>CM041534.1:11865071-12247571 GCA_023238725.1 Scortum barcoo | reverse complement strand
GAGCGCACGCTGACCGCGGAGGGGAGCGCCCGCCCCGCCTGGGTCATCGGGATTCTGGCCAGCGTGCTGATCTTCACCACGGTGGTGGACGTGCTGGGGAACCTGCTGGTCATCATCTCGGTGTTCAGGAACCGCAAGCTGAGGAACTCGGGTAAGAGCCGTCCTCCTGCAGCCTCCCAAAGTAAAGCTGACTGCTGAGGACAGCCACTGACAATGTATTTGGAGGGAAAACTCGTAATGTGCTGTGTCCCCGTGCTAAAACTTCAATTGCTATGGTAGTATGTAATTGCATAATAATGTAGGCTTTGTATTCCTGAGTGTGAGACCTGTAGTGAATTCTGGATAGAGTACGTCTGTTTCAGCCTGCACTTCCTCCTGTAGGTTGTTTGTGCTTTGACCCATAGGCCTCTGAGTGCATCCAAAATGCCACGGCCATCAGATAACCCTGAAAAACAAAGTCATTTAGTGCATCTTCTACAGCTTTGAAAGAAAAAGGGTCACACTGAACTGAACTCACAACACATAATCTGTAGTATCAAATGCCTCCTTTTAGATTAACCTATTTCTGCAAGTCTGCTTGTAACCTAAATAGTCTGGTCTAGTCCAGTCGACGTTATCCAGAGCACCGCTGGCTTCATATCTCGCTGATTTAACCTGTGCATCTCCAGCTCGTGGCCAAAGGGTCCCTGCTGGCCAATTATGTCTTCACAAGTTCACATCACACTGTAGTGACAGCTTGATTGATACCTTGCACTGTTAGAGCTGCCATAACAGCCCAGTGTCTCTTCCTTGCCTCACTCTTGGCTCTTCACTGGTGAAGTTCAAAGGTAGTCTCACTCACAGATGCTGTGTAAGAGCTGGTTAATAAGTGCAGGTGAGTCCCTTTGAAAAGCTGAAGGTGCTGATGTTGATGAACCTATTGCGGTGTGAATGTGTGAAATTACCCAGGAGGCCTCATGCAGCTACAGTGACGCATAATGCCAAATCATAAAAGGACATGGAAGTGCTCTTTCAGTGAACCCTCGCTCCAGGTAAAAATTGTATTCTCGGGGTTGTAATTCAACTCTTTTCTTATGAAAATGAAGCCCTTTCAAAAAATTTTACTGAACAAAGAAGAGTCTTTTTTTATGTTATTGGTTTACCACCTAATTTGCCCCTCTTCTCTATAATCTACCTACTCACACTTTTTATTTACTGAAAATTGATTACATGAATTATTCCTGAAAAAGTATCTCAGCCTAATGGCATATTTAAAGAAAACTGCTTAAGGACTGATGAGAAACTCAAAGCTTGTCAATATGGATGTGTTATGCAGCGAGATCTGCCACACTTTGCTGACCTGCTATTTTGTGCCTTATCAGGCAACAATTAGGGCTGGAAAAGTGAATGTATTTGCATATTCAGCAACCATTTTTTTGCCAGTGGGATGCAACCGCCTTTCTTTCTTATTAGTCGATGGTTTAAATACCCTGAGGATTAGGCAAAACAACAGCTTTACTTTCATTTATGGACATTTGAACCTCTCCTTGTATTAGTTCACATGGGAACATTTTTTTCTTTTATTTGAGCACATTTCTTTTCCCGTCAGATGGACACAATCACCACTGCAGCATTTGTGTATTTGAATGTGAGTCTTCAGAGAAAGACTCCCACATTCTGCACTCTACCATGGATTTTTTTTTTTTTTTAAACTAAGGTTTAGGTAAGGTTCAGCCTATTCATAGCTCTGAGTCGCCTTGAACCAAGGTTATGCACTGAAGCTGTGGAACTCAAGAAGTTAAGAAGTAAGAAACACTTTTGTAAATCAGGATTGATATGCCAAGTATGATTTCATAGTGTAGCCCGCAAACAGCCTTTTAATCTTTATCTTATTAAACTTAATGCACGGTGGCAGACTTGTGATAGCTACATTCAGAGGATTTCATGGAATCAAACAGAAGTCTTTTCACTTCCTGAGTGAATAAGACAGAGATTACAGCTTTTTAAAAAGAGCTGGTTGTTGTAACCAGAGAGGTTAAACATTTTTATCTCTGCTGCTTTTCATTTTTACCCCTGCATTACTTTGATAGAAGTAAATATAAGACACATGCAGTCTTGGGAGTACGCCTATCAGAAATACTATAGTGAGAGCACACAGCCACGTGGGCCTAAAATGTTTTTCTTGTAAATCTCACACAGCACACAGAGGTGGTATTCTATAAAAATCATCATATTGGATAAGATCACGTTTACCCTTTGGCACAACACCTTTATCTGTCCACAGAGCCTCGTTGGAGCACCCGTCGTGCTTCTAAGAGGAAGCACTCATGGCTCTGATGTTAAAGGAAAGGGTGATCATGTTGATTTTTTTTTTTTTTGTTGAATTAGGGAAGTTTCTGCATTCTATAATACACAGTACCCCTATCAACCACATCCACAATTTCAAAAAGATTTGCCTGCACGGGGATACCTGACATATCTTTTTAATCTTGTGTCTACAATTTGCCCCATCGAGACAAAGTAATAAACCAGATAAGGCTACATAATGAGCATAATGAGAAATTAATTTTACACCTTAATCAAAAATTTCCTGCCTAATTTCTATTCAACATATTATCGGATGTTGTGGGTTATTCCTCCTCTATCTATTTCTAGGTTTCCCATATCCTACCTCTCCAGAAAGAGTTATATATTTCTGGGTTGCTTTTTTTTTTTGCCACTCACATGGTGCATCTCTGCCTTAAAGCTGATCTCTCTGAACTCAACCAACCTACTCAGCGTTTCAGAAACCACACTGAACCCACAGTCGTGAACTCGAAGGACGGCCACTGTAGATTGAAGCAGCCCACTCAACAGTGTACGTCGACGGGAAAACACCTGACTGAACTACAGCATATAAACAGCCACAGCAGGAGCAGAGGGTAGCTTTGCCCGCTACAGTTGTCACAGCTTTGCATAAGTACCTGCTGTGGCGGAGTGAACAAAGTAAACTGACCGCTGTGAGTGCTGGAACATAATATTTCGTCAGATGCTATGTTGGCGAGCGATGACTAACCAGGCTTTATTCTCACCTGCCCACCTTTCTGCCCTCATCCTATTTTTTCTCTTTTGTCTCCTCAGACACCTCAATGTTTAATTTAAGGGACCTTCTCTCTCATCATGTGCAATTGTACATCGACGGCCCCCGTGCCAGCGCAAACGCACAGTCGCACACGTCCATGCATTCATGAGTCATTAGAGGCGTTTGTCCCCCGAAACGTGTCCTTTGATAAGAAATGTTTTGACACATGCTCAAGCACTCCGACATAAAGATGCGCCTGCGTGCAAAAACACACGAAGCGCGTTCAGGAAAGCACTGTACAGTAGGTCTACACATCTTATTGTGATATTATGCTGTACAAGTGTGCGCATGAGTGTGCGAAAATTGCTTTGTACAGTTGTGCGGGGCAGAGGTTTCTGTCCCCTGAGATTTGTCTTTGAAGGAGCTTAGGTGGTGCAAACCTTCAAAGAGAGTTATACAGGATCACACATTACAGAGACTCTCTTCACCGAGACTTTATTTACATCATATCTCGCCCCCTCCCTCTCATTCCCTCTCCAGCTACTTCCCTTTAAAGCTCTGTGCCTCTACAAAAATAATGCTTAAAATATTCCTTAGTTAAGACTGAGGCTTGAAAAAAAACAAAAAAAAACCACTCTTTACCCAGTGCAATATTTCACATCCAGTCGCTCTCAATCCGCCTCTCTCCATGGTGCTGAAACACTGGAAACCAGTCTCTTCATCTGCCTCTCTCCATGGTGTTCAGACCTAAGGCCTCTCTCAATATGTCTTCTTGGCTGAATCTGTGTTCTTGTCAACTTTTGGAGCGTCATCAGTGTCAAGTGTGTGGACACATTTTGACTACACATGCAAGGAATGCAAGGAAGTGAATTTGATTCGATTTGATCTTGATTTACTTGCACACAGTTTCAAGAACAGTTCACACAAAATAGAAATAGACATAGAGCAAAGGGCAGGGACAATAACAACTGAAGTGTACATAAATTAGGTGGAAAAAAAACTCACAGTCAATGTAAGGCACAGACCAAGTACTCTTTCTTCTATTTTCTTTATTCTTGCTCCACCCATTGTATCGATGATGCTTTAGATGCTGACTTGTGTGAACCTGGTGTAGACATGTAGCATGCTTTTCACATCAACAACCGATGATGGTGAGAAAGTAACCAAAGTTAAACCAATCCAGCTTAACCAAAGTCTTATTTAGAGAAGGCGTTTGATGCCTCTGTAGTGGTTTGAACGTATGATATAATTCCTTTTAGTTTTGTGTTGGACAGTCATTCTGGCTCTTTAAATGTATAGATCCCTACCACATTTCATGTAAAAGATAGAAATACATTTAAATGAATAAGATTATAGTCATAGTGGTAGATACAGTATACATTAGAGTTAAGATAACTGGGGAATGCATCTCATAGTCAGTCTGGTTGAAAGTTGTTTTTCTTTTTTATTTTCTCAAAAAATCCTATCTGTGAAGATTTGACTTTTTGGTATTTTGTCACTTAACTGTTGTGTTGATGTGCAGCATAAACACTAAAGGCCAACCAAGCTGGAATGTCACAAACAACATCGCTGCTCTAACTGCATATTGAGTGTACTGCACTCTCCTGCTCCGTTGAGTTTGGACTCTCAAGGACAAGAGTCCTAAACCTGGCGTACTCTGTATAGGAAAAGACCTTCAGTCTCTCTGTCTGGCTCTTTCCGTGGTGCTAAATCATTCAAATCCAGTTTCTCCCAGTGGTTCTCTGTGACATCTACTACTACTACTAATACTACCACTCTGTCTTGCTGTAGTTTTGTTAGCTGGCTTCACATTGATAAAGCATGAAAAAGTGATTCAAATATTCATTACTAGCATATTACAGCTGAGAGAGAGAGAGAGAGAGAGAGAGAGCAATCAAATCTGTAATTCTGATCGGGTGTAATTATACTTGTGAGGAGCAACTTCTGCACCCTTGATGGTGATGTGATTTTGTGACAGCTGGTCCCAACAGCTGGTAAGGCTGATTTGTTCTGGTTAAGACACCGAACCTGGTTACAAATGTTTATAGATTTACTGAAGTTCTGAAGTGGCTGTGTTAAGTGTTAGTCCCAGTGCAAGTGCAAGTCAATACATTATCCTCAAAAGTGTGTGAATATGTGTGTGTGTGTGTGAGACGGAGGAAATGTGAGAAAATTGAGGCAGAGAGGGAACTTGCATTGAGTTGCGAACGGACAACTGCAGCTTTTTAGTTTATTGGACAGTTCCTAAGTCTATATTTCACATCTTTACATTGTAGGCTCACTGATACTTTAATCCAGAGTGTCTCCCAATGAATTAAGTATGGAGGATTTCCTTGTCTTGCTCGGAGACGTTTTGACAGGACATACGGCTTTTGGCAGACTATTGCAGGGAATCTCTCCGAACACTAACACCGTCAGGCTGCCCTGTCTATACTGATAATTGTGAGGGGACGTACATTAACTGCCGATTTGAGTGATGGGCTATTAACGGCCGTGACGTGCAGTGATTTTAGAGAATCAGAAGAGGCAGCTCTGCTCTTTGTATGAGGAGAGAAAAGGTATTTCTGTTACGCATTCACAAGTGATTTGTTTGATAAATGTCAGCTGGAACTAAGCCTAGCTGAAATATATTAACCCATTGTATCATTCTCTCAATATATCAGGTAGTATTGCGTTAAAAAAATTATGATATCATCAAGTACTACAAGTCTCTCTGCCAATTCGCTTTGATGTAAAGATACAATGTAAATTACAGTCCTCCTGCAGCTCTTCAATCTTACTTTGCAGAAATAGTATTTTCACACTGAAAATATTTTCAAATTGACATATATGTTTAAAAAGGAGTAATTTATAACTGTATCATGTGGCCACTTTATGAGATTTATTCCTCCACTTTTAATTAAGAGAAAATGCAGCTGGAGTTGAGCACAGTTGGGAATCATAAGCTGTCTACACTAGTGAGTAATGCTGTTGTTAAAAGTGACTTCTCTTCTGGTTCATTGTCTATTTTCACCCTGTTGAGCAGTAATCAATTTGCTGTTCTCTTGCCTTTTTAGATTTTTGTCTAGGTGAGGTTTGCTACTGACAAAAATGATACAAGAAGCGAGCCAATAAACCATCAAAACAACATCAAATAAGGTGCAGAAAACACAATGTATAAAACAAGGTGTCCTATACAGGTAGTATACAGTTGATTATATAATTGCAAAGCACTTTGTAACATTAGTTTCAGTGTTTCAAAAGGTGATTATTGACTTATTTGCTTCACTTGTATAACTCTTGCTACTCCTTCATTACTTATAACTTGAGCGCGTGAGCCTGCATATTGCAGAAACTACCATTTTAGCTAGGTAAAAATCCCCCAACCCTGACCCACCATCTCCTCTCAGCTCAGTAATGAATTTTAATATTCTGCTCGTCATTTTTAAAACATAGTTATGCCCTTCATTTCCACTCTGACCCAGTAGGTACACTCTAATCCTCTGCCCTCTTTGGTTTCTACGATAATTTATGCTCTCAACCAAGGTTCTTTGCCATGGGGGCACTGTGCTGTTTGATTTTAATTCATTAAAATCAAAACAGGAGATCAGCCAGCAGAACAGGTTGTCAGATCGATCAGATTTTCTTTCATCCTGAGGAGCTTTCACCGCTTTCTGAAGCTCAGTTAAAATAAAAATGGTTCTCTAAACCAGACAGCTGAAAGCAGTCTTATACCATGCACCCGACAACCCTATTGGAACCTCTTTATGTGCGTAACACAGGAGATGGAGAACAGGAGGCAGAGAGAGATCACAGAGCAGGCGAAATGGAAATAGAGGAGTGTTAAGCTGTAGCTCAAAAAGAAAAGGGGGAAAAGATTAGACACAGGGGCTCTGTCACTAGTTTGATTTGAATTAATCCATTTACTTGATATTGAATCACACATTAAAATTGTATTTGACATCCCATTATACATCACATTTTGACAAATATTAGCCACTCGGTCTAGTTTCATCATGTCGTTTCATGTAGAATCCATAGGGGAGCGGAGTTGCCACTGATCTATAATGCATGGGAGGAGAGTGTCTACGGGGCTTTGGGGGATTTTCTGTATGTGTTGAGGCTTTGCCATATAATTCTTTCATCATCTGGTTTTACTTTTTTTTTTTTTTTTTTTTTTTGTCTTACTCAGTGAGTATTTAGGCAGAAGTGAAGGTTAGACATGACTGCTGGGGATGTTTCCAGCAGCTTTAAGTGCTCTGGGAGTCTACTTCTGCCTGAGCTGTGCCCAGGCACTGTCCTGTATCTTTTGGGTGAAGCATGACTTTTGTAATTCCCTTGAACACAGACAGCTGGATACAGGAAACAGGAGGAGCTCGGACCGGCTAGATGGAGGGGAGAAAGCCTGGAGAGAGAGAGAGAGAGAGAGAGAGAGAAGAGAGAGAGAGAGGAAGATGCATAAAGAAAGGGCAGCTTGGAAACGGCTCAAAAACAGAAAAATGACAAGGGCACAGGCTATAAAATCGAGAAAGACAGCCCAACATTTAGATAAGAGGGGGAAAGGACTGGAATCCCGCGCCATGAAAAGTAGGAGAGTGATGCTGTTTTATAAAGGGAAGAAACACAGCTGAGACAATGTAAGAACTACTGTCATGTGTCATCACAATCACCCAGTTGTTATCAGTACTTTAGTGCTGAGATGAGGGATGACTCAATAGCACAAGTTTGCACATATGCACGCGCACACACACAGCAACTGACAGAACAATTTTCTTTAATCTCAATAACCATGAACATGATAGATTGAACCATTTAATCTGCAAAGCAAGTGATCTGTAATTTCATTCCTTTATTCCTTATCGAATCCCATAATGCCCGCTGTATCTCCCTGTATCCATAATACATGCATTGTGATAATTTGAAGTGCATTATGTAACGGTTTCTCAAAACCCTCAGGCAGCAGTGGGTGAAGAGGTGGAAGAAGCAAGGGATTTGCTGCAAGAGAAGAAGGAGAAAGAGAATGAAAGGAGGAGGAAGGTGAAGACGTGAGAAATTAAGGGCAATCTAGGAAGAGAAAATGAGAATGGGATAAGGGTTTGGGTGGGGGGGGTTGCAGGGATGTGCAGAGCTGTATTCATGCGAATGTCTCGAGCAAACAAGGCAGACAAACCAAATGTTTGTTTCAAGCAGATGCAGCAAGAGACAGTGAAGCAGGATGGAAGCCACTTGCTAATCTGCTCCTGGATGCAGCCCTGCAGAGTTGCAGGAGAATACTCTAATTTTACAGAAAGGCTTAGAGGCCGAATGTGAAAAGTATGATACAGATTTTAAATGCATCTGGGAAGTTATTTCATCTTTGCTTTATGGAGGATTTTCTGTTCAGATTGCAGTTTAATTTTGATCGGATTAGTTTGTTTTTTGGTGGAAACTTTACAGTGGTGGGGGGATGTTTAAACTGGGTGCCCACACAGCACAGCTGATATTACATCTTGAAGCCAAAGACGTCACAGTGAAAGGCACAGCTTTATTTTCAGCCAACTGTATCAGCAGAAGATTGGGAGTGACACTTTGATGTGTTTCACCCTGGTTCTGCTTAAACCAATCAAATGTTGTGTTGTGTCACTGGTATTTACGACATGGACTGCTTTGCTTCAAAGAAAATGAAAAGATGGAAAATGTTTAGTTTCATTCAACTAGTTTCCTATTTGGTAAACCCTGAAGTTGTGTTGAATACAGCACAGCAGTTTAGATCCATCTCATTAGTGATGTGTATATAATTAGCCTCTTCTAAAGGCAAACCATGGATAAAGGGATATGTGTAAAGGAAGCATCCGTTTCTGATTGATTTGAAATGAACCTGAATTGAATACTTCATCAAATCCTATTGATTTCATGCATGATTTAGTCCGCCAAACTCTAGTGGAAGATGCTCAAGGCTCCAGAGTCCAAATGGAAATTTTTCATACCCAATTTCTTTTTCCGGCAATTTCATCCATTGAAAGTTTTTAACTTTTTCTTTACACTTTTTATAACTTTGCTGGTGAATGGCTTCAGAACCATAAGCAAATTAAATAACTGCTATTGTATAATTTGTCCCTTAAAAGTTATAGTTAAACTATTATGAAAGTCATTAGAAAGGCTCACACTACACTGTTCTTAGAACATATTCCTTTAAAACTAAACCCACTAAAAACCACATTCAGGCTGAAATTAAATCAGCAGGGTATTTGTGTGTAAACAGATACAAAAAACAATCAGACAAAGTCACTTTTCTCTCCTAGGGGGGCTACGTTTCATTTGGTCCATGTTCATCTGCTTCACAGCTCCTGATCTGAGCATGTCTGCAGCCCTGGTCTAACTGTCTCCACTGCCAGGACAGACAATTTGAGTACACAAATGCCGTGCATCCAAAATGCCAAGTTTTCTGATCAAACACAGAACGCCCAAAGAAATGTAAGCCCTTCAAAGGCTGCAGTCATTCAACTGCACGTAATTCTGTAAGTTATGGCGTTAAAAACAAACATTTTGCATAATGAAGGGATTGTGCCTAAAACACAGTTTTTGGTGGTTTCATAATCGATAATGTCGATAGTCATTTCTCTCTTTGTGCAGAACAGCTTTAATCTAGGCTTTTATTTTCCTGATGTTCACTGTTATAATGATTAGCTAAGACAGCTTTCTGATTTAATCATCTGCTTTGCTTTACAGTTCAGTGTGCACTTCAAAGGTCAATCTCCTGGGACTAACCAGACTTAATGTCTTCCTGCTGTACTCAGTTGAAAAGCCAGTAAGCCACAGCATCGGAGGATCATGTGGGTTCAACGTGTAAATTTACCAAATCACAGACACATTTTAACAGATTCCTTAGAATCTACAGTGCAGAAGGTTAACCTTTATTCCCCAGCATATGTTTGAGGGTGTGTATTATAGATAATATGTAAAATTAAAAAGACTGTACTTTGTACCCGCCTCTGTCTTACATTTCCTAACTAGACACTGAACTTTTGCAAATACCCCCTGAGACAGACTGAAGTGTATCTGCTGTTAAACCTCACAGCCTGGTAGGCTTGGCAGCATGTGCCGCCAGACTGAGCAGAGCGGCATTTTTAATGTGAAGGAATAGAGGGGAAAACGGACCAGGGCCGGTGTTGTGCATCCTAAATGTGGAGGCGGGGTATGGAGGTTTTGGCTTGCCTGAGGCAGAGCGTCCACAAAGTGCATTTTGAATGTGAATTGACCTGAGTTCATCTCCACCCTCAAACAAAAGCTTACCAACAGACTTCATCGGGTGCACGCATCCTTTTGTAGCCCCGTGACACACCCAAATAGTTGATCGTATGTTATTTTCTGTACAACATTCAATAAGATTTCATCTGGTTTGAGAGGCAGCTTGAGCTGGATTAACATCCTTGCAAAAGATAAACAGTTGGCAGCAATATCTGTTCCCCCATAGCTTTTGAAATCTGACCAATAACTTGCTTCACTGATTTTCCAAACGGGCAGAAGTTTTCTAGTCCTATACAACTCTCTAGAGGAAACCAACAGCCAGCTAAACTCACTGAAACTCCCTGCAGTCACATGTCTGTGAATAAACAACAGTAGCCTCACAGTATTCTCATAATGCTCACTGGGGGAACATTTTTTTTATTATCTTTTGAATTATGTCAACATTACTTTCCCATATTTTAGAGTAACAGTGGATATCGCAAAGAGCTCTGCCCATGAGGCCTGTTTGTCGAGTAAGAGACAGCTGTTCACATGCTGCTCGACAGGCTGCTTCCTCCGAGAAAGGAAATCTCCATAACAACATAAAGAATCAGTTATAAACATGGTTTATTGTTATGTTGATGAAAATGCTTTAAGAGCAAATTAAAGATTAAGCAGTTGAAGTTAATTATCATACAAACGTTATTAATATCCATATATATTTGTTTGCCAGTGCTTTGTAACATGTCTCTCTCTTCTCAGCGACCCTCTCTCATCAGTCCAATGGGGTTTGCAAGGTAGCACATTCAAAATGTTAGTAGTTGTAAGTTAAAGCGCTTGTGGAAATCAGCCTTCCTACCGCAGCTGAGGAAGTGTGCTGCTTCTTCCAAGAAACAACCTCCCCCCTCCGCTCTGACACCAAAAGTGAGCTGCAGCTCACAAGTCTGCTGTTCTGTTTGAAAACACTTCAATTACGACAGCAAGGAGTCAGCTGCTGCCAGGTACACGCATGCTATATGTGGCACATGTGCATGTTGGGGAGACAGGACATGTGATCACACATGACAGAAAAACAACTTTTTACTCAGAAATCCGGCACTAAAACACATTGACAGACCTGAGCGTTATTTTTATGCTGTGTCTCGCGTGCGCTTGCTGCACCTGAAGTCAGGCTGGAAAACCACTGCCAGAATAGCATCACTAATGTGGCATGCATTAAAAATACAAATTGAAAGTCACAGACAATGGACCGGAAAAAATGACATAAACCATTCATGGTGCCTATTAAGAATTTGATGCTTGAAGAAGTTGCAAGCAAGGAAAAGAAATGTGAAGACAATCAGCTGATTAATTCATCATTATATTTTCAATTACAGTTGGTGGAAAATATTATACCTTTCAGGCCACAAGAGAAAAGCATTCATCAGAGCTGCTATATTAATGCTGTGATTCAGCGGGGTGATTTAAAGAAAAACTTAAACCTTTAATCTTTTCCACCTTGTTTCCATGTATTAGTCAAACTGGTGACATGTTTATAGAGTCCACAGTCACTGCTGGCCTGAGGCAAAACTGGGCTAAGCGGTTGCTTATGGTGCCACGGCGTCTGTACAGAGTGAGAGAAAGGAAAAAAAGGAATATGTTTTTGAACTATTTTGCCAGCTACATTCCTCAAAAAATATATTCAGCTTCATTATCATTCTACTCTGTGATTTATTCTTTAACGATGTTATTCTCTTGTTGCACCTATTGCAAATATAAAGTCTCTTTGGGTTCCTTTTTTCATTATAAATGAAAGCAGCTATAATAAATATTTCTATATTAGCAATGGATGGCATGAATACTTGTATGTGAGGCGGGTTGCTGATTTCCTTTGCTCCACAGAGCTTGCATGTATTAAATGGAGGGAAGTTTGATTAAATCTAAAAAAACACAGAGGGGGGGAGATGCTAGTTTATCCAGTACTTACAGTTACAAATGCTTGAGGATGTGTTCTCCTCCTAACGTGAAAATCCGATGGAGTTCAGCATTTGGAGACGCGGAAACTGACTCCATCAGATATCGCCTTGTGTTATACAAGACTGCTGAGCACATAAGCTCAAGACAGTGTGATTTTGAAGTTTTTGGTATGTCTGTCCAAGCTGTACCAAGAGCGTCTTTGAAATATCCAGTTGAAACACAAAAACACAATGAACACATACAATACAAGTTAGGACACCTTGAGGGCTCATTGACTTTTATTTGTCTTTTCATTAAGTGAAGAGAGTGAAGTTTTCTTCATCGGAGCATTAAAGCCCATTATTTTGTTTTTTCAGCTTGCACCCTTATTACCCTAGCATAAAACAAAGGACAGACATTGAGCAGCTAAAGAGCCCCCTGGGCAGGTGGCTATGACCAAAACAGAGCTAAAAGGAGAATATTGGAATTACTTTCCCCAGGTGACAGGAACAAAACTGTGAATGAAAGGCAATGCTTCTTCATAACTGTTTGTTAAACACAATGTAAACAGCTTGTGTTTACATTGTGTTTAACTTGTTTCTGTTGCCCTCAAGTGACCAGAAATATGTTATTTCAGGTTTAAAGTGTTTATTACTATTAGTTTTCTTTTTGGACTGTTCTTGTATTTACCCATTAGGAGGGAGCAGTATAGACATGTATTTTTTTTTTTAATTTTTAATTTTTTGGGATGTCAAATATAGTTGATATAGTTGAAAAAGGTTAAATTGTTGTTATTTTGAGGAAAAATATCAAGTGATCCTGCTCTTTGGCCTGTTAATTTTAGCTGCCCAAATAACCAATAGTAACGCTGTGTACGTTCAGAAGTGGATATCAAGTCAAACTCTTCATAGGGCCCCCTAAAAATCAAAGACAACCAGTGTACTCTTTTTGATGTAATCAGCGGTTCCATCACAGTTTATTTAAATCATCCAGTCACACACAGTATTCTGATAAATGGCAGCAGAAGAACAACAGACAGGGTGTGTCTGTTCCCTTCTTACTGGAAAACACTACAAATGTTATGTTATCTGAGTCAAAGAAGCCTTCTTTGTACTAGAGTCCTCTGCTAAAGAAATGCAACACAGAGAGGCAGAGGAAGACAGGTGCAGCGGATGGTTCTGCAGCCCACGGGTGGATTGCAGGTAGCATATCTGCTGAGTGGCCTGCCGGGCCAGCAGCAACATCAACACCTTAAGCCAAGATGATGAGGACCGAACTGCTGGAAACCAACAGGCAGAGCTGACTGGCAGTATTCATGCTGCTGTTTCCCACTGTTGCCAGCTAGAACTACAGTAAATCACTAGGCTGCTGTGAACACCATCATGGTCTGTTACTTTTCACTGTACTATGTTGCTGACACCAGCACAGAGAGGAAAGTACTGCCATGTGTGACGACAACAGGAGGTTTGAAACTTTCCTAAAAGATAAACTGAAAGAATAACCCAGCGCCAAGGGCAACGAGAGGCAAGTCAGTCGGTAGAAACAATAGGGAGCATGGTCATGAACACCCATTGAAATGTGCTCCTTCCTCAGGCTGGGCTTGCTGGTCCTCTGGTCTTGCTGCTGAGAACATCCAGGGCAATGAAATGTTGGTCAGTCACTTTGGACCAGACATTGTTCCCAGACGATGGCTCCTAATAATTTTGATGACTTTGTTTCAAGACTTCGGTTTAAAACTAATTGCCATCAGCCTCAGCTGTACTTTGTGTTCAGTACTAATTAGCAGCAGTTAGTGTGCAAAGATGGTGAACAAAGTAAACACTATACCCTCTACCTATCTATCTGTCTATCCATCTATGTATCTATCTATTTAGAAAGTTATTTTGTTCCAGTGTAGGTTTAGAGAAAACACTCCCCAGTGTCAGGGCCTGATTTGATGGGGTAGTAGTCTGAATAAAAGTCTAACAGAGGGGTGTGAGTGGATGATTGAATCAGTGTGTGAATTTAATATGGGAGACCCCCATCCATACCCCACCCCCATCCCTGACCAGATTTAACTATGTCTTACCCATAGAGATCAGAAAACACTCACATCAACTGTTTTGAAAAGGTATATATAAATCCCTCATTCTTGACAGTTGGGACAAAACATGTCCTGCATAGAAAAGTCTAATTTATATTAAAAATCAATAAATTAACCATGATTGACATACTTACAACATTAAATCTAAAGGAACTGTGTATACCTATGTTATTTTTTCACACACATTTTTATCTATTTTGAGAAATTTTGTTTAAATGTATGGTCTGTGGTTAGAAGGTCCATGTTATTGTATTTGTCCTCAGCAAGAGGTCACAATATTGATCAGCCCCAAAAAACTTTAAAAAACTCTAAAATTGTGAATACATATATAGCAAAAAAGTTGTGTCCTCAGTTTCTCAACTCCATCAGATTTTTTCATAAACCTCATTAAATCATGCAATAGCCTGGTCAGCTATATACCTGAGGTATTCCTATGGTCACAGCTGGACCACGTCAACACCGTCTCTCTGTTGTGATAAGTTTTTTAAACCATAGTGAATTATATTTAAGCATTTTAGTGAGGTTATTGAGACAGCTAGCAACTGAAGAAAAACCAACTAGATGCAGTGTATAATACATATTCTAGAAGGAAAAAACTTGCCTTTACATCAACTCCGTCAGTTTCCATGTCTGACAGAGTTGACGTGTAAGCTGACGGAGTTGACAAATTCACCTATAACATTTTAATTTGCTAATGTAATATTATTTGTGAACTTAGTAAAGGATCAAAATGTTATTTTGAGGTTTTATTTACACATAAATATACATATATAGCCAGAATTACATTTTTTAACCATACTGTATAGAACCTACACTTCTAACTTGTAGAACATGGGCAGGCTTTGGTCTGCTTATTACTTTGTCACTTTCCCAGCATTTATATATTAAATAAAAAAAGCCAGTGTGTAGATTTTAACAGCATCTGGTTGTGAAACTGAATATTACATTGAATGGCAGCCTCTGTAGAGGGACTCACTTCTGTGTATACACTCACTTGCAACTTTATTAGGTACACCTTGCTAGTACCAGGTTGGACCCCATTTTGCCTTCAGAACTGCCTTAATTCTTTGTGGCACAGATTCAACAAGGTGCTGGAAACATTCCTCAGAGGTTTTGGTCCATTTTGACATGATAGCATCGCGCATTTGCTGCAGATGTGTCGGCTGCACATCCATGATGCAAGTCTCCTGTTCCACCACATCCCAAAGGTGCTCTATTGGATTGAGATCTGGTGACTGTAGAGGTCATTTAGGTACAGTGAACTCATTGTCATGTTCAAGAAACCAGTCTGAGATGATTGGAGCTTTGTGACATGGTGCGTTATCCTGCTGGAAGTAGCCATCAGAAGATGGGTACAGTGTGGTCATAAAGGGATGGACATATACTACAATACTCAGGTAGGCTGTGGCTTTTCAAACGATGATCAGTTGGTACTAAGGGGCCCAAAGTGTGCCAAGAAAATATCCCCCACACCATTACACCACCACCACCAGCCTGAACCATTGATACAAGGCAGGATGGATCAATGCTCTCATGTTGTTTACGCCAAATTCTGACCTGACCATTCGAATGTTGAGAAAATTGAGACTCATCAGACCAGGCAATGTTTTTTCAATCTTCTGTTGTCCAATTTTGGTGAGCCCTGTGCAAATTGTAGCCTCAGTTTCCTGTTCTTGGCTGACAGGAGTGGCACCCAGAGTGGTCTTCTGTTGCTGTAGCCCATCTCCTTCAAGGTTCGACGTGTTGTGCTTTCAGAGATGCTCTTTTGCAGACCTTAGTTGTAACGAGTGGTTATTTGAGTTACTGTTGCCTTGCCCTCCTATCAGCGCGCAAACCAGTCTGGCCATTCTCCTCAGACCTCTGGCATCAACAAGGCATGTTCCGCCCTGAGAACTGATGCTCACTGGATATTTTCTCTTTTTTGGACCATTCTCTGTAAACCCAAGGGATGGTTGTGCGGAAAGATCCCAGTAGATCAGCAGTTTCTGAAATATTCAGACCAGCCCAGCTTCGCCTGGCAACACCAACGACCGTGCCACGTTCAAAGTAACTTAAATCACCTTTCTTCCCCATTCTGACGCTCGGTTTGAAGCAGGTTGTCTTGACCATGTCTACATGCCTAAATGCACTGAGTTG
Source organism: Scortum barcoo (assembly GCA_023238725.1). Lineage (NCBI taxonomy): Eukaryota > Metazoa > Chordata > Actinopteri > Centrarchiformes > Terapontidae > Scortum > Scortum barcoo. The sequence continues at coordinate 12,231,192 of CM041534.1, read as the reverse complement.
CTGCCATGTTATTGGCTGATTAGACATTTGCGTTAACGAGCAGTTGAACAATTTTCATGGATTTATACCAAAACATGTTTATATATATAAGGCTCCATTCAATTTCTTCCAAATCCATTACATTTATTTTCATCACTAGATCTCACCAAAAACTACAAACTGCACCTTTAAGATTTTACATCAGTCAATCAATCAATCAATCAATCAATCAATCGTATCAAGTCTGTCAGACAAGAAAGACAAGGAGAAAAAACACATTTCTTCGTTAATCAGTAATGCACATACGTTTTTTGTCAGCATTATCAGTTTTTTGTCAACTCCGTCAGTACTTCGTCAACACCGTCAGATGTATGTTTTGTTAATTTTTGAAAGAAAATGTTTATTCTTTCTTCAATTTACTTTGTTTCTGTAATAAAAGACCATCTGATCTACATGCTCTTATGTTTTAATTATTTAAGGAAATGTTTTTTTATAATATTAAGATTAAAAACAGAGTTTGAAAATGAAGATATTTAGAAATATGAGTTTTCATAATAGTGTGAAATCACAACATCAGTGTATATATTGTATTTTATTACATATCAGGGTTAACTAAACCCTTTTACAACATAATTCATAACTTAAGATTCTTGTTGGACTGGAAGAATTAAAATTGTGTACTCCTGAATGTGTCTGATGGAGTTGACAAAAATCAAGCTTGAAAGGTAAACATTTGTCAAAAAAATGATTTTTTTTAGAACCTGTTCCTTTACATGGTTAAATAGCCAAGACTGTTCTCTAAAAAAGTTATTTTTAAAATCTGTTTTGTCTCGACTCTCAAGAATGAGTGAGATATATCTTATTGTTTAGGTATTGTTTCTGGGTTTTTTGACAGACCAGTAGTCATGTGCAGAGAGGAGTACCTTTTCATTCTCCTAATTATCATTAAATACGACGCAGTCATTGGATCACCATCTGCTTATTTCCCCGCCCTGGTGAGCCCCACAGACCTGCCTTAACCTCCAGCTCTTTGATATTATCTCAGCGCAGTCCTCCATCACTGAGGTACGAGCAGTGCAGAGATAGACTTAAGCTTCCTGTCCTGGTCTGTTCATGACTCGTGTGTTGGATGAACTTAAACTTTCCAGCGCAAAGTCCTTGAAACTTCTGATGTTTCTGCAGTGATTACTCTGATCGATACCACACTTTAACTTTGCTGCAGCCTTTTAACTGCTGGATTTCACAGATGTTTTCTGACTATCTTGAAATCCTGAAAACTCTCTCTCCCTCTCTCTCCTCACTCTCACTCTCTTTCATAGTGTCCATATTCAGTTCAACAAAATGCACAAAATGTGAGCAGTTCCCGTCAAAGGAGGGTCAGGGGCTGTATCTTACACCGTCATAGCAGTCTCATAGGCTCAGCCCCCCTCCTCAAAAAGGCAACAACAACAAAAAAAACTATTTTGCCAATTTCCTTTCATGATGCGATCATGCAGATCTGTTTTATTTGGCCAGGTTTTGAGACATCTGCCTCCAAAATTTCTGCCACCGACCTAGTAGTGAAAAGAATTTTTTTTTTTTTTGTGGTAGTCACGGTACTGAAAAAAAAATCACATTTAAAAACACACACATGCAACAACTCACAGCAAGTGTCCTGGTTTCTCTGGATAGCAAACAGCACGAAAAGCACAACAGTTACCCTAGAGACTATTTCTTTTGTAAAACAGAGTGGGAACTGTTTACAGCAAGGTGAGTTGTACATTTTTTATTTTCATTATTCAAATTAACTGCATTCAATGCAGGTCAACTTCTATAGTGACCTCCCATAAATACCCCTGTCCAGTGTGTGCAGTTCTGGTTTATTTGGACATTTACTGTCACTGGCCCAGAGCTGTTGCATAAGATGCTGGTGCTCTCTTATCAAGCCAGTTTCCCAGTTTGTGTTGTCAGTGGCCAATCATTACAAAATCATTTGGCAGTAGCCATTTTTGAGAGATTTTCAAGTGGGCTCTGGCTCATATAGTGGCACTTTCACAATGCCTGACAAAAGGCATCACATGCACTATGTAGCACATTCAGGAGAAGTGAGGAGTTATTATTCCACCCTTACCTCAGAGGCATTCAGTGTTGATCATGGCACAGCAGTCAATCATTACTGAGCAAAGACTATATACTGTATACAGTTAATTGGAAATGATACTTTTACCTGAAGCTTTGTGTTACAATTCTGACACTGACACAACAAATGATAAAAGAAAACATACATTATATGATATCCTGGTTGTGTTTCCAAAGAAAAATAGTTGTATTAATATGATATTACTGTATGTATAAGTCTAGTTACTTTGGTCATCTGTTTACCAATTCTGCAGTTTCAGATTTACCCACATGTAAAGCACCTAGCCTGTCAGTCCTCTATTGTGTTATCTAGAAATGTTCAGCAACAATTATCTTGTCACACATATACCTGCTGAATCAAAAAGGTAGATATTACTAAACGATATTACTGTAAAACTAGTTCGCTTAGAGTTATTACCATTGTATGAAGTGGCACTTTTGCCAAAAGACCGAGTTGGTTGAATGCTGAAAATGTGTCGGGACTCTGCATCCATCTGTGAAATCCTCTACCTCTGGTATTACATCAGCAAAAAAAAAAAAAACAAACCAACAAAAAAGGATAAAACAAGGCTTAGTTAAATGGTTTGTGTGCTCAAAACCCGTTCGGCATCATGGAGCATGGCCATGACACAGAAAAAGATTTTTCCAAGACAGTTCCTGTAGGTTTGGGGTTTCTGCGCGTGGAATAAAACCGCCCGCTGCAAATCCATCACTTATCTCCCCACCTGACAAGCTTTTTATCACATCATAACACCGTGTTGTAATTTCGCCAGCGTTGTCCACATACTCACTCTCCCCCTGCGTTGGCCGAACGAGGCGAGGCGAGCCCCACAGCACATGCATGAACACCAAACAGCCATATGTACTGGCAGCACTAATTATACGACGGCCAAACGCTTTCTCCTCTCATTGTGCTGTGAAACTAAGTAGCTTGCAGACCAGTGAGCAATTTATTCAGAGTGCAATAAGGAAAAGAGACATTTTGATTTGTTCAAGGTAATACGGCGCATAGCTCTAATCTGTGAATATTTTTCTTTTCGACTTTTTCTCTGATGTAACTCCAACTCTGCGTGCCCTCATGCATATGGTAATGGAGTCATATTATCTGGTCATCATATGATACAGAACCATCTGTCTGCCCAATGTGTTACCGAGAGTAATGTTCACACCATGTGCTACCTGTGCATGTTGTCTGTGTTCTTAAGGTGTACTATATTAGATCTGTTTGACAATTATTCTGTTCTACTTATTATTATGTAAATATTGAGACCAGAAGCTAAAAAATGTTCTTGTGAGTTCTGTGGAAAAAATACTTGGGTATGCATTATACTATGTTTTTTTTTTTTTTTTTAATGTGGGACAGTAATTGAGTTCAACATTTGTCATGTTAAAAATAAGTTCTTTGGTCATTCGCCATTTCCATTTGTCATGGAGTCCCCGTGTGGTTAAAATCAATTATGTACAGACAGATTTGGAGAAATATCCCTGAGGACTGTGGCTCAAAACAAATGACTGTCCATGCCAAAAAAAAAAAATAGTCTCCTTTTCCCATCCAACACATAATGGATAACATTTTGAATGATTTAATGTATGCACAGCGACAGTACATTTTGAGGCATAGTTTACACATGTGCAAGCAATTTAGCCCAGCTGCATAAATGCACACACAGATGCACCCTGCTGCAGGAACTGGGACAGCACGTTTGGCATAAACTGGTATTCAGACGAATGTGGGATCAGTGAGATAAAAATTAACATGAGCAGAGCATACTGACGCTCACACAAACTAGAAGATGAATGACTTTGATAGGCTCGCTTCAGAATGGACGATCTGTCTGAGCGTGGCAGCATAAAGGGCACAAACTTGACCCCCTGTCCCAACTGCTGTATACAACTATTGATTATCATGTGCGTATTTGTCTGGGGCCAAACAGATTGTTCAATTGTGCATTAACATATGAATAAAACCATAAACAAATAATGTTATGTCTTTTTCATGTGGGTTGTGTTATGAGGCATGAGATTCATTCTTTACAACAGCGTTACACCTACTTTATAGTTGAACAAAGTCAATATTAAGCCTGATAATTTAACAATATTGTATTACCCCTACTGATGTTTCTTTCTTTCATTTCATTCAGAGCTTCAGTTCAGGAGGAACTCTTTTTCTGTCTACACCTTTCTGTCTTTGTACCTGACTGAACATGATTTAAGCTGTTCTTTATCATTATGAGGGTGATTTACTCTGCAGTAACGCTTGGTTTGCGCGTTTGCCTGAAACTAAGTTTATAATGCACAGCAGCTGCTTAATTGGTTCTCAGTTAATTAGCCGAGAGTGCACAGCATGGAGGTTTTGTTTGTTTTCGTGGTCAGTGAGTTGTTTTAGCCCTAAACCCGTGGTAGTGTGATAGTAAGGTGACATTACAGTATATCAAATGGCTTTTTTGTGAATAGAAATTGCATGTAAATGTATGAAAACTTAACAAAAATCAGCTGCGACAATATAAGCAAGATACATTTATTATTCTCCAAATGTGCATTAAGATTTGAGGACTGTTTTTATGTTTATGTTTGTTGTTGAGAATTATTTATGCCTCCGCTGTAGAAACAGTTCATTACTGATTTCATCATATTGCATTAGATGTCTTGGAGCTACTTGCTTAACACTGTTAATGTGATAATCGTCGACTGTGTTTGTTTTGTTAATTGCCCGTGTGTTTTATAAATGAAGGGTCATTATATCGAGTGTTTCATATTGTTTGCACTATAAACAATTTGTGACGGTGTTTTCTAAAGAGAGGCAACGCAGAGAGAGAGAGAGAGAGAGAGAGAGAGACCTAAGGGAGGCAGTTAAAGGAAGAGCTTTTTTGCAAAGCTCGTTTCAAAGCAGCAGCCGACCAATGGCTGAATCATATTTACTGAAATATTCAACAACCAGATCGTACACACTCTCCTCCAATGAGTTTTTTTTTTTTTTATGCTGTAGCTCTTGTTGAAGAAGAACTTAACACCACCTTAAAAGTACTTGCTGACCTCCGATGGCTGAAGTGCTGTCTCGGTGCGGCGGTGAGCACTCATGATGTTTGGGGTGATCAGAGGTGCAACAGATTTGAAACTTTCAATCAAGGAGATCGGTGAAAATGCTTTTCAGTTTGGCTATTTTTTAAGTCAAAGGTGAGCATATGAACTTAGACTGTCCTGACCAGAAAAATATCCATCATGACACATATGACATGTTTACAAGGCACTGCGGTAGCACACATTCAAGTTGTTTCTGCTATTTACCTGCCAATATTTGTGATAAAAGATAAAATGCTGTCTCAGAGTATTATGAATCTGTGCAGTGTTTTGGTGTACCTTAACCTGACAGATCTGTTTCTCAAACTGAACTTCCTGGATCACATCTGTTGAGGGTCTGATGAACAGAAAGCCTAACTTTGACACAGTGCTTTGACTGTGACTGTGCTTTGCATCCTTTTCCCTGCAGTCACTTTGTTTCCTGTAACCATGACCACTAAAGTTCCCCAAACCAAGTAGTTTCATGCAAGTTGCATAAATGTAACAATTATTGGTCCAAATATAAAATAAGATGACCCCGGCTCTAAGACAACAAGAAAAGCAAGACATTTGAAAAAAAAAAAAACAAGGAAATCAGATATGCAAATGCCTGAATTTTTCATTAAATTGAATTAGTTAAGGTACTTGAAATGAAGGGCACATTTTAGCATACTGGCCTTTGTAATTCACGTTTACCATCTCCATTTTAATTGATGTTCATGCCCATCCACATGAACATTTGCCCGTTTGACGTATTTGAGCTGGCTGGAGTCGTGCGCTAACTTCCAGGTGAATTAAGACAGTCAAATCAAAAAGGACTTGTCACATCTCATACTGGATAAACTGCTGCACATTTCTAATTAAAACTAAAAATTACCTCAGGGATGTTTTTACCAATTAACTCAACCAGGATGACTTTTCCCCTCTGTGCTTTAAGAAAGAATTTACTGGTGGGTCCGTTTAATGCCGTGTCAAGCCAAGTATGCTGGAATAGGGTATTTCATGGAAAAAGTGCAAAATGGAATTGTCTTGCCATTTTCAGTTGGAATTTAATGGATTTAATTCAATTCAGAATATATTGGCTTTTTTTTTATTCCATCTCTCAGACTTTTATATGTCATCATGTGACAAATATCGGGACAGATTGAGATGGTAGCGATGCCATCTCAACATCAACATGCGGCTGATGTCATGTTACATAAATGAATTATGGCTGTTGACATTACACTTTTTAAATACTTACTTGTGGCTGTCATCTAAGGCTACCAATGTTGCTTAATGTAGATTCAGTGACTTTTTTTTTGTCTGAAAATGACATAAATCGGACACTTAACATATTCAGATGTACTTCAGGCTTTATTCGTCCCTTCTTCCACAGGAACTGTAAGCTTATGAGAGCGTAAAGTTTAACTTACTGTGCAGTGTTTACCCAAGGCAATTGCTGCTATTAAGTTACAGCATCCATATTCAGAGCTCTGTATAAGAGCAGACTCAAACTTTGCTGGTATTTCCTTTCTACCGTGAACTCCCTTTAATATGGAGAGTCAAGGATACAGTGCACTTCTCAGGTCATTTTCTTCACATAGTGGAAGCCAGACGTGCTTCCAAGCGATTTCAGACCGGCAACATAGCCTGATCATTCACCTTGCTGTCTTGTTATGTGCATTTTCCTTCTTTTCCTCTGTGAGAAACACACCGAATCTCTGAACACAAATCAGAAAAAGGCTTCAGTGAAAGCAAGCGCAGGGATGGAGGGTTATTGGGTCATATTGTTCAAAACTATCACTCCTTGGTTGAGAAATTTGAAGAGCAGGTAAGTGAATAGACAAAATAATGAACAGAGAGCCGTGGAAGTGGTGGATGGGTTCGTCTTTATTTCCCCTGTGGGGTCAGCCGGGCAAGACTGAGACTGACATGTATGACCAAGCAGTCGGCTTCCACGCTGAGGAAAGGGCTCTGATGTGTAGTGCTGATGACAAGATCGTTTATTGCCTCGCCTGCAAAACAGTGGGAAAATGTATTACTCTTGCATCGATTTTCTTCTCCTTTCTTCTCCTCCGCCACTAACAATCCCATCCTCTTCTGACCTTTAACCTCCCTTTATATGCTGCCACCTCCCTAATTTCCTTTTTCCTGTTGACAGCTTTGTTCATTCATCTCCGCAGATTGAGTCAGACGTTGCCTTCTTTTTGTCTTTGTGTCATGTTCTTCCATTTAACAGATTGAAGAAATGACCAGAGGTGACAGCTTCATTATAAAACAACAGGGCTGTTAATTGTCCCGATCATGTCTCGTGGGAATTGTATTATTTACCCTCTTGAAATGAGACTGACATCCCTACTTCTAACGTAGCCTTTCCACATGAAAGTGCAGCTTTTATCACGGCTGACTACTTTTTCTCCCCACATCATTCCTTTCTGGATTCAGTCCCCATTCCTGTCATCCTTCCCTCGACCTTTATTTTTTTTGCCCCCCGTTTCCTCCGCTGAAAACAAATTTAAATGCAAACAAGGCAAATCTGCCCCGCATGTCCTCCCACAGGAAAGACATTTTAAAAAAAAGCAAATGAGAGGAAAATCATCGCAATCGCTTCCCCTGGGGAATTGCTCACAGACATGGAGGGAAAATGCACGAAATCATCTTTGCTTCTAATATTCTTTATTACAGTAGTCAGTCACGCATTCCTTTGACAAAGCAGCTTAAGTTTCAGTAAACATTTCTATATGCAATTATGTGCATGTGAATAAGCTTGTAAGGGGCTGTACAAACCTCAGTCTCAGGAATATCCACCCATTAGGCATAAAAAGGGAAAAGAAATACTGCAGTGCAAAAAAAATACTGTTTACTATGCATGTTTGTTCATTTCCTCTTTGATTGGGGCAGCCAAATCGGTTGCTACTGCAAATTAAACTCAACACTTCAGACTGTGTGTATGCTTTCATCTGGAAATTCAAAAAATTCAAGGTCCCTCAACAGTTGGCTGCCCAAATTACAGCCCATTCCCCGGGGCTTGTGGGTAAATCAAGTTGTCGTGTGATCTAACTATAGTTTACATTGCTCCAAACCCTGAAACAAGACCACCACATTTAAACTCTCATCTACAGTATGAATAATTATGAAATACGATCATCATCACAATCATCGCGGCTTTGGTGAACAGATGGCCGAGACGTTCTCACAGGTGTGTCAGCACGCGTCTCTGCGCGCTCCCCACATGTGAAACACTTGTTCGCTGCTTTGTTGAATGTGCGCTGCTCTCCATCAGAGAAAATGAAGCGGGCCAGCTCTTGCGCTCTCGCACACTCAGACCCAGATTTCCTGGGTCCGTGCCAGAGCCAGAGCATGTGTGGCAATGGCTGCTTATCGAGTCCTCGGGCATTAACAGCGCCGCGCGGCCCGAGAAGTCGTAAACAGCTACAGAATCAATCACAGAAAGGATTCGTCTTTTCATTTTGGGTTGATAATTTACCACCATCTGCTTCTATTTTGATTTTTCTCTCAGAAAACTCAAACATGCACTCCTTTATCTCTTTCATGCTTATTTACTTACAACATTACGTCCCATAATATTCAAACTTAACCCATGTAAACTACTTTCTCACTCATTAACTCTCAAACTAAATAGACTACTCTCACATTCATGAATAAACATGCACTTCTGTGTATTTCTCTGTTAAACAATGCTTCAGCATAAACAATGAAATAAGCACTTAATTTGGCAAAACTACATGAAATTTGATCTAGTGCACAATTATCCCTGAGCAAGAGCCTCGCAGCAGCCGCACAGTCACACCGGAGTTTATGTAATGCGTCTTATTTCTCATGTAGCGCGATAACATGGCAGTGCGGCGGAGCACCGGGTCATTTTGTAGGTCAGAGATTTCACAGCTTAGATGTGGCGGTGATTGGCTTTTTTTGAGAAGAAAACATGGCTCTGACAGCTGTGTGATAATTGTCTGAATGCTTTAAAACTTGAGTACATGCAGCTGAACTGTCACAGCTCCAAATATGCTGCGCTCTCGGCTGTGTTGGAGGAAACTCCAAATCGCCATAGTTATCAGAAAACCTTTATTTGTTGCGATTGTAATTAGAATTCAAGTAAAAAAAATGGTCTCCCTTCTTGAAAATATTTCACAAAAGGATTTTTATTCCCATGCCAGCCTTGTGCATTGAATTTGATTGCACAATGGGTGATTCTTTCTAGTAGACTCAAACACTTAAAGGCCGTTTTAAAACTTTTATTGCCTTCAACTTCAGTGTCATAACTACAATGATTAAAATGATCTCGCACTGCTGGCACAGAGTCATTCAAAATGGGCATGGATTACAAGTGCAGTTGCTGGAGCGTACATTTTAAAAAGCCAATATAAAAAATAGGTATTACTTAATGAGCCAATACTTAATAGTTAATGATCCAAAACAATTCATGAAGTAATTCCTAACAAGTTCTAATATCTGTGTATGTGCTCAAATGGATGTTGTGCCAAATGTGAAGACATACGGATGTGAATAGAGAAGCATGTTGAAACAATTCATGCTGCAAGAACAAGACGATGCACTGAGCTGTCAGAAACGATCCATTCATTAACATGTCGTTACCATAAAAAGAAAATAGAGATGAAGCGTATGGGGAGGGGAGGTAATGTCATTAACACGAACATTTCTTCAGCCTGGAACATTTTGCAACAGTGTTCAGCCGTGCGTATGGAAAGTGAAGTTTGAATTTGCAGAGTCGCGAAACTTCCCTTCCCTGTAAAGAGCCGTAGCCTCAAGGTGAGATTATAGCACAAGCAGTCTGATCTTTTATCGCTCTCTGTCTGCTTATTGTATACCTCAGTGTGCATGTGCGCACAGGTTTGTGTGTGCCTCCACCTCCATGCTTTTCATGTGTCTTTCTTCGGCGCCTAATTTATTTATTGCAGTGGGACACGCATGCCTACACAAAGCAGTTAATAATGAACATTAATCCGCCCAGACCAAAAAGATAATTTCTGCTTTATCACGTTCGAGGAGCCCTGTATTAAAATGACTCATATAAAGCTTTTAAAAAAAAAAAGATCGAGGATGTCAACTCCTTTTCATTGTACAGTATGTTCTTTCCCTCTGCTGCACATGTCCAATTTATATTCTAATATACTGGCAAGAATGAGCAGTATTGGATTATGATTATATAAATTCTATCAGACTTCTAGAATTACGGATGCCGTGGTAGATCTGCCATAACCCCTGGAAACTGCCCACATTGAAACATTTTTCTTATCAACGTATATATTTTGTTGGTGGTGGTAGAGGCATATACTGTATGCTGTGACTTTCCAAATAATGTTTCCCTGATAATGTCAAGAGTTTATTTTTCACTCAAGTCATGCACTGTAAGACAGGCAGGCAGACAAACACACACAGAGACACACACACTTAGGTATAATAGGTGACTGTGGTGTGTGATTTTTACACCGATACTGAGATTCCCTGGTGAATATCAGTTTATATCAACGTGTGTTCATTGTACTAAAACTTAAGTGTTCCATGCAAATCTTCACTCTTAATCCTACATTTTAAGGAAAATTGCATTCATTCTTTAGCTCGATTTACAGCACATTTTATTCAGCCTTTGTGTATTTAAAGCAGGAGTATGTTTTTTGCATGTTTTCTATGTTTTATGGGTTGTCCGTCCATCCCATTCTCATGAAGACAATATCTCCAGAAAGCCTTGAGGGAATTTCTTCGGGTTTGGCACAAACATCCACTTGGAACTCAACAATGAAGTGTTTTGAATTTGGTGGTCAAAAGTCAAAGGTCACTGTGACGTCATAAAGCACATTTCTGGCAATAGCTCAAGAACTGTTACAAAATTTGAGAATAATATCTAATAGGATAAATGTACGAGGTGATGATTTTTTTTTTTTTTTGTATGCAAAAGGTCAAAACTCAACCTCACTGTGACATCATAGTGTCCTGGAAAAACACTTAAAGGACATTACTCCACACCATAACTCGGGAATCGAAGAGGAGATTGTGACGATATTTCACATTTGGTCAGATACTGAATTGGCTAAAGTAGTTTTGTGTGCTCACCTTGAAACTACAGTGACTACAGATATCGTTTGTGCTGCTGTGTTGAAGATGTGTTTAAAACATCAATGTTCATCTATGTAGCATCTATCTACAATTTCTTAGCTTCTTGCAGGAGCATCCATATTTAATGCATTGTCTGCTGTCATGGCTACAACTTTGTGTTCAGAATCGGCTTTATGGGCCAAGCATGTGAACACATACGAGGAATCTGACTGTGTGTTTTGTTTCTCACAGTGAACTTACACACTGATAGACATACAGGAAAAATTGTTCTGTCCCTTCCTAAAGAGGGCTTCAGTGTTGTCAGTCCAATCCAGTTTTCATTGATTCGGACCTGAGCTTTAGGTGATTGCTAGGGCACTTTGTGGTGAAGCTCTCCATCTGTCCTCTGTAGTCAGCGAAGTAGTCTGTACTTCCGTGGAATCATGCATGTCGATATAACCATACCTTCTGGTACAACAACATTTAAAGGAAAACTGTAATTAAACACATTTTATGAAGGTAGAGTAAAAAACAATATATACTGCAGGCTTCCAACTTTGACTTCAGAAATCAATATAAATTGCTCATTTGTTACAGAGACAAACTCAGGCTCAAACTCATATTTTAGATCAATGTCTTTAATAATGCTGATTTGACATTTGTGCATGTTTTATTTGTTCTTTTAAGCTAACTTGCGCACCTGTTGTGGTGGGTGCTATTAACAAAAGTTAACTAAAGTGATGCAGGAGTGTCATAAACAATATGAAATTAGATTTTAAAAAATGTATGTTGCTCAAACGGTAAACCAAGTACATCAGTAACTTCATCAAGCAAGTGGCCTCATCATCGTAGGAAAAGTATCCTGTGCATGTTTTTAGTGTGTTTTACAAACACATTCAGTTTTGTGCAGTATCAGTGACATTCACAATTGCACCCCATAAACCCCATGTGATAGTTGGTTTGAATTGGCCCGAGGCTTATTCGGATATGAATCCTAATTGTTCCAAGTCATAAAAGAAGTGCATTTCTGTTTCTGTTTTTAGTGTGAGAAAAACACATTGTATTTGTGCTACCTTATTATTTGATTATTGTTCAACTGTTCAGGACACCAATAAAGTTGTGACTTGGAACCACACACTTTAACCACACACTTCACAGTATATGCCATTTCTTTGCATTTATGTAAGTGGTGGTATAAGTGGTATAAATGGTGTTAAAACCTCAATGAGTTTATAAAGTGTGATATTTTATTAAGGAGATTATTGTTTTTTAAACCTCACAAATTCAAATGGGCCTGAGTTTGGTCATGACCCGTCAAAGTCCATCTCTTCCTTCCTATCAAAGCAGAGTGTTCTTTGCTGTGGCTCTCTGACACTTAAATGATGGAAGAGAGGAGTACAAAGTGATTTCTCAACAAAAGGAGGGAACTGATGTCCTTGTACAGAAGGTGCTGAATTGCTGTCTCCACTTTGTGCATCATAGTGCATAGTGACAGTTCTAGGTTGACAGCCACACACCAAAGCCCACCAAATGTGCCCCGTACTGTAGTTACAAAAAGAAATGTGTAGAAGCTGCTCGGTATAGTTATAAATAAAGCTCCGGCACACTTTGCACCATGCACTTTTGACATCGTTCAAGGTGGTAGATTAGAATATGCAAGAATCCCCAATGTTGTTGAGGGATGTCAGACAACATGACGTACAAGAGACCCTCCTCCTACCACACTGCACTACTGCTAGTCTCTCCTGACAAGTACAATATAATTAGAAGTTTGAGTTTGTGGTTGTTGAGTGTGTGAATATTGCCCTGAAAGTGAGGGAGAAGCCCCTCTGTATCAGAACCTACCTTTACAGTTGCATCTGTGCTGTTTCTAACAAACAAGCAAGTAAATATGTCCAAATCCTACAGCTCACAAACACAAGCACCTACTCTAATGTTTGGGCTCCGTCTTTCTTCCAAATGATCACAACCCCGAAAATAGTTGAATCAGAGACGTGTATGAAATCATTATTCATGGAAAATGGTTATGCAGTTACATTTGATGGAAGAGACTCTGCTCTTTGATGGGGCTCTCGAAGAAACTGAACAGCAACCATAAATCCCGCTGGGAGAGCTAATCCCCTTTAAGCATACATCAACATTAGATCTTAGTCAAATGAATAATACCAAACGCTTAGAACATAAGGTGGAGGGAGCTGTGGTATTTGCATGAGCACACTGGGAAAGTGTCAGCTTATAAGTGCTGTGCGGTGCAACTGAATGTTATGATTGGATATTGCTAGTCGGCTGGTAGCACAGGTAGCCGATAAAAAGGGCCACTAAGGGCGAAGCATTAATGAAGCCATTGACGCCAATGCACGTGCGGCTACAGTGCCCTCACCTTAACTGAAACAAAGCTTCATTTCTGTGACACACCGACTGGATTCAACGAACCAGAGGCCACCGTCTGGATTAGGCTGGGGATCAGCTAGATGAAAATGACCTGCATGCCCCAGTGTTGCAGAAGCTCAAGAGCTGTGTCCACAAGCTTGTCCCTCCACTCTGTCAAAACACAGCCACTCTGCCATTCGTGATAAAACTTTGTCTGGGGTGAGGGCTGTGGGGCAGAGGCTAGAGAACCTCTGGTATGCAATCACAGCCCTCCCTGCCAGCAATCTCGCCAAGCTGGACATGCTGAGATAGGCTTCCAGTGTATTGAAAAATTCGCCCAATCAGAACAATACTCAATGTAAAACAATGCAACTTAAACTGCATTTTCTGATTTCTTGAACACATATTAGGAAATTATCAGACAAAACTAGAATTGATTCAAGGAATGTGCAGCAATCCAGTCAGCCTCAGCAGTGCAGCAACATGACAAAGGTGGATTTATTATGCCACATTATGACTTTGTGACATAATGTAAACCAGAATATTAATGCAGGTGTTTTATATGCGAGACATGTGAGCACTTTGAATGTAACACCATCAAAAGTGAATGGGTTGACAGTACTTATCCTGATTGGCTGAGCACACGCAGGCAAACTCATTGCACCCAGATGAGAAGACGAGGGGCCACACCATGAGAGCCACATTAGAGGGTGAATCCAGTGTTAATAGAACTGTATAATTATGGTGTGTCTGGCATGATAAAACATGTGACTCATCTCACAATCAGAGAGCAAAAGATTCTGTAAATGAATTTAATTTATTGTCTCGTGTGTGTGTGTGTGTCTCCTTCTCCAGGCAATGTGTTTGTGGTGAGTCTGGCGTTCGCTGACCTTGTGGTAGCCTTCTACCCCTACCCCTTGGTTCTCTATGCTCTCTTCCATGACGGATGGGCACTGGGAAACACACAATGCATGGTAAGACCACATCAGTCACAGGAGGTTTCAGTTTGCGACCGATGCAACATCAGTAAACAAACCCTCAACCCTCAATACAGCCTGACACAATCCCTTCACTCTCTCTCCTTCATTTCTGTTCAGGTCAGTGGTTTCCTTATGGGACTGAGTGTCATTGGTTCCATTTTCAACATCACCGGGATTGCAGTGAACAGATACTGCTACATCTGTCACTCATTCTCCTACAGTCGGCTGTACAGCTATCGCAACACTCTGCTGTTTGTGGCCTTAATCTGGGTGCTCACAGTGGTTGCCATTATCCCCAACTTCTTTGTCGGCTCCCTTCGCTACGACCCGCGGGTCTACTCCTGCACCTTCGCCCAGAATGTCAGCAGCTCCTACACAGTGGCCGTGGTGGTGGTTCACTTCCTGGTTCCCATCGCAGTGGTCACCTTCTGTTATCTACGCATCTGGGTGCTTGTGATTCAGGTCAGTCTTCTGCGTCTCTATGCGGCTATTTGTGTCTTTACGCTTTTTGAAATGCATAATAACACCAACCAAATAAACCTGTGGACACACCATGAGCTGTAAATAACACAGACAACTCCAGAGCCAAACAATAACAAGATTCATCAGCCTCCCGGGCTTCATCTAAATTGGACCTGTAACGTAGAAAATATGGTCATTCCAAGTTCAGAAATTCTGCCCTTTAATTATTGACCCTTTACTTGAGTATTTTTTTAAATGCCACAATAAACTGACAAAATACGTCATCCCCTCATTGAAATTTTGCCTTTTTTTTTGCCTTTTTGCCATATAACATTTGGAGTCAAGCATTTTGATCTTTAATTGCTAGGAAGTGTGGACAAACTGAACTGAAGATTTGGCAAAGTCACTGCGTGTGATTTCAGCTTAGATATCGTGTTTGACAGGCAGATAGATGGACGAGATCCCTGGAGTGGTTGTCTGCGTGGATATCTGTGTGTGTGCATGTGTGGATGTCACCGCATGTGTGAGTCCCCGTCTGTTTTCGCACGTCTGTATTTGTGCAAAATAGCGAGGCGGAGGGATGCAGTAGCCTCCTGGCGTCATTCGCAGTTTAAGTCTTTCCTTGTGTGTTTACATCATGTCCAGGTGAGGCGTAAAGTGAAGACAGAGGAGAGCCCCCGCCTCAGACCAAGTGACATGCGGAATTTCATCACCATGTTTGTGGTCTTTGTGCTGTTTGCCATCTGCTGGGCTCCACTTAACCTGATTGGCTTGGCGGTGGCCATCGATCCATCCCGAGTGGCCCCCCGCATCCCCGAGTGGCTTTTCGTGGTCAGCTACTTCATGGCCTACTTCAATAGCTGTCTGAACGCCATCATCTATGGCTTGCTCAACAGGAATTTCAGGAACGAGTACAAACGCATTGTCACCTCCGTCTGGGTGACACGGCTTTTTGTGACAGAGACCTCGCGAGCCGCCACGGATGGCAGGAGCATGAGGAGCAAGCAGTCGCCGCCCCCGCCGCTCAACAACAACGAGTCAGTCAGAGATCGCATAAACAAAGAATGAAATCTGGATCCTTGAGTCTGTGAAATGGTATTTCCTGTTTTTATGTGACATTCAGACAGTTGTGCAGCTAAAGAGTATCAAGTAACAGATGAAACCACAATACATGGCTTGGTTTCCTATTGGCTGACCTCAATCAGAACAGGACACAGGTGGACATGTCTTTTTTTTATATATATATATATATATATATATATTTTGGTTAAAGCTTTAAAGGATTATGTAATTTACGCAACAAATTCTTTAAAGTTTATCGCTCAAAAGAACAACTTTACTAAAGTGCTAAATTAGGAATAAATAAGCATTGACAGAGCAAACATTTTAGAGATGCGATGTCCTGGGAGAACCGAGCCATGCATTGCAGTTTCATTTTGCTCTTACTCTAAAAACAATCTGAATGATACATTAATATTTCATAACAATGTAATATCCTTTAATGTCTGCTGCTGTAGACTCTTAGACATATTTCACAAAAAAATGGCTAACCACTGGTAAACACACACCTCTCTTTAGTAACTTCAGAAGCCTCAAATAGTACAACTCGCCTCAACTGAATGCTACATTAGTCAAAGAGGAGACAATGTCGGTCTGTTTATAATGTATAATATCAGTCCGATGGGGTCGGACACAGTAGCAGTAATGTGGTCAGAATTGCACACTTTACCTAAATGTGGCAGTGTAGCGTAACCTTTATGCTGCCTGGTCTGACCCTCTTGCACTGCAAACACAAACTTAGTAATAAACGTAATAATTTAATTCAGGAAATGAAGTCACTGATGGACGCAAAGCAAGTCGTGCAAAAACTGGCACCAAACCATATCAGACGTGCCGATTCATGTGGCTGTTTTAGTGTTTGAAAGTCCCAAAACAATGGTGCATGTGATATAGCAGGTGGAGGACACCTACGTATCTACTTTTGCTGCTGCATCCATCATTCTCCATATCAGCTATACTTCTGCTGCAGTTTGATTATAATGCAATTCTATGGAAACAGGATACGTCTCTGCAGACTGCAGGTAAACCCACCCTGACTAGTATCTTTTAAATATTTTGTTTTTTTCTTACAATGAGCAAAAACTATTTTTGAAAAAGATAACTAACCTATTTACTGCAAGCTAATTGCTGATTTAATAGCTGCACCAGTGAACATGGTAGTTTTGTTGCCTGAAATATTTTATTAATTTCACAATTTAGATAACACCCTGCACGTATTTTAATGTAAGAATTGATTAATGTTGTCTCCTAGTTTCCTAATTTTCTGATATAGGTACAACATGAATTTTATACAGAGCTCAAAACAATCACAAAGGACAGCATACTGCACCACACACAGACAGCTATAACTTTCAGGGTTACACTCTCACAACAACACATGCAAAATACAATATATATGAACATTTAAACAATAATAGGTTGTAACCAAAGCTGTAAACCCATGGAAACAGGGCTTATAATCCAATTAGAAATATACAATATTCTGAAATGAGCTATTCTGCATAAAGAGTACTTTCTCTTTAGTACTCTAAGTATATTTTGATGCAGATACTTTTCTATTTCTACTTAAGTAAAAGTCTGAGTGTGTCTTCCCACAGTGCAGGATAGCGTGACAGTCAGATTTCACACTGGGAGAACTCAGCTCCATACACTTGATGTCAACAAGGCAATAAGTTGTTCAGTTTCACCAAATAGCCAAGTGCAACAGGATAGACAATTCTTTATGCAGACCAACACTTTGCTATGTAATTCGAAACACGGTGATGTCTTGTCACAATGCAAGACGTACAACATCAGTTGCATCTCAAAATCCCATCCAGTTAAAACTGAGAGAACCTCTCACATTAGTGCATCCATATTTAAACAAAATGGCTCACCGATTTACTGTAAATGATTCTGCTGTCCAGACCTTACAATAACAAAAGGATTAAGAGACACCACAGTTTCAGGATGTTCTCTTGCCTTCAGAAAATCCCCCGCCTGTTGAAAAAGAAAGTGGACAAATGCATTTACCCAATGTGCAGCAAGCAATATAGAATGGGCAAATGGTTCCTCTGCCTCCTACATCGTTTGCAGTATGTGGTCATTTTATGCAGTGGTGAAACTTATTCCTTGTTCTGAAATACTTATGCAAAATCTTAGCTTTTCATTTCATATTTTATTTATTTTCTAATAAAAAGGAAAAAAAAACTTAGTTCACCAGGGACACATTTTGATGCTTTCACTGTGGAAAAACAAACAAAAACATAAAGAGCACATTAGGGAAGATGTTAGGAGTTGCGCTGTTACTTGGTCGTATTTAATTCGACAGACGAGTGACATTCATTGCCTCTTAACTGAATAGTGTTTCTGAAAGATGTAGATTGTTGAGAAGGTACAGCTCATATCTGTATTCCCATCTCAGGGTGCCTACCGAACATTTTGTTGTGTTGCACAGTTGTCTAAAACATTTTGCAGTGTATTAGCTGCCATATGAGGGAGCCTGAAGACATTTTAAATGGATATTTTGTAAATTAGTGTCAGTGTGGTTTTTAACTGTGGTATGTTGTTATTGGGGATGTATTCAAAATGTGTTTTGTTTTTTTAATATCTGAAGCTCAATAACCCCACACAATTAACAGTTTATTATCAGATAATGCTTAACCTCTCCTTCCATTAATTCTACTACACTTGCAGAGTGCATCTAAAACAACCTCTTGCTTAATTGGCATGTACATTGCGTCACTACAAATACATTTGTTTATTAGTGTGGAGTGATGGATTCAACTTTTAAATGCACAAATTAAATATACAAGAATTGAAAAACAAGTTCCTCATAATAATTTTATTGGTTTTGTTGTTATTTTGTTTGAAATTCATTGAAATTCGTATTGTGGAACATTTGTGTGTTCTTTTACAGGGTAAAAATGTGCAAAGCCATAGATCAAGAATGGTAACAGATGCAAAGCTCAAAGTCGTACTATAAATATTCATAGGACAGGACAGATACGAGAGCATTGCAAGCAGAAGAGGAAAACTTGGAAGCAAACAATGACATTCGTGGTGCAGGGGAAGGCAGAAAACAGGGGCATATTAAGTTTTTGTTGAAGAGATGGGATTTATATAAATATACTGAGTGACTAAGCTGTCCTGACAGCAGAGGTGAGAAGGTCATTCCACCGTTGGGGAAGTAGGACTGGTGTCCAGGTCGCTGCAGGGAAGGAAGAGCTGAGCAGCAAGAACAACTGAAAACGAGTGATGTTGTTATGGTCCAGAGAAAACAAAAAATTCAAACATCTGGAGAGTGTTTTAGATGCACTGGGAGGGAAGCAAAGACTTCAATTTAAACCAAAGAAATGGGCATAGCCGAAGGGGGTTGGGTGTACATATACATATACTGTGTCAAGTTATTTCTGGGGCAACTCTTTAAAACACCTTTAATGTCTTTATTTCATTCAGAAGTACTGCCTTACAATAGTGTCAAATTTTAAATATTGTGGCAAGTGCCATATTTTCTATTAAAAACAAACACATTCAGCAAACCTAGTTTGCCTCCATACTGCTTCTTTATATGTATTCAGGACGGTCGTCTATAGAAAGTTTTCTCTGAAGCATCGCAAAGAAGTTCACATACAGGCCTCAGGCAGGAGACACAATTGCCGAAACAGAAGAACAAATATTATCTTTACTCCTTTATGTTTTCTTTCTATATAACCTACAGCTAAATTATGTAACTGTGTTCATTTATGTTCCCTACACTCACTGTCTGCACCTTTACTTTCTTGCCTTCTCTCCATGCAAAAAATGTGCCATCTTAAAGGACAGCTTCACTGTTTTTTCCGAGCAGCACATTATTAAAATACTCTTTCTTGTCAGCTTCAGTTCGGGCTTCAATACAGTCCTATAAAGTAATTATATAGTCTAAAATCTACAGTGAATCTTGTTTTCAAAATTGTTTTTTAAATGAAGAGATTTATTATTTTGAGTCAAACAAACAGTGAGTTTGTTTTATCATTAGGTGGGAATTGAAAAAGCAACATGTCCTGTATCAATGGCGTAAATACAAGTTTGCCTTCAAATTGAACACAAAAGTCAGTGAGCAGTGAAGGATATCACAAAGTTTTTTTTTACTGGAAGATGAAAGCTGAGGTTTATGCTACTAATCCTTTTCAGTGCTATTCTCAATGAGGCGACACACTCTCAAATTTCTGCACTATGCCATTGGAGTCCCTCTTGCACCCTCCCTAACGTCTGTGCACAATATCCATGCAAGGCTGACATTTTCAGAGGCATTCCCTCTTACTTCTCCGTCTCCAACTTTTTTCTTTTTTACCACATGAATTTTATTTTGGAAAAAAAAAAAGTAGCGCGAATAAGCCAGCCACTTTGCATCTGAAAAGGCTTGTATCCAAGAGCTACTATAAACACAGTTGCTTTTTCTGATTTATTTGAAAGGAAGCAGTTTGTAATTGCAGGCTGAAGATCACATATAGTCACAAATTATAGGAACTTGATGAAGTCAGAATTTAATACAGTTTTTAAGTGAATTGGGGCGGCATTAAGATGCCACAATGTTCACACTCAGTGATTGGCTAATTATGCATGCAGAAACCTCCAGAAGCCTCATAAGCAGGTTTAACAGTAATATTTAAATATTCTCATCTGCACACCTACGTGACTGCATGGCACAACTGAGACTGGAAGCATCTTGCCTCATATGTTTTTTTATGGGCTGAGGGACGTAGGCACATGATCTACATGTGACAACTCTGAGGCCTCACTGCTCTTTGCCTTTACTTCCATCTGGACATACTCACTGAACAGCATCTTCTTTTTTTTTTTTTGAGTGTGTCATTAATGGATTACGTAACAGCGTGACAGCATCAGCTCACAGCTAAAGACAGAAAAGGATGCACCACTGATCAAATTATAGGCAAGGTACCTCCACTGAGATGGAAAATAAAATGATAAGCCTTAGGAACATAATTGAATGCATTTACAGGGTGGTGTCACAAGCAATACGATGACGAGCCACAGAAAAAGTGAAGCGTGGTCATGTACACACCTCCTATAGTGTTTACAAACAACAAACCAATTTCCACATTTAAAACTGTGACTGTGAAAATATTCATGAAACAGCAGTTAAGACGTTTGCAAAGCACAAATCCTTCTCACCTGATAAATATTTACACTCAGTAGCCACTTAATTGGCTGCGGCTCATTAGATGTCGGTAGGATTCCTTGTTTGCCCACGGCAAATGTTATACAAGAATTCCTGGTCATGTCCTGTTTTGTTTTGTTTTTTGTTTTGTTTTGTTTTTTTGGTGTAAAGAGGCACCAGATTAAACAAGAAAAAAAGTATTTTTAGAACATCAGCAAGGTTGGACATCGCCAACTGGGATTGCATTTCGGGCATTTTGCCAGTCCACATCTTGTGTCTTGATAAATGTCTTCTGTTCCAGAGGCTGTGTGAATGTGCATGCTTGTCCGATGTTATTTATGACTGACGTTCATTGACAAGAATTCACCAACAGATGCAGGCCGCAATGCCCAGAAGATGGTCTGAGTAACATGAACCAAAGGGATATCTGTGGAATGTAATGGAATTAGAAATGTCAACACTCAAAAGGTCCGGTTGTGACACAGAGTCTCATCAAAATGAACTGTGTGTAAAAAGATATGCATTATGTGTACAGTTCTACTGAAACACGATGTTATGGAAAATAAAATTGATATATCAGACTGTGATATTTGTTTGTTAATGCGTTTGTGAAATCAGCACACTTTCGAAGATTAACCTTTGTTTGTCCTTTCCAACACCATGTTTCATATTTCATTTCTTAAGTAAGTGGCTAAGAGGTTTCCTAAAAGCCAAAACCAACACATTTCTCATTTCTGAACAGGATGCCAGACTTTTTAAAAGTGTTTTGTTTTTTAAAGTTTCCTGTAGATGAGGTACCCTCTTAAGGCTCGGAATTAGATTGAATTGGAGGTAGAGAGCTTTTGCCAGCTAGTGGTGCATACTTTGAACTCCCTTATGCCATCAGGCCCTGCTGCCTTGCACTTGCAGAGCCTTGCCGACTCTTCTTTTATATGTGCAGGAGAGATGAGAGATGATAGATTGAAGGGGAAGCTATATTGCTCCCCTTGGTTTGGTGGAAAAGCTAAGGATGTGCATAGGCTAAGCAGCCAGTGGAGTCTAAGGGTATGTGGGGTCACATTAGGATTGCTGACTGAAGGATGCATCTTTAAATTTCTTTTGATTATCCATAATTTTTTGCTTTTTAATTAAGGTTGCAGTACTTTAAAATGTAAATTACATGATTATCAGCCCAGGATGTTGTTTTTAGCATTTCCTTATGTTGAATTAATGTATAGTTGTAAAATAAACACTGTACAATTCCGTCACTCCACAGGGTGTGCCAGAGAGGCAAGAATTACCAGACAGAATGAGAAATTTGGAAAAGTAAATGCAGATTAGGTTTTTGCAAACAGCAGGCTACGGACAAGTGGCTGGAGGTGATCTGGCACCGGAGGCGAGGATTATGATTAAGAAAGGGAAATGTGGTTAAGAGAAATTACTGCTTCCTCATGATGAATAATTGCAGGGGGTGATATCCAGATGGGCGGTCTTGACTCATCCCCACAATCAAACTCAGTGCACACATCACTGCTGTAATGGGAAGTTAGACAAAATGAAAGAAAAGGACAATCGGCGGCTTCAAGTGCATGAATTCAACAAGTAAAACTTTCTGGGTAATCGTGTGATAACAACTCCACTAAAGGGTTTTGCAAGTGTACGTTTCCCTGCAGCACTCACTGCCTTGTGAATCAAATCTGTGTTCTTTTCATTTAAAGACAGCCTCTCCAGCCACAGCACAATATGCTGCCACACATGAGGAGGTCAGCCCATATCAAAGTGATTAATAAGGCTTCCAGAGCTAAAAGTTTGGTCCTACTATTCATTATTGCCATACTCCAGTCTTCACTTAAATATCAAACTGTAATTACACCCCAACCTTAAAAAAAAGCTACAATATCTGTTAGCAAGTGGGCACAATATGGAGGTGAATATCACAAGTTCAAAAGATCAGCTAAGAGTTTACACACACATTTCTAACTGTTTTCTCTGTCTCCCAATAGCTGGGCAGTTTTCATATCAAGGCTTATCTGATTGGTTGTGTTTGATTTTAATAATTCTGACAGACATTTCATGTGAAATGAGGACTTTAATTGCACCTAATGCATGGATTAACCAAGATAATCCATACATTAACTTTGACTTTGATTAACTCTGTTAATCCATGTATTAATTTTACTCAAACACAATATTATATAATTTAATTACCCTGAGATTATATGGTATTCCTTTATGAAATTAATTACTTATGGATTTTCCTAATGTGTCATAGTCACAGATATTATGAGGTACATTCTGTATGGATATTTATTTAGAAAGTTTGAATAACTTTTAATTAAAGAAGTTTTTTTTTCTTTTCCTTCTTTTCATTCTTCTTCTTCTTCTTTATCTTCTTCATAGAGACAGCAGTTATATGTACAGTAATATGGAGGAAAAAATGCAAAAGTTCTAAAATTTAGAAAACGTGCTTCAAACCCATGTGCACATTTGACATATGGACCCCTTCACCTTTAAAACAGAGATAACATGCCTGCTAGATACGTCCCTGTTGAGCAGGACTCTGCAGGCTTTTAGAGGCAAATGGGATCAAAGGATTCATGTCATTTTGTATTTTCTAATAATGCATTCATATTTAAATTGATATTGCATGTCTAAAGTCTGTATTCAGCCAGTATTTTGTATGATTAAGTAAAAATAAAAGTTATTAGACTTGATCATAAAAATGAAAATGTCACAGTAGAATGAAATAAATTTTGTTAGTAACAATCAATATTGTTAGGCCCTGTTAAATTAATTGTTATTTCAGTTTTATTTTATTTTATTTTCAATTTTTTTGCCTTTGGGTTGGAGAGGTTGGAGAAATCATCTGATTTCACACTGACATATAATTTATCATTGTTCATATTTATATTTTTGTATCATATTTATTCTCTATCGCCTTGTTCCAACTCTTCATCAAAGCTATAAGATGTATTCAAAGCCTCCATCTTTTTCATGGCTGCACCATTCCACCAAATTGAAATATTTACATGTTTCCCCCCAGTTTTAATCTGACATTGTTACCTTTCAAAAAACCTATCAAAGGGACAGGATGCTTGTTGGGGGTTTCACAGGTCTAAGCTTTTACAATGAAAAGTGCACCGCAAAAGTTCAAACATGGTTTGAGAGGTATGACCTTTTCTTCCAGCAAAAACATATGTTTTTTTTAGAAGTGACTTGGTCTTTGAGAATGCCGCCTTTCAGACAATCCTTGCCTGTTGACTTTGTAAGTCTTTGCAGCCGGAGTTAAAATATTTTACAAGAGCCAGCCTTGCTTTGCCAGCATGGCCAACAGAAAAACACGTCCAAAAACTATTGACTCTGAACTGGCTTATGCACATTACAGCTTTTGACCCGCTGCCAACAAGCTCCTCTTCTGTTGCTCAAGAGCAACAATCACGGTCGCATCACCGCTCCACTTCAAAGGCTCTCAATTACTGTACTTTGCAGCTGGTAGAGGGACACAGACTACGCTGCTACAGGAGTCAGCCGTCTGCTCTTTGCTGAGGGATGAAGGAGCCTGAAGACTGTTGATAGCAGCTGAGACCTCGGGTTGCCATGACAACAGACGCTGCCGACACCAGCCCTTCTCTGTAACAAAATCAACAGCCCTTAAACAAACCGAAACTGTAAAGCAGCCAGCCTGTCACGCTCCCCGGCATCTGGCTGAGTGTTCAGCAGTGAAGATTAGGTATCCCAATTTTCATTTTCTTTTCAGTCCCTCTTATCGCGGCATAATACTCAAAGTCAGTGATACCAGCTGCAATCCAGCACCATCTGCAAAACAATGCCACGGGCTGAACTTCTGTCTCTGTCAACTGATTTTGGATTTATCCGCTTGTGAATCACTGAAGTATCCAATTTATCATTAGCTGCACTTATAAGCTTGTGCTTTCAACATTGTCAGTCAAATGTTTAGCAGTTTTAGATTTAGCTGGTTTGATCAGTACTCTCAGTTAAAACCTCAATTATGAAGTTATTACTTGTGTCTGCTTTTGACTCAAAATAAAAGGATATTTTGTTTTCCATACAATTGTCCCACTCTACATACAATTTCTCTAGAGTTCAGCTCAGAATGAAATAACCACCAAGCACTCATTGTTCCTAAATGTTTATGTTATAATATATGTGGTAACGGTGGATTTTGTTATTGGTGTCTGCATGTTTTCCACACGTCTGTGTGGCTTACCAGCAGGTGCACCATTTCCCCTTCTCACAGTCCGCTGACCTGCAGGTCAGGTCAAATGGGAGCTCTAAATTGTAGGTGTGATTGTGAGTGCGAATGTGTTTGTCTGTGATCGACTGGAAGCCGTGCACACAATGGCTGAGAGGTGGGACGCTCCCTTGTCCAGTCGTGACAAGCTCCAGCCTCGTGCGTCTCTGAACGGGAAAAGGACAAGTGGTTTAGAAAAATGGATGAATGGGTGAAGTGTGTGAAAAATGTGAACACTGTGTCATCAATTACTGTCCAGATTTTATATGAAAGGACAAATGTGCTCTTGTTCCTGTAACACAATACATTTTCACAATGCCCTACATAATCAGCACCTTAAACAAGTATAAATTCACCAAAGTGACTCCTTCCACCAAAATTAATCCCTTCTTTGCCACGTGCAGCTTTGTTTCTAGGATTTCCAGCATTAGTGTCTCCACTTTCTGTCCGCTGTAAGATGAAAATGTATGTCTTCAAGACTCTATTCACACCCTCTCTCCTCTTGAATTACCTCCTCTTCACCCCTAAATTCTCCTCTTCTATTTCAAATATGCTGTTTTCCTGAATAAGTAAAGAAAGTTATTGCCATCTGCCTCCTCCAGTTTTATTTCCATATTCTGACATTTTTGCAGTGGACATGATTCTGTCCAAGATCCCATGTATGATTTGTTACCAATCTTCATCTATCACTCTGATGCAAGCTTATTATTCTATTTGGGGCTGAAAATGGTGCTTGTGAAGGTATAAATACAGACCTACTGTGGGTGCTCGGACAACATTTGTATGTAGACTCGCTGTCTTGGACAGGATGTTCTCACGTAATTTTTTATTGTGACTTTTAGTGGCCACACTTAAGTGTATTGCCTTCATGCATAAAGATGATGAAAATGTCACATCTCCAATAACAGCCTTAAAAAGCATAACATCTGTAAGCCACAGTATGTTATCATAAATACATGTGGGCGATAATCTATTTGCCAATATGTGAAATGCATATTAATGTATCCATCTGAGAAGTTATCAGAGTGAAGTATGCATAGAAGTTTTGTTACCAGTGAACTCAATAAAGAGAGCCTGTGTGTTTTAAGCCCAGATGATCAACTTTATCTCAAATAGAAATGGGCAGCGAGCAGGTAATTGGTTGAGCAGGCTTTAATTTAGACCCTGCCCTTTTGTCCTCTGTGCCCTTTTCAGATTGAACACCAAGATGAAGTTTTTAAAGCAGCAAGTCTGAAGGGCAGTTAGTATTTCCACGAGGCTCTTTAGATCTGGTGCACATGACTTTGCTCTTTTCAGCAGCTTACGCTGGTCACACTGAAGTACATTTTGTCTGAGGATTTTTTAATTCATCATTAAAATGTCAATAAAGAGTAATATTACTTTCATGTTAGTAGTCTTTTGTGTCTGAGATGCTTTTGAAATTAGTTTTGCCAAGTCTGAACAAAAATAAATGGTTCTGAATCAGAATATCTTTCAATCGTGTCACTCTTTCCCCTTCTCTCTCTCCCTGTAACAGTATATTCTTACAAAGGACATAACGAGGAGAATTTATGTGTGAGCTCCGACCCAGTCTGGCATAATTTAGCTAATAAGTAATGACACTACTGCAGCAGCACATGGTCAATAAATTAAGTGGCTGCAGAGTATCCACTGTATATGATACAAAAGCAGCAAGAGCCACTGAATGTAAAGAATATATACCAGTAACTGTAGATAGTAACTGTAGTGTTTACCTCGACTTCAAAATGTCTGTGTCATGGTGGCTGAAAATGATCTGATTGAAAAAAATAAACTGTTATGTAAATATATTTTTATTGGTCCTTATTGGTCCTTATGGTCATCCCTTATTTAATGTATTTTAATTATATTCTTTAGTTAGTACACAACACCTAATTCAAGTCAAAAGCAGGCTTTGCAAATTATTGTGGTTTATTCATGGATTGGTGGTGATTCACAGAGTAGGCAACATATTTAAAATAAATAAAAATGTAAATAAAACTAATATAATAACTGTTTATTTGTGACACTTATTTTGAAACTGTTGCCATTCATTCCACAGCATTCTGTCATATTTTAGTTTTGGATGTGTTATTTTCTGGGTAAATGATTACACTGCATAAATGCTTGCTGATGAGGATGAGGATGAGCAAAGTGAATGGCAATTATGTTATCATTATTTTTCTATTCAATACGCAGGCATGCTGAGTGTCAGTGGAACGTATGTAGATCTATGAGACAATCTTCACGTCTGCATAGCCAGCGTTTCAGAAATACTTGTGATAACAGATAATGGGTTTCCATTCATTCTGTTTGGATCATAGATGAACTGTGAGACTCTTGATGCATTTCAATTTCAAACATGACTGAAGTCCCCCCCAGTGTTCACATTTTGTGAAACTGTTTGCAAATGGCATGCAGTCTCAAAGTAACAAAACTGCGTTTCATGGTGCTTTACAGATAAATGTGCTCCAGCTAATAGGCTATTTCCTGAAAGCGTTCAAGTCCGTGTTCACATGCTGAACACTCACTGTGCTGATTGGCAGGCAGTCCCAGCTCTCCTGATCCAAATCTGCTCAGCAGAGGCAGTCCAGAAGGTGTCTCAGTTGCCTGACTGGAAGGATTAAAGACGACATCAAACAGTAATCTGAGATCTGTTCATTACAGTTCCTCTGATAAAATGGAAATATGGATGTGAGTTATGCAAATTGAACAGAAGGAGAGAGCGTCAGAAAACTGGCAATGAAGTTTAATGGTGCAGACACAATGAGAATTGTTGAGTTGCATTAAATCACCTGAATCATAAATTGTTCAGAATGCCAGGTAAATAAACAACGTCAGCAAACAAATCATCACTCCATCACGCAGTGTGGTTAAATTCTTGATTACATGACAATCTTAACAGATTATGATAATATAACTTGGCCATCAATACCATTTAATTGCACTGTAATAGTTTGTTCAGGTCATATAATAAAAAATCTGTTCATTTAATGACAGAAGCTGTCAGTAACTCACTGCTCATTGCACTCTCTTTGCACAAATCATTAGCTTCATAATATAACATAATAAGTTCCATGCTACCTCACCTAACCTTCTGTGTACTTAATCAAAAGTTTATGCCTCTAATGTGTCTTCAAATAACATTTTACCTTGTTTTTTAAAGACCTCTTCCTGTCAAACTGATCACTATAAGAGGATCATTATTATAACCAAATTATAATATTTTCTTGTAATTCCTCTGCCTTTTCCCTCACCAAGTGCTCGCTCAAGGGGGCATTATATGAACAGTCATTATCAATCCACTTGAAGCGGGCAGCTTCAACAACACATGCTTTACTGCATTTGTTTTCTGTCTCCAGCAGCCATGACTGTTTCTCTTTGTTTGGGAAGACGACATGAGATCGTCACAGTTGGAACATTAAGTTTCACTGCTGCATCTCGTTGGTCCATTTTTGGCGGTCTATCAAAAGCTTTGAGGGGACTACAGCTACAACTGGCTTTGTTTTTCCTGTCATGATTTCAGTGTGCACGCCGCACCAGCCTACGGTCGCCAGCCTGAAGCAGACATGTTGCCGCCAAGCAAAGTGTCATGGAAGTACAGTTAAAAAAAAAAAGTTCAATATACTCTAAATTGGCCTCTTCATTACAATGAGGAAATTGGTTAAATAGCATTTGTACGGGAATTATTCTGTCTCAAGCTGATCCTTATAAAAGAGTTTCCATTATACTGTGGGATATTTTGTTGGTTTAGCATGTGTGTGATACTGAAATTGTCATAAACTCTGTCAGTGATTTACTTAATATTGTAAATAAAGGTATGAATTCATGTTCCTTCATTCATATTTTAAAAGAATTATGCATCACGGCTAAAGGACACATATTTATCAGTTAAGTGCGACATGTGAGTCTGGTTTCCTCTGAATTTTAACAGTGGTGATAGCACTAAATTACATTTCTCATTATGTCTTTTTGTTCTTGCTCCAGCTCTTCCCCCTCGCTCCCTCTCTTGCCATTTAATTAAAGTTGTTTCTGGGTGTGAGGCTTTGGAACACACACACATACACAATTAACAGAGTAATGCAAATGACACATACAAATGAGTGATGTTAGGGATGTTACATTACTATCCACAGGTATTTTACATTATGTACGGCAATAGTTTTCTTGGTTTACCATTTTATTTGACATGCATGCATATGTTAACATGAAATGCTCACTACGTTACAATGTACAATATTCCAATATGTACCACTACCTGTATAATTTGTCTCAAAGTGATTACTATGATACCAAAAGGATATGCCAGAAAATTAAAGGCAGGATTTAGTTCTACAGTAGAAAGAAACAGTCTGATTGAGGATGTGTTTGTGGAGGCTGAATTGCCATACCGGTCCACTGTAAATCGACTTCTTGGACAATGTTGAACCTGTGGGTTCTCAGTAATAATGTGGATGTACTTCCTTTAGGGCAGGTTGATTGTAAAGTGTTGATCTGCAGTGATTCTCGTCCATGCACTTGATGCACGTGGTGGCCGGTTCCTGAATAATCTGAGCCATGCCTTCTGATTGCCATATGGGAGGCTGTAATTTCAGTGAGGAGCTGGAGGCAATTTGATGGCGTTCCAGCTCCGTAAATCACATTGACTCAGTTTTTCTCACTTTTGTACCATCAGAAAAAGAGGTGGATCCAGCTATGAGCAGTTGGCAAGTTAAAAAATGAGGTGTGCCCCGTTGCCTAATTGGCTTTCCTATCAGAGGCAACTCAGGGTTTCAAGTTTGGTGGGCTGGCTCGAAGAGGAGGATGGACAAGCTGCTTAACTGGTTAGCCAGGGAAGAAAGCCATCCGACTGGTTAACTGATTCAGAAAAGGAGGTCAAGCCAGCTGTCGGATTAGACACTCGTGTAGGGCCTTCCACATACAGTGATGCACAGCCTGGGCAAAGTCCAGACCTGGCTGTGCGAAAACACATACGAAGCCGGCCAGTTACAAAAACCAAGTTAGCCACATACCAGAGACCAGATAAGTCTGATGAGAGCACACTCTGCAGTCCAATGGCCAAATAGATCAAAGGGAAAAGTCAGAAAAAAACAGATCACTACCCTCAGTTTGTTGTTTTCTCTCCAGAAGGATTCCACAAAGCTGTGCTGTGATGTTCAATAGATACACTGATGTTGCTTCTTAATTGGCGCGCAAGAAATGTGCATTCATAAGTGCCCTCACATAACTTGCATACAATGTCTGGGAGCGCTGTTGGCATTGTGTCCTCACTTGGCTTTTCCTTATATGGCCATGTTTACCCCGTAAACAGTCGGTGGTTTATTGTCTGGCATTCTCCTGAATAGACTCATCCTCTTACATCCTATGTTTCACTTCGCCTTACTAGGATTACCACTTTCTTTATCAGTGTATTGTATCCTCTTAGTCACTGGGGACAGATCAAATGCTGTGCTTTGTACTCCTGCCATGACACGACATCTTGCTAGACTTCAGCTCTCACACTTTATTTTATTTAACAACTGGGAACTACATCTAAGATAGGCAAAAATAGGTTCTGCAGCTGTCTACTCGGGCTTAATATAACACATGTACATTAATTTAATCATTCCTTGGCTGAGCCTGGCCACACTCACTGCATTACATTCATTTGCCAAACACAATTTTGTCTGTGCCCATTCAACCTGCAGAGCTAGATGTCATCAGAGACTGTAAGTGCATCCCTTCCAGAAAAACAAGAGGGTGCAGTGCATCGGTACACGTGCAAAGATTTCTTTTGTTTTTTGTTTTTATAAATGGCACAAAAAGAATATTTCATTACAGTGACTCCTAACCAGGGGCACTTAATTATACCTTCAGGGTTACATCTACAGCTACCATGGCTTATGTAGAGACATCAACTAATTGACTAAACTAAACTAAAAACATAAATTGTGTCTGATTCAAAACTATATATAGAGATGGGAGAAAAATAAATGGCTGCTTACAAATTGATGTGACACTTGAGTTTAGTAAATTACCATAAGCATCCCATCAACCTGTCACAAATAAGAAATAAAAACCACATGTTGCAATTTAGTGAGCATAAAAACTAGTTACTAGTTATTCAAAGGAGCTGAAATAGTTGAATAAAATAATGGATAAACAGCTGAAATACTTAGTTAACAGTATGGTTTAACTCTGAAAATATAGTTCGCTAAAAACTAAAAGTAACTGATGAACAGTAGCAAGAGTTAGCTAAAAGAATGAATAAGTGGCATGGATAATGATTATGAACATGGATAAACAATTTAAGTAGTTACTTAATGGATAAATTGATGAACATCTGCCATCTGCCATCAATTTTACATCAGAGTTTTTAATAGCACCCAGTTAAGATATAATAGATAAGAAAGAAAAATGTGATTGAATATGTCTATGGGTGACAAAAAAAGACAAAAAAGGTGAGTAACTATGGCTTTTAAATATGTAATGATTAAAATACATGATAGACAGTTCCTACATGTGATGACATTTCATGATATTTCATTTTACATAGCCATTTCAATGAAGGTATGATAAAAAAAAAAGGTTTCCACAGTGACCTGCGGCTCTGACAGCACACATCGTGCTTCATGAGGCTTGTTAGTAATGCAACATTACTTCAAGATTACCTTGCCACTTACCATTTTTGTATCCATAAAGTAAAGAAATGCATAGCCCTACCGACTGTGCACGACTGAATTTGTACTGGGAACGTACCATTAGGTGGGTAAATATATTATAATGGGAACACATTTCAGTATGCTACTCAGCTGGGGCAGAGGTAACCTGTTTGTGCGCTCCACATGTGCTCAAAGGTTCGGGGTTACAATGTGTAATAGCCTGAGCATAGCACAGACTCCATCTCATCGAGCTGTGAAAACTGCTCTGTGTGTTTTAACAAAACCTTAACACTGGTGACACAATAAGGATTTCCAACATTGTGGAGACCCAGCTTTTCCATCAATTCATTTGCTTACGAGAGCGTTGTTAAAGGACTAAAAAAAAGTGGGAGGGAATGAAATGGGAGAATAATTCAAGCTGCATGGACTCTTTCAACAGGCCTAGCTAATGGTTTTGTTATTTCCTCTGTTTGGGTCTGGAAAATTATAACATCTCTGATTGTATTCATGCATGTACGTGTGTACCTATGTGTATCTGTGTACCTGAAATATATACTCTTCATGTATCCTGCTTCCCTAGAACAGATAAACAACTCTTCAGACATTAAAACATGCGTCAACAGACATCAGACGTCAGACTTGCTTTCAGCATGCTATTGGCTGTAGACAGCTACAGGCATTTGATCAATTATTTAGGCTTTTAGCCCAGCTTTTTTTTTTTTGTTATTTAAATGCAGTACTATAATTCAGTTACTTTGATCTTGGGTTTCATGTCTGTGATATCAATTGCAGCTTGGATTTGAAGAAACATTTGAATCTGTAATTCCAGCACAATGCCATAATGTACATATAAAATAACAATCA
This sequence comes from Scortum barcoo, assembly GCA_023238725.1. Lineage (NCBI taxonomy): Eukaryota > Metazoa > Chordata > Actinopteri > Centrarchiformes > Terapontidae > Scortum > Scortum barcoo. The sequence continues at coordinate 12,198,237 of CM041534.1, read as the reverse complement.
GTACACCTCAGCCGAAGAACAAAGTTGACATTAGCCTCGACACCACTCTTCTGATCATCATTAAAGATGGTGACTCTCTGGATGGTCCAGCACTATGTACAGAAACACCAGCACTTCCATCAAACATTCAAAAGCGCTGGAGCAATATCTAAAGTAAGTATAAAAATGATAATACATTCATTTATGTCAAAGGAGGATGTGATCGTGTAGGAAAAACGCCTACAGGAGCTGATAGCAGGAGGTCTATAAGGAGTGGACTCACTGTGGAGTTGGTGAAGAGCGTGTCAAACAGACATTAAAAACATCAAGACCGGTATTTGCACCAGCGGGCACTCAAAAAAAAAAAAAAAAAAGTGTGTATGAAAATAGAAAAAAAACTTTATAATTGATGTCAATGCCCTTCTGTTCAAACAAACAGAAGTTTCATTTCAGACCACTCATAATCATGGAATGAAAAAAAGTGAGCAGTCTGATCTTTCTTCAGTAGCAGTATAGACAGAAAATGGAAAATATTCACAGCCCTGATTACTTCTGTGCTTCTAGACTTTCAGCACATTGCAGGAAATGTGAGAGTTGTCCAAATTTTACAAAATAAAGGCAGACTCATAAAATCAGCATATAGATTTAGTAAGCTGTAAATATATCCTTTAGCAAGGACATTACTTCAGCTTGGATAATTTATTGGACTGAGTGTACTGGTTGCACTAAGACAGTGGACAGACCTAATGGTAGTCTCGACTATGATATAATACCTAATAGACAATGAAATTGATGGTGCTTATAGTACAGTCAGACTGAAAAACAACTTGCCTGGGGTTCTTTAGGAATTTCTCAATTTGTTTTCCTTATCATCCAAAAATAATTTGCTTCCTGAGTCACACTTAGAACAAGACTGATGCTCTGCTTTTTTTTTTTTCACTTGGATAGTTGTTCAGAAGTACTTTGAGGCTATCCTAAAAGTCCCCTTTCACAGCCTCACCTATTTTCATCCAACACTCTGACTTCCTCACCCTCACTGTCTGTCTCTCTACATATAGTGCATGCTACACCCTGCACCATCCATTCATCATTGGCATCGGGCATAAACCGTGAGGTGCAGAATCGTCCAATATGTATGCAGTTCCAAGGGATGCTGTGTCATGACTGCCGCAATTCCACCCTCTTCGCTTTCATCCTCTGCCTCCAGCTACAGTAGGTATGGATATTTACATGCATACTATAGGGTGGTTCTGAGAGCTCAATGCACTGCAACCAAAAAACAAAAAAAAACTAGACCAAATTAAACCACTGAAGAAAATAATCATTAATCAATTTGACAACATGTGAATCATTTAGGAAAAAAACCTCTTCACAGAGAGAAAACACAAATACATGAAGCATTTTGGTTGACTTGTCTGAAATTTTCTCTCTTGCTCCTTTCTTGCAAACCAAACAGCTGTAAAAACAGAGTTTTGCAATACTGTATATGTGTGAAGACAGTCTGAAATGAAGTCAGAAACATGAATAGATAAATAAAATGTATCATTAAATATTTATGTTGAGTTATAGCAATAATAATACACATTCAAAATTAGACCTGCAGAGTAAAAAAACAAGCCGAGGGCACCCCAATAGCCAAGGGGTTATGGTGTTGACCATGAACTCCACCGGGTCTGAGTGTGCCTGATCTCCTGCTGTTGACCATCTGCTATCCATTTGACCAATTAAAGACTGTTTTAATTATTCACCTCCACCTCTGTGTCTATATTTGGATTCAAACTCAGCTGTTACACCCTGCTTAGTTCGGAGCTGATCGTGCCAAACTCCACTGGACTGTGACATCTCTTTAGTATGCGATTGTGCACCAGATCCTACACCAGCCGCAGCTCCTTGCAGCCACCACAGCTACACTGGTTTTCAGTAAGGGCCACAGGGGAACATAACCAGGGGCAATGTTTCATATTCCAAGAGCCTTGGATCTGCTCTTTGCCCAACAGATATTGCACCCACCCCTAGCCTTAACCTTCCAGGTATCAAGCCCCAAATGCTACAAGATGGTCAGCCCCTATAGCATGTGCCTCAGCTAAGCTGTCCAGAAACACACAGAGCAAAAAAAAAAAAAAGGTTTCATAACAGCTCTTGAACTTACATCAGTACAACCTTCTCATAAACAAGGTCATCACTGAACGTCATTATTCATAGGACCTTGAAATGTGCAACTGACACAGTTTGGACAATAGCTGTCACATAATGAGACTGATTATAATCAGACTGATTATGTGATGATAACACTACCACCATTACTTGCTTCAGTAGGTCAGCCGCATGTGAAAAATGATTATGAACAGGGCTGCGGTATAAAGAACTTGTTGGGAGTTTCTCATCATGTCATTTTTGATGTCACACCCCCAAAAATAACTTCCTGAGCCCCATCAGAAATCATTTTCACATACAGTGGAGTTTTTTAAAAGTGCTTTTTAAAGCATTGTGGCTGTGTGCATTAGTGAAGGTGCAGCAGTATGACATTTAAGGTGATTTAGTTCACCCGTGGCAGTGACTGGGCTTTAATTGTGCGCACCAGCCTTAGTGCAACTGTTGCAGCTCAATTTTTACCTTTCCCATCTGAAGGTTTTCATTTGTATCCATTTTGTCAGCAGTGTCTCTTTAGTTACTGCTCGGTGTTGAATTTTTTGAGGCACAGCTGTTCACTGCAATGTGATCTTCATACTTGTGCTATTGATCTACAGTGTAGTAGAAAATTTGTTTAATTAATTTCTAATTTAAGTGGTTAGTGGTTGCCTAGATGGGTGCCTGAATCATTGAAGCAGGTCAACAAGTTTTAATTTCTATATTGAAAACTCCAAGAGCTGAATATTAATGCAAAAGCAAGTCGTTCATCCACATCCAATGTGACAAAATAATGTCAACACAAAGCAGACACTATGCATACTAAATATGGTGTTAAATCTGAGCTGAATTTTGCATTTGTAGCATTTCCTGTGTAAAATAGTAAACTATGTTGATATCATTGCATAATATTTTGCTAGAACAGTATACAGTATTACAGGATTCTGCATTGTCTTACTACCAGCCAGCTAGGATAAATTTTTCCCGCCATTTTCCAACCACTGGGAGTCTCCGCCCACTCCTCCTGTTGCCTGACAGGGTGTGTCCACATTATCACGCCCAGTAGTCAATTTCAAGGTGTCACCATGAGATGGCGCCTCCTTCACAAAGACATATGTATTATAGATCGTGGCTTTGAAAATATGTTTTTCAGACTCACACGAGGTGCTGGAACTTCAGTCATGTTTTCCTCATTGTCTTTTTTTATCCTCCCATTTCTGCTTAATGACTTTGAAATTTAAGTATTACTATTATTCATTCATTATCTATATACCTGCTTTATCCTGACACACAGGGTCGCAGGGTGTGCTGGAGCTGGATTATTGTTATTGTTATTATTATTATCATTATTATTATTATTAGTGTATAATTTTGTTCTGGCTCTTGGAGGAAGTTAGGCTACATGTTGTTCACACTGACACAGTTCCCCAAATTCAGACTGGAAATGACAAAGAGGCCTGTGGGTGCTGAGAGGATGAGCACTGCAATATTTTCACCCCACCCAAGATTCCAGATAAATGACCATACTGTCAGACAGATGTTATTACAGATATGTGACTGTCTGTTAGAATTAATCCTATCAACTATGTGTTATTGCTGACGCCCTGTACTTATTTATTACACGATAATTATTAAAGTGGATTTGGGACACGATAAGGCCTGACCACTGTGTTTGATGGCTCCACTAACATGGCTGACAGACGAGCTTAAATGGAACAGAGCCATCTTTGATGACATTAATTGCACCTCTGCTTTTCCCGCTATGACAAATCAAGATATCTGCTGCGAAAAGAGGCTAATTAAGAAAATGCACCTCAGATCAGTAAGCTGCTTATCTGAGATGGCAGGTCATTTCACAACCTTAAACCTTGGAGGAAACGTAATCTCAATACAATCAGTTGTGTGAACTAATGTGAAATCACACCCGGTATATGTAGCTGTTATGATTCATAGGTAGTTCAGGTCTGCAGAGCTGTATCGTTGCTTGACATTCAACATTCTTTGTTATATGAATGTTTAGATATTACCTTGAATAAGTACTAATAAGTGCTTTTGAATATCATCAACCTATATTTGTAAGTTGAAGATAATAATGTAAATGTTTTAATCTCAATTTAAATTGAATCAGAATCTCAAATTAAGGGTCCGTGAGATGTGTGTATTGTTTGTGTCAATGACTGCTGCTGGCAAGTGTTTAATCCTGTAAGTCTGGGTGAATATGAGTGTGTGTGTGTGTGTGTGTGTGTGTGAGTTAGCATGGGGGGTGTTCCTGGGGCTTATTTATACATTTTCATTTTTTATTTTCTTAAGTAAGTCAAATCCCATAAGCACCAGCACTTCCCCAGGTCATACTTTATCAACAGCTCCACCACCTCTAGCTAATATTAACATAGGGCCCATGTGAGATTTCACAAATTTCCCTCAGGCCAACTAAGTTCAATCCTCAAGAAAGGCCACACACACACACATCACTTCATCATTTTGTATGGAGCTATTTACAAAACCGTTCTTATGTAATGTAGAAAGACCCTCATGAAAACCTGGTGATGTAAGCACTGTATAATTGATAGAACTTGATACTAAAACTACATGGAGGGGCATCAAAATGTAACCCGTATTATAGGGGTATAACACAATTTACTTCCAAAATTTCCTTGTCAATGTAATAATTCATTCAGTGCACAGACATCAAATAGTGTATTGAATCAACCAATAATATGTTGTTGACTGAAAGACAAAACAGCAAGCATTTTTTTGTTAGACTGCAAAGTATCAGTGAGCATTTTGGTGTGGATTAGATAGTATAATTTTAAAACTCAAAATGGCACATACCGACACTTATAGATCAGAATATTAACATAGATAGGCATCCATATGTTTGGGGTAAAAAAAAAGGATGAATGATGATAATATCATCGCAAATAACAGCACAGATTCAACACATGTTAACAACTGGGACAAAACATGAGCTCCCCTCTTTACTCTGACTTCACAAAATAGAATCCCTAAAGCTGTTATCACATTTTCCATTGTTTAAAATACAAAAACACAATGTGAATGTTTTTAGCACCGAGATAGACATGGAAACATATTGAAGATATTCCCATACTCTTGTGCCATCAATATTTTTCATTTTGTTCCTGGAAGACTACTTATTCTACAGTTTATCCTTTCATGTTACATCAAGCGGGAGGTAGAATGTAAAACAGGCCTGCTTTCTAAAATCTATAGATCCAAGCAAACAAATAAAACAGAATTACAAAGAATTTCATTTTTATGCTATTTTATAGATCACCTCTGGTTTATTTACAATACCAGACCCACATGCCACATATTCAGATGTTCTTTTTTTATATATATTTTCTTTTTTTTTGCTATGTTTTTCTATCATTTTCTATCTATCAAGTTTTCTATCATTATTCAACCAAAGGTAAAAACATCAACATGTTTATGGAGATTTATTCCAGTCAGAAATTAGAGGTGAAGGATAGAGGACAGCGTTATTCATTTAGGTGCCTGGCTGCTTTACATTGCAAAATTCATTCCTCGGCTAGAGTGGAAATATGTATACAACAGATTAATAGGAATTCTAAGTGACTTCTAATATGCCCTGTGGAGACTTATATTGTGCTTTAGCTTTTTAATCACTGAAGCCTCACTTCTTGCCCTTAAGGACAAACAACAATTTTTCAGGTGCTTTCAGCGTGGAACCAGTTTATGTTTGCAAATTGATTTCATTCAGCTGTGAGAACCGCTTTGATCTGTGAAAATGTCCTCCCTTTGTGATTTTTATCCTTTAGTAATGCATTACTCTGCACATACTCTTAAAAAGGAGAAAGTAATTGGCGTTCTATTAGAAGAGATTCATTTTGAGCATTTTGTGCTTGAAACTAAGGACATAAGTACAACAGTGTTGAGAACACTTTATGCAGCGTGCTGAATGTTAAATTTAAAAGCATCCGCTCATTTTTTTTCCCAATTATCCTGGCTGATTGGACCTCCTCTCGGGTCGACAATGGGCTGTCAGCAAACTGCATATAAATAAAAAATAACTTAAGGCGCAAGTTGTCCAACAGGTGCAACAAAACAGGAGAGTCAGGGAGTCATCAATTAAGCGTTGTCTGCGCACGCCCTCAAGTAGAAGAGGCCTAATACGCCTGCGGGTGCACTGTGGATTTTATCTTAATTAAAGGATGTAAACAGTGAATGTCATTTTGAATTTTTACACCTCAACTGGAATCACTGTTGTTCTTCATTAACCCACAAAATGCTAAAATATGTTAAAGTGACTTCACACAATGCAACAACTTGGAAACCCAGAACACTGCAAAATCCTTTACATAAAACATAGTATGTTTTTTAGGTCGATACATTCTCAAATACAAGCTTTTGCAGAGTAGCATTTCTCCTTGCGGTGGTTATAAAATCGTAGAACCTCAAATTGCCTCAGAAACTCATGCATAGCTGTCACGTACTGGCAGCAGGCATCATACCTTAATCCCAGATTAAGCTTTGAAGCAAGGTTACTCAGTGATTAATCTTAGAAGCTGTACATCATTTGGTATGTATCCATCAGTATTTAACTATGGCTTTCAGCTCCCCAACTGCAAAATGTGTCCTACAAAATGAAAGGATGGATTGCATTTGACAAAAAATATGACTCACTAATGATACATCATTATGCATCCGCTCCAGTGTCTCACTTCTCTTCTTTCTCCTTTTTCATTCTTGAAAGAACCATCACACAATGAACAATTTACTTTCACACTTGCAAAAGCAGAGTATTCGTGGAAGTGTTCAAAAGTCTGACAATGCTCAAACTATTGAGCATCTGTATTTATTCCAAAGGTTTTTCTCTTGCCTTTCTTTCTTTTGCGATGCAGTTTCTGACTTAGCAACCAGGCTCTTGTTTGTTTGAACCAGCCTGCTGTTACCTCTGCGGGAAATGTAAAATGCATTACTTCCTTTGGCCCTGGAGGATATTTCTCAGAAAACATTACGCTTCAGGATTGCAATTTAGGTTTTTATTTTTGATTTTGCTGCGTACAAGAGGAGCATGTGTTGGGAGGTTGTGTGAAAATATGATACTTCATTATCTTTGGGCCGTGAGTATTTAAAGCTAATTGCATCAAAATCTGGCTGTTTGTTTGTAGAACATGAACCAAAGTTGGTCAGGGTAAATCACTAAATGAAGCATCAGGGGCTCACCAAAATTGTGCTGAGTCATCCTCTGGGAACAATAGCAGGTTTTATGGGGCAGCCGACCCCAAGCTCATAAAGATAATCCCCACTTTCATCTTTTTTATGATAAATGAAATATTATTGTTGTTTAATACTTTTTTTTCTATTCACTTCTGAGCCTTTAAGGGGTCCCTGCCCTTCTTCTCATTTTGCTAAAATTGTCCCAAAAAGGAAATTATGCTGTTAGAATATTGCATGAACATTATGCAGGGTTTGAAAGGAGAGTTGTAAACTGGTGTTTAGGAGTTTTTCAAATGATTGTTTGCCACTACCACACCGATACATGATCATCTTAGTGATTCTGCACAGGTAAATAAGATTTGTTCGTCGGGAGGCTAATGGATCTCAGTGATGAGCTGAAATTTGACAGTACCACTCCAGAGGGAAATGACTGTGCCCCTTAGTCAGCATGTGATGCTGATGACTAAGCATATTCATGCTTTCTTATCTGGGAAGTGCGAATACTCATTCCACCAAACTTCACAGTAATCTGATCAGTCGTTTTCAAGATGTTGCACTCAAGACCTGTTTGATCAACTGTCTGATCACTTTGGGTCAGCCCCTCAAGAGGCAATAATACACAAGGGCCCATACGCAAGTTAATTATTAGGTTAAGCTGTGTTCTTTCATGCAGAGTTCACACTCTGCATGAAATCTGTACATGCTGCCTATAACAGCTCAAACTACTGACTTCTGTTACTCGCACAGTTCAATGTGTCCTACATATAATGTGCACAATGCGAAGAACGCCTTTTAAAGCATGAATCAGAATTAGCTCTGGAGCTGTCCATGACTGACACATAGCAGCCACAGGGGAAATTCATACATGAATGCATGACATAATCATGCTGACATGTGTAATGTACAAAAAGACAAACTAGAACACACGTACGGATGTTGTAATGGTGTCGTCAGTCAGCCTTAAGTATAATCTTCAAAGAGATAATACATTTACCTTCTGGTCAGTTAAAGGTCAATTAACACTAGTTTCTTAAAGACAAAAAAAAATCTGTGTTGACCTTCTTTTGTGTAAGACAGAGTAATTGAAAAACAGATACAATTATGTGCTGACCTAAATTCTAACAATTACATAGTCTTTTTTGCCCAGCCAATGCAGTAATCAAATTTTTGGACCCAGGATATTGAAAACCTAATCCCACAGATTTTCAGGAAATGTACTGTGGACATACAGTGGGCTCAGAAATTGAATCCTAATGTATTTGGTGATCCCCTGAACTTTCCTCTATTGCTACATTCTGCCCAAAACCGGATGATATTCAACAGATACAAAAGTAAGATATCAGCCACATTCTCTCTTCATAAAATAATTTTATATTCCCTGAAATGACAGGTGTGAGGTGTGGGAAAAGTAGCCTCTTATTCTTCATCCTTGGCTGCCTCGCTGAGCTTCTTTTTTGCCCTACATGCAATAAGTCCTCTGCTCCACTGCAGATGATAGTGGCCGAGCTTCTGCGGTGCAAATTTTGAGTTGCAAAGAAAACGAACAACAATTAAGAAATTAGAAATCGGTGTGAACATACATGCGTTGTCACTACAGCGTCATGCGAGCTCTCCATAAAGGTTTGATAATGATAAATGGTGACAGTGCAGCAGCTGTGTGAAGTCCAATAAACACACAAGTTTTTCTTAGCCACACCTGATCAGGGCATTTTCACAGAGCACAGCAAAAGACAGAAGGCCACAGAAAACGCACTCATATGAAAGGGGGAGAACATGTGTAACTTAATTAAAAGAGAGTCTTGAAAATGTTGCCCTGTGTGTCCATATTAAAAAAAAAAAAGAAATCTGTATTTAAAAACCCTGATTAAATTCCGGCCATCTCCTAAAGACCACATACTGCATTTAAAATGTTCACCACTTTAACTGCGGAATCTAATTAGAATGAATAAATTGTGGATCAAATTCAACACGGTCTGCCAGGCTGCATTCACAATAATGGAAATAGAGGGTGAGGAGATTGGGCGGATCAAGTGAAGTGCGAGAGAGAGGAGCCTTTGAACAAGTAAGAGAGATGCGAGTGTTGGACCATATCAAAGCTCTTGGTTTATGTGTCTGTCTGGCTCGCTTGCATTTCACTCACTACCCTTTGGTATAATATTCTGTCACTGTTACCTCACCTCCCTCAATCACTGCAGTTATGCAATTCAGTACAAAATCATACCTAATAGCAAAAATCACCTTTCTTCAAACAAAATCTTTCAAAACACCTCTATTACAAGTTTCTTTATGTGAATGTCTTTCTTACCTTCTGAGTCGTAGAACACACAAGTATGTTTAGGCAAGCAATTCAAGGAGAACTGGAGGGATTGGGATGAAACAGATTGGGGGAAAAAATTACATACAAAAAAAACTATATCTGAAAAACAAAAAATGGAGAGAGAATGACTGAGAACATGTGTGAGTGTGTAAGAGACTATGTTTCCAGAAGGAATGAAGCACTGTAGCTCACCTTCTGATCTAATGAAGGGTCACCATCACTCAGTGTGTGACACTAAACAACAACTGAAGTCTGCTAATGCACAGAGGCTCCTCGTGGATTTACTGCAACATAAAACAGTGAAAACTGGGCTGTGTCCCAGCTGCTTATCATTCTGTTTCTAACAAGATAGTTAAGAACTGTGTAATCGATAAGGACATTATCATTTTTGCAGCTCAAGCCAGAGCTTCTCCCCACTGGATCCAATCCTTCTCTTTCATTACCTAAAACGTCGACTGCTCGTTGTTCGAACCCTGTAAATGAAGCTGCGTTACATTATCTGACTGAATTTGCTGTGTGTATGGTTTGCTTTGGCAAGACATGACAGACAGTGCTGACCTCTTGCTTAACCACATTAGATGTATGCATCTCTATCGACTGGGAAAGTGCAAGGCATGGAACAGGAACTGTGATGTATTTTCACGCCTTATTATAGACCAGATGCTGTCATTGTAAAAAGAGCGGCAGAGCAGAGGAAGCGTACGATACTGTTGATCAGAGCTCGGAGGAGGTGTTCTTCACGGTCAGCCTCTATTTGATGCTGTCTCACAGCTTGTTATGGCTGCTGACTAATTATGTTTATATTTTGCACTCTCAGTAATGTCCATAAATTTGTGTGTATCGGGTTTGCAGATGCCAGGGATGTCTTTGAAGGTACTTCTCTGTGTCTGCAGCAGTATTTTAGAAGGCGCTGCGTCCTTAATTCCTGAATGAATCCAATGTGTCTCAGTGGAGACACGACCTCCTCAAGTGTCAAAAACAGTCTGGGTCTTAGGGTATTTATGCCCCGAAAAAAGAATGCTAACGTAAATTAAGGTAATAAATTGTTTGCACATAAAAGTGACAGATAAAGGCGAGGCGCTCCGGCGGAAAGCAGAGTCAGGCAAGGTAAGGGTATAATCAAATCTTGAGTACACAAGGAGTGAAGTACACTGAGCTGAAAAGTGCTCTCTGTTCAAGAACTAACTCAAGAAGCGACACTAACACTACAGAGAGCAACAGAGCTGAGAGAAGCAGATCAACAATCATCCCAGCTGCACAGTTCATTAAGACTTATTTTGTTGCGCTCTGTTAGCCCAGTGCTTCATTGAGAGGGACAGCTAGATCATGCCCTTGCGGAACAGCAGCACCGAATGCATTCGGGACTGCGGTGCAACAGCAAGCTCCTGTCACAATAAGGCTTGTCACATGATGCTTCCAGGGACTACAAAACCAAAACGCAACTGCACATTAAAGAGGCTCAGCAGAGGACTGAAGTTGGTAATGTAAAGGAAAATTCTCCCAGGACCACAGTCAATTGTGTCGAACTGAATGCAGAGCTCTCAAAGTCAGACTGGATATAAGAATAATTAATATTCAACTCTGTCTCCCATAACTTATGTTTGTTATATAAGCAGCTAATTATTTTTGCCAAGGACGTTTAAAGCAAAGTAACTGCGAGGATTATGGTCCGCAGCAGTGTTTTTAAGATTGAGCGGAGTGCCATATTTTTGTACCACGCGCAAGTCAGAAAGGTGGACGTGGGTGGATGGTGGCAAAACAAAGTGCGAGGCTTTCATACCTGAGACAGAGCATGGGTTTCACTTAAGTTCTCACAAAGTCAGACACACTCTGTCTCGAACCTCATGTAATTGTTGGCTTTTTTTAATATTTATCCGAGACCACAATCTTTGTCTAATCTTAACCAAGTGCCAAAAGATATCTATAAAAACATAAATCATTCCATATTTGCTTCAAGGGGATATTGTATTGCAAGAGGAGATATGATAGGAGAACAAACTAAACATGTTATGACAAAGAGTTTTGCCGAAACATTCTGAATTTTTGGACTTATAAATAAATGTTTCCTCACTATAACAAGTGCATGAAATTCTGCTGTTGTCATGTTTCTTTCATTAGAGGAAAAAGGAATAAAAAATAAGACAGTATTGTTAGGAATAGATTTACAATCATCTTTCTTTCATTGTTTTTTGTAATTTTATATTTTATTTCAAAGAAAAAACACCAATCTCAGAAAGGAAAACATACACAGAGGTTGTTTTAAGTGGACAATGCTGTCCTTTTCCTGGTGAGGACCCTTTCAGGAAATTGCATGTACCATTTGCTGAAGATTTCACATGCAACGCAAACATCCCTTTTGCTCCGACCATCGTCTTGCTCTGTGATGAGAGCCAAGAGGGCAGATGATTAAGGAGTGAAACTAACCTTGAAACATTCCTTCATATCTTTTTTAATCAAGGCAGGAACAGAGGTCTGAGGACATGCTTGATTTGAAAGCACTCTCTCAGTGGGTATTTTTTTAAATGTATTCTTTCTTTTTTATGAGTGAGTACACTCCTGTACAGTCCGTATGCTGCATTGGCATTGAGCCCACAGTTCAAATGGGGCAGCCAGCTAACCAGCTGGGAGTCAGGATGCACATACCATGACCGTGCTATTTCTCAGTATGTGGATACTGGAACTGCTGTTGCTGCTGTGCTTTACAAGCCAACTAACTGGCTGTTTGCCTGAGCAAGAACAGTGGTAGTTGCATAAGCAGCCTTGATGTGGGTAGAGGAGTCAGACACAGATCCCGCTTTGTAATACTGAGATGTCTAATGTGTAATCGTCTTTGACGTCCCATTTGCTGTCTCTGGCAGCTCGAAAAGATGAAGAGAGCACTCCTATTTAACTTGAGGGTTTTTTTTTGTGATACTGTATAGGTCTGTATATCCAGAAGGTTATGCAATCTTCGACACATAAATTAAAGTTCTAGTTCTGTTGTGTTTATGTTTATCGGTTTTGCACCATTTCAATTATCATAAACGACAAGGCGAGTAACATCGGTAAAAGATGCGCATCACCACTGACTTTGCGTAGGAGTCTCTGTGGCGGTTTCCAAACTCGCTGAAACTTATCAGACACATCTGAAGGAGATCAGGATCACAAATTGGTTATTTTTCCAGTCCTTTAACTTTTTCTTCTCAATCTAAAAGGGACCTCACCAGGGGTTTTTTTGGAGCTTTAAAACTGTGAATGCTTTACATTACTGCCAGCTATTTTCCAAAATGTCCTTTTACATTTCTAGATTGATTTCCTACTTTCTCCTTTCCTTCGAGGGAAAATCAGGCCAGTGACCTTTCCATGTTGAAATCTTCTTTAAGAGTGGTTAACAGTCTGAGGGTACACAAACCATGAAAACTAGCAATTACCAAAGTTGAAGGGAATGACGCTGTCAGAGTCTGCTAGCACAAAGGCGTAAATCCTTTCTGCCTTGCCCACTTTGTTTCTGGTCCAAGCGCCGTTAACTGTAATTGTGTAATGCGTAGGCAAATTTGACGACTTTTGCCTGAAGCTCAACAGTAATGTGGCATGCATGCGGGAACCTATAGTGAGAAGAACATCCTCTGCAGTAAACAAAGTAACAAGGCACAGAGTGGCATCACAGCACCATCTTGGCCCTGATGACGGCACGGCTCTTGGCAGTGAACTACCAGGGCTTAAGGATGGAGGTGGAACAGAGCAGCCACGCACACACACATACTTTTTTTATGTCTGTTTACCCGCTGATGGAAGGGCTTTTGTGGATCTGAAGCCCTTTTATCAGGCACAGATGAGTAAAAGTGGTCCCTCTTTGAGAACACTTACACAAAGGTGCAGCGGGCAAAGTAGTATCAAGACTGAAATTCTGGTAGCTATCCAGGACTCTCTGACACTGAAGATCAAGAATTCAACACTGCAGAGTTGTGGAGGAGGCAGAAATACCAAATTAGAGATACTACTGTATGTGTCCTCATTTAACACTTGACTTGCCTCGTGTATTTTTAGAGGCTTCACATTATTCAGCATTCCAGTATTTAGCATTTTGTCTTTACTTTACTGTTATGGTGTTAACATATTACCCTAAGATGGTAAATATCTGTTCAACATCTGCAGGTTAGCATGTGACTGTGGGCACATTAGTATGCCGACATCAGCGTGTAGCTCAAAGTACTGCTGTGCTTCAGTGCTGCTAGCGTGGCTGTAGGCTCTTTGTCTTATTTAATCAAAAGAGACACCTCGGTGCAACTCATTCCTCCATTTCCAGACTTTTCATTTATTCCTGAATAAGAATTTCTTTTTTATTTCCTTGTGAGGTTCTTCTCTGGATTTTTTCCCTCAAAGTTCAGTTCGAAAGAATATGCCAGTTTTGCCATTTAGTCAGTTGGTGTTTTTTTTTTTTCTTCCGCTAAATAAATGATGAGATAGACTTTAAGCAGGTTAGTCTTCAGCAAACACAAAAATAAACATCTACAGTGATAAACAATATGCAGCCCCACAACTAAACAAATAGAAAGTCATTTTTAGAGGAATCAGATTTGGACGATAAAGTGTTAGTTAGTTTGAAAGTTTTTTTAGTGATAAAAATAACTCGGTGTAACAATATGGGGGAGATTTTTTGTTTGTTTGTTTGTTTGTTTTTTGTTAAGGTTTTCAAGAACCATTGTCCTTCTTTCTTCTTGACAATAACATCCAACTTCAGGACAGCATTAATGGAATGTAGATGTAAAATACAAAAAATGAATAAGAATAAATATGAAGTTTTTGGAAATCCTTGTCATTGGAAAGCAATTTCTCAGCCATCCAAAGTCCTAGTTTGACTGTAACAAGGACGACCATTTTCATTTTAAAATATTCATCTATAACCTATTAACAAAGGTGCGTAATACAATATCTTGCCTAATATCCTTTTTTCGCTATTATTACTGTTATTTCAGCCACCTCTTCTCAACAACTTTAAAAAAGACATCTTGATATTTAATATCAAACTGAATGGAGTCAGTGATCACCAGGGGATGCTAATCACTGCTCCCAAAACAGCTTAAAACTGAGCAGTAGTGAAGAATGGTATTACAAGAGTCGACCTGTCACTCAGAGGGAGCTGGAGTGGAGATAATCATGTCAACTAATAGGAGGGGATGGCTGAAGAAGTGAAAGTGAAATTAGCCACAAGGATAATGAGTCATGTCTCAATGTGACTCTGTTACACCGTGCCAGCACAGCAGCACCTTATGTCACTCCAAACGCTGCTGCCTAGGCGGCATCTCTCTGCTCACTCTGCAGAGTGCTTAGTCTGCGGTTTATCATGTGACAAGGAAGGTACGATTTGTCTTGGTGTTCACAATAACTGACCTTCATGAATGTCAGGAAGCGGAACACAGATTCTGCTTTTCTGACACTGAATACATCAGTGTATGTTTGATGGCTGTAAAATGTGGCAAAATAACTGAGTGAAAAAGGAGGTGAGTGGACTGAAAGAGTGCTGCAGGGATAACATATTGTTCCCAGCCAACCTGCAAGTTATCATCACCCTGGTTCCCTTGACAAAAGGCCAATGGGTTTTTTAACCAATGGAATTTGGATTATTGCAGAAATTAAACTTTGTGGCAAACAAAAGTTAGTCCATTAGAATAGTTTTCAAGAGTGCAAGTTCAAGGCTGTAAAGGCAGACTAGAGAGTAGATGGGTTTCCATGTCTACCGTGATGACGTCTGATGTCCCCAACAACCTCTGTAGACTCATTTAGCCCCTTGTTATTTACCGCCTTTGTAAAGAAACACAAAAGATTCAAATTCACGAGTGGAGTATCTACTGCTGTGCCTTTTGTGTTGCAGAACAAAACATGAAAGTGTCTTAAGCTTGTTTTAAACTTATTTCAGGTATCTAACCCAAAACCCATAAAAAAGCAACTAACTTTGAGGCAAGGGAGTTAGTTTCATTTATTTAAATCCAATTGGCACCAATCTTTAGCAAAAGGTTTATTATTTTTATCATCAACTCAGCTGTAGGACAGAACATAGTGTATAAATGTGCACAATATCAATATGGGAGAATGTCTGTGAGAGTTGTGGGAAGACTGTAGGTATTGGCCTTTAGTTAAACAGCATTTTTAAGTCATTTGCTCTCACCATTCAGAGGTAAACTGCTTTGCAAAATGCCTTACCTTTGTAAAATGTAATACGGCATGGTTGAAATTAGACAACGGGCCTTATTGGGTAAAATCATGGTAACAAAAACTGAAAAATAATGGCAAACAACAACACTGTTTTTCTGACTTTACAACACTGCCACAGTATTTACGTGAACATGTGTTTGTGTGTTAGTGGATGTACATGTGAAACGGCTTCAGAGAAAAATACCACCACAGATTAGTGGTAATTTTTTTTTGTGTTTTTTTTTTTTTTGCACAAAAGGACACATTTCTCAACAGCATTGTTACAGAACCGTTTGTAAAGAACTGTTGCTGTTTTTGTTTTGCCACTGTTTTGTTCTGGGTACATAAGAGTAACTACTCTCCTCAGTTATTACAGTACTTTGCTGAAATACATGCTGCTGCTAATGCCACTACATACTGAATACCAACTGTGGCACATCAAGAGACAATGAAATACAACTAGCACACAGTGGGAGCCAATGTGGTTGTTCAAATACCTTCTGTATGATTAGATTGAATTGGATTGGAAGCAAAAAGCTGGAGGAGAGTTGTTTACTTGTCCCCTGCCCTAAAACACACATGGACGTACACGCACACACAAAAGCAGCCAGACGTACTCATAAAAATCTAGGCTAGATTAGATTTAATTTCTTTGTCACCATTACAATCAAATGATGGACATAAATGCACCCTTCCTGCTAATCTTGACCCCCAGTGCACACTCACAGGGTCCCTAGACAGGTTGTCAAAATCTGAAACCCTCTCAAATGTCATTATAGATAATAACAGACAAAATACCTCAGCAAAAACTGTCAGACACGAGCAGCGTGTGTGTGTTTGTGTATGTGAATGTCTTAGTATCAGGGTGTTACTGGCATGACAGACTGTGCTGCAGGGTTTTTTTTAGTTAAGTTATTTGTAACTTGCTGTGGAAAACTCAGAGAAGATCTTTTTGCACGTTCCATATAATGGATTCATGGATTTTTTCTGACATGTTTCCCTATAGCAACCGTAACAGCATGTGATTTTTTTTTTTTTTACATACATTCAGTAGACACAGCATAAGCATTAGTATTACTTACATTATGAATGTAATTTCAATATTCACTGTCCTTTTCGATGTGTTCTCTGTCGTCACCAACTCCTGAAAATAACACCTGGGTCTTTAACATGCTAGATATTCAAATTTCTTTACCAACTAGTCATTAATTTTGTGTGTCTGTTGTTTTGTGCTGTGCTTTGCTGGAGGTGTAACAGAGATATTATGGTAAAAACAGCTGCCTGAAATGAAAAGTAAAACAATGAACTAAAAAACGCTATACTGCTCTGTAGAGTTGCAGATGTGTAATAAGTCTCTGAGGATTCAACACAATAGATCGCTTTCCATCCACCTGTTTTTATGTCCATTTTCAATTTGTATATAAAATAAGGCTAGAAACTGAAAATTTAAAAAAAAAAAAAAAACTACAAAGAAAAAAAAGCTTTTATTCTTTGCCAAGTTGGCATGTCAAACGGCCCAATAGTCAGAAGAATGGCCCATTTGTCAGCCCATTATCCAAAAAAAAAATTGCCATTGCTCAGACCGCCCATTTATCCGAAACTACACAATGGGAATTTGTTTTCAGCACAACAGGCTGGACTTTTGGTCCAGTGTGACATTTGTCTGATTATTGGGGAGTCTGACTAATGGGCCATCCTCACTTTAACATTCCTAAAGTCAAGAAAGTGAAGAAACATAAATCCTATATTTCCATCATCGTCATTTTCTACATTGTTTTGCTTCAACTTTTGATTAGCGCTGGTACGTCATTTTGCCCCCTTCTCCTGCAACGGCACCCAACTGAAAATTAGTGCTGTCAACAAACAAACCCCTGATAATTGCATAACAGTAATGGATGGAAGTGTAAGTTATTATGTACTCTGTACTCTGCCGATTTCATTCGAATTTATGCTACATTCCAGTGGGAAAAATTATGAAGAAGCTTTAAGCAAATTTGGTCGTCCATTTTGGTTGATGTTTCCCACCTGACAAGACCCACTGCCTTATTTAAAAGCAGTTGTATGCCACCTGTAGCTCCTCCTGGGGGAGCAGCCTGAATGGTCAATCACAGCTTGGGTTTAATGATAATGAATTATGGCTACTAAGGAATTCCACTTGTGGTAGGTCTGTCTCTTTAGAGTTGAGGCACATTCAACCTTAATCAATCAAGAAAGAGACAGCAGCCGACTGCTGAAGGGAAAGACATGGGAAAGTACAAGTTGGAGTCGAGGGGTCGAACACAGCATGGATTTTTGTATATTACGTTAAGAATGCAGTTGTAGCCTGAGGTTCTCATCTGTTGGGTTAGTTCTTCCTCAGTGCCCTGAATCAGATTCCCAAGGGACTTGCATTCAAGCAAGAAGCCCTAAGACATCAGGGTAAAGGTTCTGTACAACAGCAGAAATGAACAAAATCCAGTAATTCCAACCAAAAACATTTACGAAACCTATTTGTGCTGTCAGAGATATCAGTGTAAATGTATAAGACATTAAAAAGAGAAGCATGTCTCCCCCACCGGAGGGAGCGAACGGAAATAAAGAGAATTAAGATAAACAAGAGAATTTAATGCCTTTCACGCAGAGGAAATCTGACTTGAAGCTATTGTTTTAGTGGCTTCTTAAGCTCTAAAAAATATTTTAGATATACCACAAATAGACTCCTCTTCACCACTGGAGGAAAGTGGCTGGATGCCATTTCTTTTGTTGTCCAGAATAGCAAGGAGAAGAGTGTGGGGGGGGGGGGGGACATTTCTACATTGCCATCACATTCACTTTTATTCACCCTCTACACCTTGTTTGATAGAGATATTTTATTCATATCCAGGGGATAATTGGGGATTATCGGCTCTAAGCTGGCATTTGATGGCTGATTTGCTCGGAGACAACCAACAGTGCATTTCTAAGTATAGTTTTATTGTGAGCTGTTCTGTAGGAGAGGGAGCCATTGTGAAAATAAGAGCATATGGAGTAAGAAAGGGAGTGACTTCAAACTGAAAGGAAGCTGTCCGCCTGCTTAAATCCATCTCCTTCTGTCGTATGAACTATTTAAGCAGTAATTGTCTTAGGTTTTGGAAAGTTTCAGTTAGTCAATCCCAGGTTTAGGCACTAGTTTAAGTAATACTACGCTATTTGTGTGATTACTTATTTTGAACGATGGTTTATGTTAATGTATGATAATCTATTTCACCTATTCCCACCCTGCTTTCAAGTGCGGCGCACACTGTGTGCTTCCAACCACGACAATATATCAAAAATTCTCTGCTACACCTTATGTGTAGTGTGTGCTGTACACTTGTCTACACGTTTCATTCTGTTCCCTGATTCACAAAAACAGGGCTTCTCTATATCAGCTCTTCAAAAGAACATAATATGTTGCAGCTCGGTCATTTTGTCTTCCCCGACCTATTATAATTAGAATCACATTCGGAGAAATCATTTTTTGTCCATCAGAGCGACGTCACTCAAAAACATCCCGGTTCAATATTTTTGGTGCCGCTGTGGAGGCTGACTCAAAAAAAGTGCAACCATGAATAAAAGAATTTGAATAACATGTCCTCTCATTTGTGATAATTAGTTCAGTTGTTATTTGACTGTTCAGTTCATTACAGTTTCTGGTGTTGCCTCTCATTGTGTCATTCTTTTTTACGAGGTGGGTGAGTAAATGAGTAATGAAGAAATTGTTGCATTTCAGTTTTTTTTGCTATCCAACCTTACACCCCCATACGCTATTCACCATCTTAAACCATTAATTCTGTGGGCCATTGTGTACAGTCCTGACAAGCTATAAAACTCATTTTTATCCACCACAATGGCTCTCTCAAATTGTCTCTCCCTTCCTCACTCACTCACTCAAGCTCCCACTCCCGACGGTCTCCGAAATTTCATACTTTCAGAAAGTTGTTCAGAGTTTAAAAGTCGCTCAGTCATTGCTGTGCTTGTTATTTGTACCCATGCATTTATTCTTCAAAAGAAAAGCTGATTTTTTTTCCCCAAATATCGGGGGCGACGAAGAAAACACATAAAAGGAACAATTTTGAAAGGTGAAAAAGGAAAAAACAATCATTGTAAATGTGTCATTTTTTTGGATGGGTCAACGTCCTCCCCAAAAATAAGGGCGGTAATAACACCCCTCCCCCCTCAAGGATGGGGCTGTTGGTCTTTCTGTCAGTCTCTTCATCACAAGAGGCTAGCTCTACATGTACTGACTGTGTTACAGGTACTCATGATTCCCAGATCATGACTATGGTTACTAAACTACTGTGACCACACTGGCGACCCGGCTTTATGGATGTTTTTTAGTGAACAACTACTACTGGATGGATTGTCATGAAATGTTGCGCAGACTTTCAGTGACTCCAGAGGATGAAGTCTGATGGTGTTGTCAGTCCCTTGACTTAACAATCAGCACCACCATCATGTCAGCATTTGACTTAAAGCACTATGGTGCTAAAATACAGCGTCAAAGCATGGCTGGAAACTCTTAGTGTTGTTGAATAATGGTCTATAATATGACATTATAATAATATCCACCGCACAAACCTTGGCATGAAATTAACACTGTTTTACATGCATGAGATCAAGATAACAGAGCTTTCTGAATATTAAGTCATTGTAGGGACACGATGAATCCCCTGTAAGAAAAACAAGGACAGTAATTTTAAAATTGGCGCTGTCACAATTTAATTGGGATGCCTGGTCTTCCCGTTGCAGCCTCTAGGGGCCACTGGTTGAGCTTTAAAGATTTGAGTCTTGGTCTTACAATTTTACATTCCAAAAGACTTCTCATAGCATTTGCAGACATGGTAAAAGGACATCTGAATGAGAATGTGGAGCATAAATTGTTAATCTTTAAGGAGGTCACTAAGTAGAAATCCTTTATGGCTACCTGAGATCACTCACAGTTTCTGATCCAGATCGTTTAAAAATACATATAAAGCCTGTTCGTTATCTTTTGTCAGAAGGTTAGAATATGAAAGTAGTATAAGTTACACTCTTTGTTACATTTAGGAGCAGTACGTTAAAGTAGCCTCTCAGGGATCTGACTGGTTGGTAGTCAGACAATCTGTAAAACATGCCCAGTTTTTAATAATACATTGCCTCTAAAAATCAAACTCATTCACAGGGATAACAGTGTCCTCGGAGCAAAACTGAGCAACGACTGTGGCTAAATGAGCAGTGCAGATTGTGTAACTATGTGTTAGCATGGGTCACACACCCCATTGAGGTCAGCAGACACACAAATGTACACCTCAGAGACACACACACACAGATACAAATATCCACACACAGAGTTGACAATTAGTGTTCTGCTGCAATATGCTGCAAAAAGTGCAATTTGCTGCAGGTCACAGGGGTATCCAGGAGCCCCGGAGACTCTCCGAGCAGACGAGACCTCAGCGTGGAAGCACTAGTGTGTGCGTGAGGGGCAGGGTGCACCGGCAGGTCACCACACTTTCTCTCATTCCTTCTCATCACACCACAGAAAGCAGAAAGCAGGGCCGACTGAGACCAGAAATGCATTTTCTTCATTATTATTTAACTGTGAATGAGAACAGTCCCTATTTAACTTTTCCTTGTGGATCGCCGGGACGTGTTGACAAGCTGAAATAATGCTTGTTGGCCGCCTTACGCTCTGTTCTCGTCCGTCTTCTTTGGACCGCTGAATGAAGTCGTCACAGTGTTGTTATATTCTGACAGAAATCCTTGAAACTTCCATGACTCCCTGGGGAAGTGATGCTGCCCTTATCAAATGGAGCAATGCAGCAAGGTCCCCCTCACACTTTGATTAAACACTGAAAGAATACTGATAGAAATCTCCCTTTGGATGGCAGTCGCTAATTTTATTTATAAGGTAAAGTTATAAAAGGTCATACACAGAATATGACTGTAAAATTATCAATCATCTTAATGCACTGCGGGGTCTACAGGGAGTATTTATAACAAATGAAGGGGGGAGCTCGTATTACGTGAAGGAGAGATGGAGGGAATGAAAGGTGGATGAGCTGTTTGGATACCACCGTACTGTGATACTAATAAGAGTAAAAATTGTTTTTTGTTCTTTTGAATTAGACACTGAAAAAATACCCAAACCTTGAAATTTATTGCCACCTGTTCTTCAAATATATATATCAACAGGTTTATCTTAAACACAGTACAAAAACATTTGCCTTATCACCAGCATTTTCTCAGTCCATTAGATATGCACTAAAATGTAGCCTTCGGTTAGAAGATTCAAACAGATTTCCCAGTTTATTCTTGGGAACTCTGCTAATTGGATAAAGTTACATGAAGTCATCTCTCTCAAAGCTGCAGACAAATGACTCAATTCTTTGAAGAAATTAATTTATGCATTAGAAATCCAGTGTTGTGACATAACGTCTTACAGGAATAATATTGCTTGTCTCTAAAGAACAGGATAAACAAATTACCTAATTGGCATAATAAAACCGCATTTGCCAAAATTGCCCATTATTTCTGTAATGTTTCCTTTCATCTCTGTATCCCTGTGCAAGCGTGGCAAGCATTATAGCTCTGCACTAAGGCATTCACCACTAACAAGCACAGAGGGCGAAACATGGCTGCAATCTGAAGGCCAAATGCTATCAAGCAATCAATTTATCACATTTTGTAGTGATATCATCTTCATTATGTGTAAGTGAGTTAAACAATGCTATAATGCATAATCTTTCTTCTGTTTAGGGGCTCACCTTGAGAAGGAGATAACCTGAAAAAGGGGATGACAAGATTTCTAGGTGGCATTGCCTTATGAGCAGAGGTGGAAAATCAGTGTGTATACTGAGGTACCTGTACCTAGGATTTCCATTTTCTGCTACTTTATACTTCTATTCCACGACGTTTCATGGGAAGACATCATGCTATTAACTACAAAAGAATTATCTCACAGCATTAGTTACTCTTTACTTTGCAGAGTCAGATTAATGATACAAAAATTTAATCAACAAATAAACTATAATTTATTATTGTTGGTGAAGATAAGACATTCAGTATATAAATTAATTTAGATTATCCATCTTTACCAGCTGCAGTATCAAAGTGAACATTAATGCATCCATAATTATAATCAAGGAATATAATAAATATTATTCTGAAATGGACTATTCTGCATAATGAGTACTACCGGGTACTTTTAGTATACTACGATAGTTAAACTAAAGTAAATGTTTGAATGAGGACTTTTACCTCAGTATTTGTAACCTGTAGTATGGCCAGTAAAGGCTCTGAGTACTTCCTCCACCACTGCAGTTGAGTATATATTGGCCAACAGATGGAGCTAAAAGAAATGTGTATACATGCACACCATGACACATAAACTATGACAGGTGTGTGTACAGCATGTGTCGTCGGGTGTTTGCGATGTGCCTGCAAGAATCTATGACTATATGTTTAATGGATTAATTTTTTCACAAATACCCTACACTAAATCAAACTTTGAGCTGATTACAAAAATATGACTCATACATTCATATAAATAACTTAGCTTAACCTCAAGTGACTTTTAATTGTTCAACCTGTAGATGCTTTGAATGAATTAATAAAAGTGAAGTTTATTCAAAAGAACATTAATTAATCTTTGAGTCTTGTTTGTGATGTGTGTGCGATCCCTTGGTAGTATTTCTTCCTGAATGATTCAGATCATCAGTGATGTAATCTAAAATCAAAATGAGTCAGTTCTCTGCATCTTGCTAGTTAGTCCGCACCAAAAGAATAAATAATGATAAGATTTATGACTGTTGCAGATCTGTCGTGCACCAGAGGTTTTCGCCACAAAGTTTCAGCGTTACGCTTATGACTCACTCTTGTCTGTGTGTGTGGCTTCCTGTGAATGTAGGTCTTCCTGTTCTTAGTCTCGCAGTCTCTTTAACCTCAGTTGACTGTCTACCATTTCTGTCTTTGCTGAATCCCAAAATGGATTCAGCCTGATTGATCGTAATGAGTTTGGGGGGCTCAGACATGGCTGGAGGTGCACTGGGAATGGCCCTCTCTCTCCTACTCCTCGCCTCCATTACACAAGGTAATCCTAGACCGCATGTGCTGTTGCTCATATAATGTACCAGTAAAGATGGGATATTCACCGTGGGTTTGAAATGTGTATTGGCTTCTGGTGTGACAAGCTGCCTCAGTATAATGCTCTGATTTTATCTGCCTGCATCCTGGCAGACTGCAGTCTGTAACGTCAACTTCGAAGTGCAAGTGATTTTGTCTCCTCACTTCTGCCTTCCAATGCTATCTGATGTGCTTGACAGGGGTCCAGGACGTTGAGGTGTTTCATTATGAAAAGGTAGAAGCAGTGGTGGGGCAGAACGTTACCTTACCCTGTCTTCTAAAAAAAGGCACTAATTTCAAGATTGTCAATATTGAATGGAGAAGGACTAAACATGAAAATGAAAAACTGGCTGTGTACAACCCAAGTTATGGACACCATCTGTTTTGGCCTAATATCACCATCCAGCCTGAGGAAGATCAAGGTGCCTATCTACACCTTCATGGGGTGTCAAAATGGGACAGTGGTATCTACATTTGTGACTTCACAACCTTTCCTAACGGTGTCATAAGGAGCGAAACAGAGCTAAAGATCAAAGGTAAGATGAAGGAAAGTACATACCTAGCTAGGTCCAACACATACTGCACTCTTAACGAGATTAAATATCTGGATAGAGATGTGCAGTAACCTTCTATTTAATTGTCCATTGAATATATTTCATGTTATTCCTGATTGCATCAGAGTGCTGTTCCACTGTTTACTTCTGAGAAAATGTATGTGATAATTGCAAGAGCGCTTTGTTCGTCATGAGACTTTTATCCCTATGGTAGGCACAACACACCCTTACCTTTATTTCAGCTGTAAGTGGGCTGAAGCAATGATATAATCACAATAGAGACAGAGAACAACTACAGAAAAGGTAGCTTATGTGTACTGCATCTGACTTCCAGCAGTCAGTAATCTGCTGATGGCGGTCGTGTTTTTACATGAGCATCCTTGTGCTGTCAATCCAAATGAATCTCACATTTTCTCTCTGTTAGATGTTGATGTTGAGCTAATGTGTGACGTGAATAACACCGTTGAGGTCCATGCTGGAGAAGACGTTACCATTCACTGCAGTGCGTTCCCTAACGCACAGTACAGGTGGACCAAGGTAACGGACAAACAATAAAACAGTTAATCAGCCCGTTTCTGCCACCGCTGTGAATTTCATCCCATTCATTGGACGTCGAGATGATTTGACATCAAAACCTTCAATACTAAAACATGTCAATGCAAAACGTATTTATATGCTACATAATCTTGTTTTGCCCTAGAACAAGACGCTGGTGTCGGAGAATGAGTCTCTGCAGCTCAGGTGGGTGACTGATGCTCACGCAGGGGTTTACACACTGACTGTCAACACAGGAAACAGAAGCCTGCAAAGAGAGTTTATCATCACAGTGCTCACAGAAACCACAAGCTTAAGGACAGGTGAGCTTCAGCGTTTCGTTGCTTCTATTTCTCGCTTTATGTCGTGCTCAATTTCAGCATTTCCTCGGGGCTGGATTAACAATCTATGAGAGGGCCCAAGAGACTGAATGACTTAATAAACTGCACTGGACCAGAGAGCTGATACTTGACTTTTGTTATTAAACTGTAGCTCACTCAATTTTAAGTTTTAATTAGCTGAAAGGAAAGACAGAGAGATTCAAAGGATTTTGAAGCTGCCATCCATGTTATGAGAACTTACCAGCAACTGTGAATAAATTGGGAACTTCAGAACTTTAAGAGTGAGACTCTCAATTATTTGCTGCAAATCAATTGCCCCATGGGATTTGGGGTCAGCTCTGAACTGAGCTGAACGAAAACAGTGTTCACAGCTTTCAATTGTAAAACAACCAAACTGCCCCCACTGGTGATAAAGCCTGGTGTAGCGCTGTGAGTGGGCTGTGCTTAAATAGGGAAATAATCCCCTGTTGTCTGCATTTTCATCCTGTGTACATGTTTCAGAAGAAGAATCAAAAATACAAGCCGCACAGATGTCAGAAGTCACATCTTGCACTCTTCCCGTTTATCTACTTTCAAACCACAAACACAAACGCACTCAGCAGAGTCTGTATTGTGACGTGAGAGCACAATCTGTTGGACAGACTGGAGTAGTACAGCAGAATGAAGGGTTGAAAAATACTCAGATAAGCTGCTTGAGGTTTGATCACGCAACCTCGTATTTGATCACGCTATAACACAGAATTTGTGATTCATGCCCACTCCTTTGCCTCAGGAATCTGTGCCCTTGGCTTCGCAGTCCAGGTTCTTGAATGAGCCCTTTGCTTTATTTTACCTATTGATTATGCACAGAGTGCTCATAAATGCCAACTCGGCCCATGTATTAATGATGCATCACTGTGCACTAGGTATTATAAAGTTTTGTGGTACATCACTTATACTGCCTTCTCTCATTAAAGGAATAGTGCGACATTTTGAGAAAACTCAAAGAAGCTCACAAAAAAATGAAGTGTTAAAAAACATTTTACTGAAATTTTGGGTAGTGGGGGTGGGGGGAGCGGGTTATTTCTTAGCCAGGAAGTTACTGTTCCCGAAGAAATAGTTCCACCACCTAACTCTCATTAACTATGATGGATAGGCTACATTTTGTTAATCCATATATTTCTTTGTTTGCTACTTTCAGATCTTGTGACACCGCAACCAAATGTAACTGAGGGGAGTTTGGTCAGCCTCACCACGTGGCCGACCACCGGGCTCTCAGCCACTGACACCAATATAACTTGGACCACAAGCACTGATGTGACAGATGATCCACTGAACCCCAGTAATGCTACTATCCCAGCTGGAGAGACAACCTCTTTTATAAATCATACACATATCACTGTCACATCATCTCCTCCCACGCACACTGACCCCTATCACTTAAGCAACTCCAGTTACCAGGAGATGAACGTGACTCACCGTTTCGAGACTTCCACTTTTTCGGACCACTTTTTCGGACCAACACAGGAGATCGGGAATGAGTCCGTGGGAAGCATTATGGACAACGCTGGTTTCACAACCCGGAGCACTGGAAAAGTAAAGAAAGAGGACAAAGGTAATAATTCATTCTCCCGGGCCAGCAAATACTTTCCCTTTCCCTCCCATGAATGCAACATTTGTGTGGATGTGTGACAACTGCCTGCCATTCCACTCCAAAAAAAAGGAAAATTAGAAAGTCTTGCCACAATTAAAAAAAAAAAAAAACTAAAAAATACGATGAGCAACATGTTCTATTATGCATTTCCAGACTTTGAATGAGACCTCAAAAAATGCAACATCTCTTTGTTTGTCTGAAAATAGCTTGTTAGTGATGCTGCCTGATTGTTTGGGGCACATAATTTGCTCTAAGGACTGCCAGCAGCTTTGTTTGCGTCTACTGGGGTGAGGGGAGCAGCCACACCGCCAGGAAGTAAACAATGAAAACAAAGTACAGACAGCACAGCTAAATGTTCAATAGGTGAGATCCCTTTAAAGACTACAGAATATTAGCTGCACTTTTGCCTTCACCATCTGCATCTTCATCACACGTGGGGGGCTTGACAGATTCCAGATTTTTCAGCCTCAGGCTAGATCGGCTTTTCAAGGTAGAAAGCTCATTAAAAGCAGTGTCAACTTCTGGGGTTGGAGTCCGACCAGCTGAGGGGGAGGACGGCAAGACACACTCCTCTGCCTCGAGGCGAAAAGGTTCACATTGTAGTTTTACATTTATTATCAATATTTGTTGGAGTCTGCTGGGTTTCACTGGGGCTGATCAATACGAACACATCTTTAGCTGTTGTTGTCCTCCAAAATGACATTTCTCCCCTCTTTGAATATGCCTCTTAGATACCGGTGGTGTACGGACTCATCTGTTTTTGATGCTAATCATCATTCCAGTGCTGTTATTGATCGCCGTGGCCAGCTTCCTCTGCAGGAGAGAAATGATAAGGCAGAGGTAAAACTCTTGTTGCCTATCCATCCTCTACAGCTGCCTGCACTTGTTCAGGAGCATGCACTGGGTGACCCTGAAATACATGAGAAAGTACTGACACCTCTTTTGATTTTTGGATGCACATGACCCATAGTGCTTCCAGAATGCAGTTAACTTTTTGGCAGCTTCACCAGTCAGTGTTTGTGCTCTCTCTGTAGGATGGATCAGCCGCCCTCGTTCAAGCCGCCTCCTCCTCCGGTCAAGTATACATCTGCGAGACACCACGAGCCTTTCCCCACTTCAAGGTGTAACTCGATAACAGAGCTTAAAGATTTGAAGGAAATATGTATTAATATTTAATACCACAATGAAAGATGATGAATGATATGCAGTAATGTTTTTTGGTTTTGTATTTTTAAAATGCAGTATTTGAAAATAAAACCTGTTTTAAATTGTGTTGTTTACTTTTTCTTTCATGGCATTCTTGTAATATTATACAGTATTTTCACTGTGACCTTCCCAGTGAAGTTATATGATTTGAAGTCCTAACTATTTTATTTTATGGGGCAGTGAGCAGTCTATTTGCATACTAAGGAAACAGTTGGAGCTGTACGGCTGATTTTCTTTTTCTGTCCTTCACGAGATTTGCTGTGGTTCCGGTTTTCATCTACGATTTTACTGCACAGAAGCCCAGTAGCTTCCTCTAATGCAGCTCTTTTTTGCTGATGTTGCAGACTGACTGTGCGGGGTCTGCATCAAAAGACCCCCGTTCACTTTTACCACAAGAGTGACACTTGAGTTTACAAAGTGGGGCTTAAACCACAAACCACACTGGCTAAACGGCCAACAAATAAAACAACCACTGGATACCATCATACACACCCACACATAGGAAATGGATGTTAGAAATGTTAACAATATAGCTCTTCATGTTTTACTGGTGTAAAACTCAATGTGTTGATTCCTGTCTTATATGTCCACTGTCTTATTTTGCTGTGGGAATTTCATTTGCAGATCAAATTAGGTGGACTCTGCTTAATTTGTTTTCGTTCACAATACAATACAAACACACACACACACACAGAGGCACACACACACACGTGCATTTAGCTATACTGAGAAACCCTTCACATCTGCATTTTTTTTCTTCTGATTTTCCAACCACAGCAGCTAAACCACAATGTGCTGTGTGTATGCAAGATATAAATTGTTGATATACATAACTCTGAAGCCCTGAGCACACAGAACAAGCTGTATAATAAATAAAGCTCTATACTGTACTGCACTATGTGGGGTCACTCGCTTTCTTTGAACTTAAAAGATGGCCACAAGTGTAACTGGTCATTTCAGGGTTAAGACCTTGTTTTAGGATTATGTTTATGATCAGGTTTAGTAAGTTAGGCCTTTTTGGGTAATTGTTTTTTCTTTGTTTGTTTCCTTGCTGACATTTTTAAGTGAACAAAATTGTAAATCAATATACACATTGCAAACAAATATTTAAAAAACCCTTCCATCCTCACATAGTAACATGGCCATCTGTGCGAAATTGTATTGTACCTCACAATGATATTCAGAGTGCACTCCTCAGAATGAGGTTACATTGTTTCCTGTTTGTAACTGAAGAGCAGCCAGTTTTCAAAGCGCTGTGATAGCACGGAGGTAACTTAGAGGAGGTAAAAATAGACTACAGTGTAGCATACCTCACTGACTAAACACTGTGATGCCCTGTAGCCTGAGAGCAGTCGTAACAGACAGACGACTCATTTGGTTCAAGACGGCTGGAATATGTCAGGTAGGATCAACTTTTGGAAGTCTTAAAATTTGTATCTTATAGTATCTATAGTATCTTGTATCTTATAGCACTATATTGTATCCAGCCGAGTACATATTGAATCATTTCAATGGTGTAATTCGGAAAAGTGTTTCTTTTTTCTGAAATTTCTAAGGCATGTGTCACAGTATGTGGCAGAGGAAAAGGTGAAAGTAAAGATTGGAGGATTAAAACAAACAATGAGCTGTCAATCATAAATTATATATGAAATGATGTTTTTCTGTGCTTTCCATAGTGCAGTAGCTACCTTGTTTTGTTGATGCCACAGTACGTGCGTTTATCACACCATGTGCACCACATTCGAAACAATAGTGAAACTTTTTTACTTAATTATTTATTTCACTTAGAGAAATTAAGACACGTTTAAAACAAAACTGTAGTTACAACAGGAAGAATGAATTTCCTGTGAAATATGTCAGTATTGTTTAGTTGAAATTGTTATAGTGCATATTTACAGCTTTTTTAAAAAAATCACAATTTAGCCACCATTTAGGAAAACACATCTTCAGATGTTGGCACATGGCAGATAAATCCCCACTTCTACACTAATAAATTGGCCATATTACTCGTTAATGGCTGCGCCCTCCAATCCCGCGTCTTAAAAGGACAGAGATTGGAGTTTGGTATAATAAAGCATTTACTTGTGTGTTTGTTCATCACAGACGCAAAAGGTGACGATGTGGAGAGGACTGAGGGAAATTCCAAACAGTATTAGAAATGGCTGATAAAAAGTCTGACAATCTACACAGCGATTTAGAGAACACATCCATTTTTGATTACCATTAAAGTTTAAATGTCAATGTAAAGTCAAGTTTAAGTGTCTGAGGTGTTAACAGTGCGTCTGTGTTCATCTTTTAGCGTGTACCAATGAACTAATAGGTCTGGCGCTGTTATCTCTGGCCTTGCTGATCTCTTTGTGTCTCAATGTCATCTTCTGCTTCAGACAAAGGGCCAATTTGTTCAGAGGTAAGATAATACGTTTTGGCACACTTTTTTGCTTTTTTAAAAGCGTGGTCACCGTCAATTTTAAACTCTCTCAGCTTTTAGTTAACAGGGCACTTTATAAATTGCAAAATATTTTATTCATACAGACAAAAATGAGTGCAGCTACCCACAAGCTTACGAGAGAGAAAGGTATGCTATTCATTTATTATTTTTTAATGAGGCTCAAACATGTGTGAATGTCAGCCCATTATTATTTAGTCCAATACTTTAGAAAAAATCCTGTATTTCCATTTTCTTCCTAATCTAGAAATGACATCTTATTGTAGAAATAAACTTTGAAACTGTTTCTCCATATCTTATAGAGCCCCGTCTCAGGAGGAAGACCATTATTTTCACAATCTCACTAATGATGAGCAGGAGGAAAATCCCCACAATCATCATGAGCAACAGGAAAATCCAATCTACGGCAACATCAGCACAGACAGAGGAGGTGAGCGCAGGCCGTCTTTTTAAAACACTTACGAAATTACTGCATCTTTCCTGGAATGCCAGTGTATCGTAAAATTATTTTCTATGCCCTGTGCATGATATATTGACCCAGCAAAATTTTTATATAATAATTATCATACAATTGTGTTGTATTTTTCTGTATTCATAGATGTTTTCATGGTCAAGTTTCAGAAACATTCAAAGTGTGAATAGAGCTGAAAACTGAAAGTTTATTTGGATTAGACATTTTAGATACATGTTATAAATAAAATATTTGGATAAAACTGTATAGATATCTTTTTCACCCGCTGATTAAATTTCCCATATTCGGCTGTGTTGTGCGTAGTAATTTAATCTTCCGATGAGACTTTTTCCGATGAATTCTTCTCTTTTCTAATTTACGTGATTTATTAATGCCCACCATAGTAAATAAAATGCAAAACAAATGACCAAATGTGTTTTACTTGTTCAGGTTCTGTGGAGGTTTGCTATGAGATGATGACCATGCAGCACAAAAAAGATCACATGAAGGTAACTGCTATGCGTATGTGTGTGCGTGTGTTCAGACTAGCAGGTGTTTGTGACAATATCTCTGCGATGTTACGCACTTCAAATAAATGTTATTTGATCATGCACTACTTTTGAAAAGTTTGAAATCGCCTGTTGGCGATTGGATGGATGTTTTTCTTCTTTCCTATAATAACAGTTAATGTAACATGGATAAAAATAATACCATTCTCACACTAAATTTGTTATTTACCTGTGAGATATTCCATTTAGTTGATGTCCTTACAGTTTTTCATGACAGACGAGAATGCTGTTGTAAGATATGATTTGTCCATCCGCAGCATGTTCATGGCAACAGTGTGAACCCTAGACTAACATTCATTTCCATGTTGAAGTTTTAAGAACAGCTTTACTAAACCGACACGTCTGTTATTGTTATTGGTGGTATTATGCACTCAGCAATGAAACAGGATCCTGTTACTGTCTAAATCTGCACAGACTGTGATGCCAAGCTTCTGATTTATTTTACCAATTACTGGTGATTCCTTATAGTGTTATTTATTAAGAAATCTATTTATTTATTTCTGTTGCTCAGAGGCGTCTTTGTCTCTTTCTGCACTGTCAGTCTGGTTGAACCATTGTGCAGCGTTTTGTTCTCCGCGTGTAAAACATTGCTTTTTTTGCAAACCCTTCGTACAAAATAACGTGTTTGCAAAGAGGACTTTCGACAACCAAGACGGATGAAAGACTATTTAAAAATATAGTTGTCCTCTCATCCATCTGATTGGACCGCCTTAAGCTTTTGTGGCAGGCGATTCCAAACATCTGGTGTGTACATTTAATAGCGTGTGAGACCGACAGCAACTATTGCAAAATGAAAGAAAAATTTCCTCTGTGTGCTGTGGTGCAAGGTTAATTTTTCACCTACTTGGTGTTTGCCAGTGTTTATGTCTTGCTAGCTCATGTTGTGTTTGTGCCTGGAATGCATGCTAAAAAAAAAGCTTTACATCTCAAGTACAGAAAATGAATGTCGTGTGTATAACACATACACTAAAGGTAACAAACTGAAATCGGTGAGATGTTTACAAAACTTAATCATATTCTAAATCAATCACTTGTATACATTTCACATTTTATAAATGATGGTACTCTAGTAAATGTATTTGTAGTTACACAAACTAAATATATGCGTGCATTTTGTGTTAAAAAAAAAAAACACAAAAAACACACACATGCAACTCAGTTTTAGCCTATGCTGACAGATTTGCTTTCACAACGGAAGGCTGAGACACCAGAGACATTGTGGTCAATGAAATGAAACTGTGAACCAATGAACGCAATTAAGATGTGCTAAAAATAAACTAGGCTGACATAAATACATGAGAAGATACAGCTGTGGGTGCCCACATGCGATACAGAAGGTGTATCAAACTGGTGCGCAGTGCTGCAGTTTATTCATGTAAACACCTAAAAAGAGCATCAGCATTTTACAAATCCACTTTGTCCTCACTGTCTGAAACTAGCCTTCAGGGCCTGACCTGAATTATGCCTCGCTGGATCTGAAGGTTGCAAAGAAGCACAAGAGGAAGTATCGCCACCAGCAAGGAGGACACACTCAGCTGCCGGCCCAGTCGAAAGCGCTCCTGGACATGGATGCGGACATGGACACTCAGCTTCCTCCCAGAGACACCAGCACCATGGTCTCGCACAGCAGCATCTACCTGAACAGTCAACAGATAGCTCAAGAGACAGAGGAGATGGAAAGAGAAAGGGGCATGAATATGGAGAGGGAGAACGTGGGCTGGGATGGAATGAGGAGATGGGACAATGGTGGAAGCAGAAAATGGAAAGACCGTCAAGAGAGCGAAGAAAGAAAAGAGATACTAGATGTTAGTAATGGGAGTGTATGTACACAGCTTTCTGAGGTGGAGGCTATTCAGATAGGCACAGATCATTTCACCAGCAGCTTCAGCCATAATAGTGAACAGTTAGATTAAGCACTTTCACTCTGTTTTTTGTTATTTCAAACTGCCAGCCAATAAAAGTTATTATCCATTACTGTGTCTGCAAGAGTGAAAACTATGTCATCAACAATATGCAATAAGTTTTCCGCAGTTGAGCAATTTCCTCTCCTGTGCGATCACAACACCTTTTGAGCTCTGAAGGAACAAAGGGTGTGCTTTTCTCTGCAGAGGATGCAGTGAACATGGAGAATGTGAAGAGAAAAGGAAACTGTGTGTGACATTTAGAGGTCAAGGGCCACGTGGAAATTTTCAGATTTGTTGCGAAAGGCGAGGAAAGACATCAAATCATCACAGGACACGGAAGATCTTTCACTGTTTTGATGTCTGGTATATCAGACATCAACAAAGAGGTGTGAAGGGGGAAAAAATCTTTACACTTGTATTTTCCGCGCTGTAGGCAACAGCCAAGCCTCGAGAGGTAATGATACTGTCTTGAGTAAATGTGCTTGCCTTTTTTCACACATGAATCTGCTTTTCAGTCACCTTTGTGGCTGAGGATAAAATTAAAATGACTATAAAATTAAAGGCAAAAAAGTAAGAAAGGCAACACTATAAGAGGTTGGTGATATCACTGTATTTTCCCTGCAGGCACACTGTTATGTAAATGTCACTTACTAGAGTACTTTCCACATGAAAGTTATGATAGTGGTCATTAGCTTTAACTTCCATTACACTTACGAGCTAATGCGCCATGTGCTTAAATTATGATTTCCCTTTCCGTAATCCGCACTAGGGAAGGATAATTTACTACGCTGCTTTCTGCTGACGGGACTGAGCTCTGGGGTGAACTCAGCAGTCAGAGGCCTGCAGCACACTAACAGTCTGTTGACAGTTTTTCAATAGCTGACCATGGCCTGCTTCACCTCTATGGATTAATTTCTGGCCACGGCCGCTCTGGATCTACGTGTTGCAGACGTTAATAGACCAACACAGATTACGGGGTACTATTAGTGACTGTCAAAGAAACCATGGAAATATTTTCAACTGAAAATACACAGTGAATGCTGACCTCGCCTTTGTCGCATCGAAGCTGTAATTGGTAGCTTTTTATCTTGAGTAAATTAATATCAGCTAGACTTTGAAACACAGGTTAAAGTGCCATAAATGATACGCAACATTTTTCACTTCATGCCAATCAACTGGATTGTAAAAGGATATTTCCTGAGTTTCTTTGGGTGACACAATAAAAAGAGACATTTTACCCCCTGCAGTTTAAGGTTTTAAACTTTCTTTCAATGGCAGATGGCAGGCAGTGATGGAGGGCAAAATCATTTTTCAGAAACAAAAACAAAGGGACATATCAGAAATGAGAGTTATACAGAAGCAGTACTAAATCATGGTTAAATTGAAAGTGACATCTTAAAAGCTAGGTAGGAAGGATCCTGTCCTAATGGGCTTTCAGTGGAAGTGATGGGAAACAAAATCTACTCAATGTCCAGTATGAACAGGAGGAATGAGAAAAGCGAGAAAATCCTGTGTAAATTTTCATATTCACCCGACTATTGTTTTAGCACAGACTTAAAAAATGAGGAAATCATCATTCAGTGTGTAGAAATGCTCTCAGTTCTCCCAACAAGCCCAGAAGTGACTCAGAAAGAGAAGTTTAACGTACTGACCTTTTATTTTATGCCTCTGTTATATTGTGGCGATAAAGGCTGCAATAAAGGAGATCATTTCACTATAGTTATGACGAATGAAGGCTACACTTTTCCTCTTTACAACAACGACCTCTTGCAAATTGTGTTAACCACATTTCATTAAATATCTACATCATGCGAGCGATAAAAATGGCTCAACGCAACTACATTTGGGTCGTGGTTCTTGCTCATTCTTTTGAAGGACTTAACATTTCATGTGTCTTTCTGTGTGTTAGCAAATCCTGGAGCAACCATAACATTTATAAAAGATTACTGGTCTGTTTTACCAAATGTCACTCTAGTGTCCTGGAATAATAGGTGTTATTATTTTTGGGGCATTTTATGCACAGTAAAAAGATTACCTCAACCCTGGTGGTTCTTATTATTATTATACTGCAATAACTTTCTCATGAGCCAATGATTAATATGATTAAGTTTAGGTCATTTACATTACGTGGGCAGGCAAGGATAAAATAAATCTGGTTGACTGTGTAATAGTTACCTCCATTTTTTAAAAGTCTATTGTCCCTTTCAAATAAATAATCCAGATTTATTTAGACCAAATTGTAACAAACTAAAAATATTAAATTCAAGTATTCAGTGCGTTTTTACCTTTGCATGGTGAAGTGGAGGAGTTATTGGTCACTCAGCCTTTCAGGCACTTAAGCTTTTTTTTGTCCAAATGTGACAGCAGCTTTCCACAACAAGCACCCACCATATTAATGAATGGGAGATAATACTTGTTGTGTTAAACTGCGTTAATGCAAAATTACATAGCGTTCAATTTTTATCTATTACAAATAACTCTTATTTAGCTTAGGACTCAAACATGAAGAGAAAACATTGGACTTTAATGTCACATAAGCTACTTTTGGTGACAAGACTTCCTAGCTAGCTAGCTTTTTTGTTGTTGTTGCTAATCATGAAACCAGCTAAATAAGGAAAATATATGGATATAATATGATAAATAAGATTAATATAATGAGTGGATACTAACTTTGTTTCACTGCGAGAGTCCAGGCTTAGAAAATGGGACGAAATGTTGCCTCAAGATAGACTTTTGTTTTTTTCGAGCTGGAACTTGAAACATCTTTACAACAATGTTAAGAGCATGTATCATTACGTACATTTATACACACATATATTATTTATATTATAATAAATGATACATGATGCCA
This sequence comes from Scortum barcoo, assembly GCA_023238725.1. Taxonomy (NCBI): domain Eukaryota; kingdom Metazoa; phylum Chordata; class Actinopteri; order Centrarchiformes; family Terapontidae; genus Scortum; species Scortum barcoo. Next base: position 12,161,849 of record CM041534.1, on the reverse strand, counting down.
TAATAATAATAATAATGATAATAATAATGATAATAATAGTTACTGTTTAGGAAAAACATGAGTCACCATCCAGGCCTACTGAAACTGACGTTAACGTTCAGTTTTGGAAAACGGAAATGGGCGTGTTTCTTTCTTTCTTTTTTTTTTTTTAACACTACGGAGTGAGTCCTCTGTCGGGGGCGTAGACGATCTTCGTTACAAACATGGCGGCGCGCATGTGAATGTCATGCCAGCTTAATCTATCGCCTGAATCAGCTCGTTTTCGGGGCCTACGATTAGTTGTGCATTGAAGGTGACATGAGACTGACATCTTACAGATTTGCCTCAGTCAGATAAATATCTGGAGAAGCCGAAACTTGATCGCTTAATTAGCCGACCGGCTCTGGATGATAGCATTTTAGCTGAGCAGCTCACCGCTTCACTCCGGACTCACGATGGATCCCGACCAGCAGCTGAGAAATGTGAGTCTCATACATTTACATGCGGTGGCAGCTACGTAGAGCTCGTTTAGAAAGGGACAGCTTGGTGGTGAGTTTGTGTGATCGCGTCTCTCTGTCTTTTGCAGCTTCGGGACTTTCTCCTGGTTTACAACCGCATGACTGAAATCTGCTTCCAGCGGTGCTCCAGCAACTTCAACTACAGAAACCTCACCATGGACGAGGTAAAAACACTGAATATCACTTAGATCATCTACAGGCTGTATGGCTCATCAGCTTCCCTTTTACTGAATTTAGTGTGTGTATAGTGTCAGAGGACAAAAGGATGAGGGTGACTAATTAAAGAAACAACCTGAATGTTTGATCCCTACAATCAGGGGGTCTGTTATGGTGAGGGGGGCATTTTGCTGGTATGGTTGTCTCCTTAGAGAGAAGAATCACTGCAATGATACAGAGTTGTTTTGAGTGGTAACCTTTATCCTATGATGAAATATTTCTGTCTTGATGGGAGTGGTCTCTCCTAGGATGACAATGACCTCATCAATGGGGGGGGGGGGACATGTGTTTGCACATGTCACATTGACACGTCATGTTCATATATAGAGCTCACGTGAGGCTGTATAGGTAGGAAGGTTGCTGTTGGTTGCTGTTCCAACCTAAGACACTTTATGTTGGTTTTTCCTTTAATTTGTCTCCCGTCTGTATGTGAGTGTTGAATATCTCCGAAAGCATGAGGCATTAATAAGCTGCTGTAACCAATATAGGGAGTTTTTCTTCTTTATCCACAAGAGCATCATGTAGAGCAACCACTCATGTTGTGCATTAGCTAAGGCCAAGCTTGTAGTCGTTCTCTCAGTTCAGCCCAAACGTTTTGTATTTGGTTCAGGTCATGGTTATGTGCAGGCCAGTGTCATGTTGAAACGGAGAGAGACCTTCACCAAACTGCTGCCATAAAGGTGGAAACAACCTGTTCTCTGAAATATGATTCACTTTTAGGAGTAAAACCATAAAAGGTGGCCCCAGGCCATGTGTGGATCAAGGAGTCCACATACTTTTGGCTATATAGTGTAGTGTGAGCACAGACTGTAATCGCCCTCTCATCATCTCTGGTTGCTGTTGTCTTTCCAGGAGCGATGTTTGGACAGCTGTGCAGGGAAGCTGATCCGCTCTAACCACCGCCTGATGGGCACCTACGTGCAGCTGATGCCTCAGATGGTGCAGCGCCGGATGGAGGAGATGGAGAGCAAGGCTGCAGAAAACGCCAAGGCGGCGGAGGCGGCTGCTTCTGCAAACGCTGAGCCCCCTGCCACAGACGCTTCGCTGGCACCTCAGACCCCCTTCGCCTCATCCCTGCCCTCACAGGTCAATCCGCTGGTAACCCCCTCAGTGACCGATGTGGGACCGGAGGCCCAGGGTTCAGTCTTAAAGCTGGCAGGATTAGATATTCCAGTCGAGCTCAACGCTGCTGTGTCCACATTTACGACCCCCACAGAAGTAAAGTTATCAGCCGCCACACCACTTACACCTGCGACTGAAGCAGTAAATCCCTCAATGGAAGCAGTAAATCCCTCGGCGCTTAATGATGTTGGCAATGGACCATCTTTTACCGCAAGCTTTCCTCAGCCGCCGATAGCCGCTCCCCAAATTGAGTCTTTGAACTCAGAGCCCGTGTTCATGGCATCGAAGCCGACATCCTTATCAGCAGATGTGCCTGTGTCAACGGTAGCAGCACCTGCAGTGTCTAAATCCACAGAGAGCCTGTCAGGCCCAGAGAGAGTCCCAGAGGTGCCCCAGCCCCCTTCAGGCCAATAATGATGCCCAGTGTTGCCTGTCGCCTTTTCAACAAATATTATGAATAATCTCATCATGACTTTTAACCTTTTCTGGCAATATTTGAGGCTTTTTTCGGTTTTCATATTGGAAATAAAAAATCTTTGTTTTCATAATTTGTTTTACAAAATTAGCAGCTTTAAGACGCCCCCTTCAGACTCTGTTAACCTGTGACAGGCATTTTCATTATTTTTTATGTTTTCTTTAACTCAACAATAAATACATCAAAAGACACTGATTACAAAAACCATGTTAAATTGCATCTTAATGCCCTGTGATCCTCACAGAATGGCAGTAATTTATATATATATAAACATACAGTTTTTACTGTACACAGACACACTATATATATTATATGGTAACACAGCATTGGAAAAATAAGTTGGAAATGTTGAGGCAAAAACAAGAAGGAAGCTGATATATCTGTGTGTGTGAGAGAGAGAGTGAGAGTGTGTCAGAGTGTCCAGGAGAAGCTCCACAAGGACACTTTCAGGTGCTAAGAGGGCTCAGACTGATGACACCCTGACAGTTGTTTTGTAAGGTGACACTGTAGATGCAGAAATCTTCAACAATAAAAAAAATCCAACAATAACAATACAAGTATTCATGATTTTTTTTTACATGTTTTCTTTATTTAAACACTTCATATGTAACCTCTCTTGCGTGTTGTTTGAAAGCATTAAAAGTGTGGGGTGCCACTTGCTCTCGCTGTTGTGGGTGTGAATACAGTTCCTGCATAACACACCATCACCTCTCTCTCTCTCTCCTCCCATCGTTTCCTGTACATCATGTACTCTTAAATCCAGTAGTAAAGCTATAGTGTAAGACAGCGAGTAAGATAGTAAGCGATAATGATCTTAAAACTATTCCTGGGGGTTTTCCTCCTCAACCACAGGTTTCTGCATAGCCGTCAGACAACAGCTGTGGCGGTGAAGGGTAGTCGAAAAAACTGTTATTCTGTAGGCTAAATGTGACAGTGGTTTGTTCAAACTCTCAGTGTTCCTGTTTCTGTAACATGGAAACGTTGCTAATGCGGCTCATGCAATAGTCAGACATGATTAGTTGCTGTATAGTCGGAGCCAATGATTCACAGGATCTCTGCCAGGAACCGATTTGGTCATTTTATGGTGACACATTTTGCATATTTCAATGAAGTGTCACTTTCGGAGTCACTGATGATCGGTCCTGCTGTGTAGTAATAAAGTGTCCAAATGATTACTTCAATTGGTGCACTGTAAGTATAACCAACTATATTTGAATTAGCATATATTTCTCATACAACTAGAGGTCAACCAATATACTTGTCATTATAAACTTTCAACTGTAAAATGACCTGATTAATGTTTGTTTTTATTTTTTTTTTTATCATGGTCTTATTTCTTCAAAAACAAATTTAAGGGATCACTTTTTAAAATATGAATTTCATAAAACATGTGTCAGCAGGTATATCCTTATTTGATTTCTTGCTTTCAAACTTGTTGGTATCAGCCTCAAAGATTCAGTGTTGGTCTGGCTCCAGTATAGCTCAGTGTATGAATCACAGGTCGTAGAAAATCAGTAAATGGCAAGCAAACAAAGAAATGAAATGAATACCTGCGGGGTTTTCCCTAAGCTACATCCCTGGTTACTGTTGTACCTTCATTCATTTGTTGTTAGTTTTGTTTTTTTTGTGTCAGTACAACAAAGACGTCATTTATTTAAGAAAATTAGCTTAGTAATGATACAGAATATTCACTTAATGTATGCCTTCGGTTTGCATCCTTTATGACACAAATGCATTCTCAATCCTGACAAATGCATTATGGTTGAAGATGAATGATCAATAAACAGGTGGAAGGAGTATTTAGATCTTACATGCTATGTAAGATTGTCATATGTTTTAAGTGTTGCTGTGAGAGCCACGTATCTCTAAAAAGTCAAGAAAAACAGCTTTGTAACAACACATTTTAAATTGTTTACTCATCTTAAGGCATGGGAGAGTTTTCTAAACCCAAATTTGACATGCATGATCTTTACAGGACACAAAAGGCACTGAAAACTAGATCTAAAAAAGTAACTAAAGCTGTCAAAAGACAAAGACAAATGCAAAAGTACAACATGTATCTCTGGAATGTATAAATATGTAAAATATAAAGTCACATAAAATAAGAATATCCAATGCATCAGATTTGTACTAATTGCATTACTTGTTTATATTCCACCACCTTTTCAACAAATATTATAAATATTATCATCATGACTTTAAATCTTTTTTGGCAACATTTTCTACTTTTTTTCAGTTTTCATATTTGAGATAAAAAATCTTTGTTTTCATTATTTGTTTCACAAAATTAACAACTTTAAGATGTCTGCGTCAGACTGACTGATGACAGGCATTTTCATTATTTCTTATGTTTTCTTTAACTTGACGATAAATAAATCAAAAGACACTGATTACAAAAATCATCTTACATTGCAGCTTAATGCCCTGTGATCCTCCCAGAATGACAGTTATTTATATTTACATATACATACAATTTTTACTGTATGTATTGGAAATGTTTAACAAAAACAAACATGAAGGCATTAACATCCAGGGTGCAAATGTTTTGTTTTGTGATAAGAGGCAAAAACAAGAAGGAAGCTGATATATCTGTGTGTGTGAGAGAGAGTGAGAGTGTGTCAGAGTGTCCAGGAGAAGCTCCACAAGGATTAATCCTCAGCCTGCAGCCTAGATTGTGGGGACTGACTCATATTTGGACTTCAGTCTGGACTTTCAGGAGCCAAGAGGGCTCAGACTGATGACACCCGAAACACACTCTGCCCTGACAGTTGTTTCGTAATGTGACACTGTAGATGCAGAAATCTTCAACAATAAAAAAATCAAACAATAAAAATACCAGTATTTATAACTTTTTTTTCATGCTTTCTTTATTTGAACACTTGATGCACGACCTCTCTTAAGTGTTGTTTGAAAGCACTGAACAAGACAAATGCAAAAGTACAACATGTATTATAGATTGTGGTGGATTAAAAATATAAAGTTGCATAAAATAAAAATATTCAGTGCGTCGAATTTACACTTAATTGCATTACTTGTTTACATTCCAGCACTGTTGATAAATGAACAAATGATAAATGTAATGCCCCCTCCACCCTCCCTTTCTCCCTCCATCAGCTGACCTCGGTTATTTGCGGCCTCTGTGCAGCTGATGCCGCCGGGGGTCGCGCCGCCGCATTTCCTCCAGCAGGGGGCGCTGCCGGGCCGGTGTCCCGGGACGCAGCAGCCAGTTGCGGAGCCGCTCCAACTTTTTCTCACCAGTAGCCCACATCAGCTCGGAGGAGCGGGGCGTGGACTAGGAGCGACTGCTCTCTGCTCTTAAACTTTGAGGAGACGGCCGACTTTCGGGAGAAGGGGGGAAAAGAAAAAAGGAAAGAGGGGAAAAAAAAGAAAAGAAAAGAGACTGACAAGAAATCGACGGATCGGCAGCTGGTAAGTTTTTTTTTTTGAAAACGTTTCTGTGTGTTTTAGTGGTCCTGTTTCCGCTGTGGATGTGGATGTCCAGCTTCACTTTGCCTTTTTAACAATAGGTTTCAAAGTGATCCAACAGGCCAGCCCATCCGATTCCGCGGAAGAAGATATAGAGCCGAGGAGAAAAGTGGGAATGTGCAGCCTGAAGTGCTTCATAGTTTCATCTGTGTGGCTCTTTGTGTTTCTTTGTGCTGCAGATAGCAAAAATGTTACATTTAACAAGCAGTATATAAACCCATTGACTTATAGATTGGTCTGCCTTTAGAATATACTGCTACTAATGAAGATTAAATATAAAACACACAGCCTGGCTCCACCTAGTTTCTTTTCATAATAACCTCATACAACTGAGTGATGTGTGTTTGCCTGTTTACATCAGCCCCCTGAAAGATGTACACTGCATGGCAAAACAGTTTATATTTATTTACAAATAATAACAAATAAACAAATAATAATAGATAGAAAAAGAAAGGAAAATAATAGATAAACACATATTAAAAGTCTCTGTTTAACACCTTTGGCAGGCTACATGTTCCTGATCTCAAAGGAGTCTGAAAGAGTCGACAGTGCAGAGAGGCAGCCCGCCGTGTAACCATGGATGACATCTTCACGCAGTGCCGGGAGGGGAACTCTGTGGCCGTCCGCCTGTGGCTGGACAACACGGAGAATGACCTGAACTTGGGGTGAGCGGGCACATCTGCACACATGTCACCTTTCAAGGCGAACTGCAGTGGGATCTTTCGCCTTCCTGGTCCCGCTGGGGTCCGTGTCAGTGACAGAATGAGTCTTCCAGTGACTGGGGTTGGCTTTATACAGCAAACGTACCACATTTGGTATGGTAGGTGAGTCTGCGCTGGTGTGTGTGTGTGTGCATACAAAGCAATCCTTGGCACATCAGAGGTGGGCAAATAGTTTCCATATTGTGCTCTCCCTGAAACTCCACATGCCGCTGAGCATCACCCAGTTTTGGTAATTCCAGTCCAGTTTGTACTTCCCCCCACCCCCCATTTTCTTCTTGGATTTCTCTCCTCATGATGTCATCCCCAAAAACTGTGTGTGTGTGTGTGTGTGTGTATAAAACCGGTGGAGGATTTTGGGGAGGTTGCATGGTGACATAAATGACTCAGAAAACAGAAAATAGCCTAAAAGTCATCCCACACTGGACTGAAAGGCACAGACTGACTTTAGATTATAGTGCTGGAGCGATTTGGTTTGATGGAAAGTTGAATTAAAATGACACTGGTCAGACGAAACTTCTTTGAAAATGCCACACCGTTTTCTGGGAACAGTCTGTGACTTTATCATGTATTAAAATAATGAATCAATCTAAAATGTGGATGAAGTTATAATGGCCACGATTCGACTTTTCTTTAACTCTTTAGGATATAAGGAGCAGTTCTGCCTGTTTTACAGCTCGTAAGGAGCCAGAAGACCTCACTGCTAAAGACCTCAGTTATCTCATTCTTGGGCCAGGCCATATATGTGCAGTTTGTTGACGTTGACTTTGAGGGCTGCAGAGCTGCTAGCCAACCACGCAACAGCCAAGGCCATTTCCTCTGTTCAGCTCCATACAGGGCCAGGCCCTCGCTGACAGAGCTCCTCAGGCAGCCCCACGTAAACATCTGAGAGACCAGTCATTATGCTGGAGGCCTTCTTGCTTTGGCTCAACTGTGTGAACCGGCCTCTGTTTTTTTTCCCCCTTCAAAGTATCAAGTAAGGTGGGGAAAATGTGTTGCATAGAAGGAAGTGAAATGCGTTTCCCCCCCCCCTCCTTTATTTTTGATGCAAAAGGAAAGGAAGTAGTCCACCGAGATGAGCGTTAAATGCCATTTCTGTTCTCCCCCAGGAGCTCTGCGTGTGTGTGGGTGGGGGGATGAGCGACACAGGAAGACATAGGGAAAAAAAAAAGAGAGAGAGAGAGACTTACAGAGAATGTGTAGCTGAGGATTCCTCTGTGTGTTTTCTGCTCTGTCATTCCTGAGTTTTTTTTTTTTTCCCTCCGTTACTTTTTATAGCGCTCAGGGTTGGTCAGACCGTGAACCGTCTGTACGCTGCGCTGGGTCCCGAATTGACAAGAGAATGTGACTAGCTGCTCTTTCACTTTAGTGCGAGCTAGTACAGCAGCTATTTCCTACAGGCCATACAAGGCCTCTTGAGGTTTATTGTTAAACGGAGAGCAGAGATTGTTACCCCCCCCCAACCGAACCCTTGCAGCTGCCTGGGGGTCATCTCGTGTGAAGGAGTGGCTTGGGTGTAGGGGCCAGTCACACGTAGGCGAGAGCCTGGCCCCTCGTAGACTGCAGTGAATCTGTCTGTCTGTGTGTTTGCGTCACATTCCAGGCCGCACGGACATATTTATCTCCAGGCCGGTTGTCAGATGGGTATAGGCTGCGAGGAAGCATGTGCTTAAGTCTAAATAAAGACTGGTAGGTAGCTGGTGTGAGAACCTGTGTGGCTCTGTGTCAAAGGGAAAAACACAGATAGAATGACGTCAGCCGGGTTTTAAGAGAGCCCCCAACTATATGTGCTTCAGGTGAACAAGCGTGGCCCCCGAAAGTTATCCCCCGCGAAAACATGCCCATCGCTGTTTAAAGATCTCACTTCGTTTCTCTCCGTGTGTCTTCTGCTTCAGTGACGACCACGGCTTCAGCCCCCTCCACTGGGCGTGCAGGGAAGGGAGGAGCGGCGTGGTCGACATGCTCATCATGAGAGGCGCTCGCATCAACGTGATGAACCGCATGGCGATGACACCCCGCTGCATCTCGCCGCCAGCCACGGGCACAGAGACATCGTGGCCAAGGTGCACACACACACACACACACACACACACACACACAGGGTGGTGCTTGTGTGTTTGTGGAAGAAAAAAATTGATTTCCTGTTTCTCCCTTTATGATCACCAGCTGATTCAATGCAAGGCGGACCCCAATACAGTCAACGAGCATGGAAACACACCGCTCCACTATGCCTGCTTCTGGGGCCAAGACGAAGTTGCAGAGGTGCAGTACAGTTCAACACACCCATAGACACTCCACCTCCTCAGGCACAGTGTTGACAGAACAGGCCCTCTTCTGGGGAGGAACAGCCACTACACTGTCTCTGTTTTCGTTCAGCCGGGCTCTGACTTCTCCTAGTGTGTTAAGTTTTAATTCCAAAACCTTTGCTTAGACCCCAACATGTGCTTGACAGAGTTTAACCCCTCGTTTTTAGGACTTGGTGTCCAGCGGCGCCCAGGTGTGCATATGTAACAGGTATGGACAGACCCCTTTGGACAAGGCCAAGCCCCACCTAAGACAGCTGCTTCAAGGTCAGAGGTCATTTGTGAGCATTTTAACAGGGTGTTTTCTCTGAAAATGTTGGCAAAACGAAAACGATATAATGTTATTTTGCTATTGTTACTTCCTTTACGTATGTTATTAGAAAAGGCAGAGAAAATGGGCCAGAGTATGACCAAAGTCCCCTATAAGGAAACTTTCTGGAAGGGCACCATGCGAACTCGACCTCGTGAGTCACATTCGCTTAATAAAAAAGGGTGGGAAGAAAATAATTTTGTCAAATCCGGATGTTTGTCTGATTATTCATGTTTTGCCTCTTTCAGGTAATGGCACCCTCAACAAGCAGGCTGGTATTGATTATAAGCAGCTTTCACTCCTGGCAAAGATCAATGAGAACCAGTCTGGAGAGGTCAGTTGCACTTTACTGCTGTCAGTCTTTTGGACTTTATTTATTTATTTTTCAGCTCCACAGCTGTTAATTTGACCTTGCGATCTGTTTGCAGTTATGGCAGGGGCGGTGGCAAGGGGATGAGATCATAGTGAAGGTGCTACAGGTGAGAGACTGGACCACCAGGAAGAGCAGAGACTTCAACGAGGAGCACCCGAAACTCAGGTAGTCTACACGTCGTTGTTCTGATGAAGTAACAGTGGTGGCCTTAATAGTGTTCTCTTGTGAATAAAAATACCACAGTTAATTTAGTTCATGCAGAACCACATCCTGGTAAGTGCGACTGATTGGTGTGATTGGCTCTGCAGAGGTTTTTATTTTTAGAGGTCCAGGAAATGTGTTTTGGTTAGCGCTGTGGCGAAGTGGTTGTTGGCAGCTGTTTGCTGCATGGCTTGTTCTGTGAAAAAACAATTCCACAGGCCGCCGCCCATTGCAGCAAACAGTAAATCCAATTATAACATAAAAATTTGAAGTACGCACTCGTGGTGGGCCGAAAGTGAGCTTCGCGATAAGAGCACATTAAGACGGACCACTGCGCTCCGTGAATCATCAGTGACATATTTATGGCTGTGTTACATTTGTTTCTAAAAGGGGAATTCACAAGCAGGTGTTTGCACAGAAATAACCAACCAAAAGCTCATTTATCAAAATAAATCACAGAATAAAATGATGTAACATCAAACAGTCTCAGTCAAAACAAGCAAAACACCACATAAAGTGAGGCACAAGTGAGGTTAGCATGTTACCTAACCTGGCCTGCCCCACCGACTACAACAGACCCTCGTTAAGTGACAGAATAACAACTCACAACAAAACCTTAATTGGACAAAAAAAAATTAGAGAAACCTTTGAGTAGGCAAATTCAAAGAATGCGAGCGAGGGAGCAATTGGAGGAACTTGGCAAGCGCGCTTTCATGTCGGCTTTCAGTTCTCGCTCGCTTTTAAGGATTGAGGCGCACATAAAAGTACTCGGGATGCTGAAAAATTCAGAGGCAACATGTCTTCTGACATGTTTTGCAAAAAAAGAAAGAAAGACAGAAAGCGCTTTGGATAATTAAGGAGTAAAAATTCTGCTCAGCTTAACTTTAAAGGGACCAGAGATGATACAAATGTGGTGGATAATACTAAAACATGGATTCTCATAGAGTTTTCCTTATGCAGAACAAGCTTTTAGGACAATTCTTGTCTTAATATAGTTTTTTCCTTTTAATTGGTTTCCTCTCAACCGTGAATTTGCTAATTCCCTATCATCGGAGAAAGACTTCCTGTTCTCAGAATATATTACAAGAAATTTTTTTTTTGGTCAGCATTAGTTAGAGGACTTTCACACACAAACACACATTCTCTCCCTCTCCACTGTGTCTTCATAGGATCTTTTCCCATCCTAACATTCTGCCCGTTCTCGGGGCCTGTCAGTCACCTCCATCCCCTCACCCCATCATCATCACCCACTACATGCCGTACGGATCCCTCTTCAACATACTCCACCAGGGCACCAGTAAGTAATCTGCATTAATGCACGTGTAAGAAACGGGTCGCCGCCATAAAGGTGGACGACATCGTGCACCCATCCATCCTTTGTCTCCTGTTCCCCCCCTTCTGTCTCCGCCGTCCCCTCCGTCAGCTCTGGTGGTCGACCAAAGCCAAGCGGTGAAGTTTGCGCTGGACATCGCCAGCGGCATGGCGTTCCTCCACACCTTAGAGCCGATGGTCTCGCGGCTTTACCTCAACAGTAAGCATGTCATGGTAAGACCTAGCCTTTCACCACTGGCGTATGAGATAATAACGCATAGCCGACGCATTAACGCTTCAGGACGTTTGACGAAGCTGATGTCCTTAACCTACAGATCGACGAGGACATGACGGCCAGAATAAGCATGGCGGATGCTAAGTTCTCCTTCCAGTGCCCCGGTCGCATGTACTCTCCAGCATGGATGGCCCCTGAAGGTATTTGTTTTTCTTTTTCTCTCCTTTCTTATCCCCCCTCTTCCTCCTACTCCCTACTCCCGTGTTGCCTCCTCTGACTTTATGAGTCACTCAGTAAGGAACATGCTGTATAATTTAATCTCGGTTCAGTGGTAGCCGTGCTGCTCATGGGTTGTGTTGCCCATGTTACTGAAAAATGAAAAATAAACAAACCCTGTGAGCTATCTTGCCGCTTTTACAGTTCTCCTCATGCCTCTTCGCTTTCAGCCCTGCAGAAGAGGCCCGAGGACATCAACAGGAGATCCGCCGACATGTGGAGCTTCTCGGTGCTACTGTGGGAGCTTGTTACCAGAGAGGTCCCCTTTGCTGACCTCTCACACATGGAGATAGGCATGAAGGTAAGTGGGCGCAGTGTTTATCTGCCCACAGGCTTACACCATGCACATCCGTGTCTATGTATCACATATAAAATATAACACAAACCGCCGCGCCTCCAAAGCATCCCGAGGCCTTTACAGCAATTTCGTATCTCTCACCTCCACTCGCCCCTCCTCCGCTCCTCAGGTGGCTCTCGAAGGTCTTCGGCCAACCATTCCCCCGGGGATTTCCCCTCACATCTGCAAGCTGATGAGGCTCTGCATGAACGAAGACCCCGCCAAGAGGCCCAAGTTCGACATGATCGTCCCCATCCTGGAGAAGATGCAAGACAAGTGAATGCCTCGCAGCAGCTTGTCACTACACTCCTGTAACTACATTTTTTTCCTACCATCAAACCACTTTTTATCTTCACTTCAATCATGTATCTGCTAAGCCACTGTAAATAATGTCAGAGACCACTTCAGCTACACAATCCAGACAATAAGTATTATATTGCTTTTTTTCTTGTATAATTTAATTTGAGGTATAAATGTTCTTTAGCCTAAACGTGTTGCTCGTTTATTATGGTTGAAACTGAAATATTGGCTTTTTTTCAGTCCGGTGTGGATTATATTCTGCAAAAGGTTGGGAGGAAACAGATCCAAAGAAATGTGTATAGGAACCGTGCTTTTTTACACGCAAGCGAACACCAATGCAATAAATGTTTTATATTTATGACAAATTCTGTGTCCTTTTGTTTTGAGTCACCATGCTCTCTCTGTGGACCACTTAATGCTCACAGAGTACAGAGAAATATTAACACAAAGTGCACTCACTGGAGAGGTCTCAGACAAACGGTGTCTTCGTCACCTGCACAACAATTACATGGAGTAGTGAGCTGCAATGTTAGATTCAAGATTCAAGATTTTTATTGTCATTTGCACAGATAAAAACAGGTTTCACTGTACAATGAAATTCTTGCTTTGCTCTTCCGTCTTCAATGCCAGATAAATAGAAAAACATAAATACAAAAATACAATGTAAATAATATACACTAAATAATATACAGTAAATAATTTACAATAAGTGTGCAAAAAAAAACTTATATTCAGGTATCAAACTATATACATTCAAATATTGCACGTCCATGGTAAAGTGATGTGTGTGAAAGGTGTTTGTGCGGTGGGGATGGGTTATGGGGGGGGCAGGGGTAGTGGGCTGCATCTGTTGATGAGTCTTGTGGATAAAAGCTGTCCTTCAGCCTGGAGGTCCTGCTCCTCACACTCCTGTACCTCCTGCCAGAGGGCAGCAGTGCTGTTCCCGTACCACACCTGTGATGCAGCTGGTCAGGATGCTCTCAATGATGGCGGTGTAGAATGTCCTCTGAGTCCTCTGAGACACCCTGAACTTCCTCAGTCTCCTCAGGAAGTACAGCCGCTGATCACAGATGTGGACGCCCAGGAACTTGAAGCTGCTGACACACTGCACCTCAGAGTCCCTGATCATCAGAGGCTGATGCTGCCTCCTCTCTCTCCTCATGTCCAGGACCATCTCCTTGGTCTTGTCCGTGTTCAGACTGGCCACCTCACTCCTGTATGCTGTCTCATCTCCCCCAGAGATCTTTTATTTATTATAATAGAAATAAATTAGAATTAAACAAGATATATAAATAAGTAGATAATATAAAATAGAATTAAGATTAAAACGTAGGTACAGAGATGATTCAGGTGTGTCTTTTCTGATGTTGGCCACAAGATTGGGCTGAAAGCTCCAGAAACTTTCACAGCATATCACAAGTTGTTTTTTTCTGTCTTTCGTTTTGTCTTTGTTTTAAAAGTCAATAGTGAAGTTTCAAGTTCAGCTCATGGGTTTTTAGTTGCAGATTTCTCAAAAAAACATGCAGAATTTAACACCTTTTCAACTTAAAGGACTGATTGGCCTGTTTTGTTTGCGGCTGCAGGATAAAAGTCAGCTGCGTGTGACAGCAAATCAAGACTGCAAGACTTATTTTTTATTTATTTATTTAGGTGTTAATTAGTACATTGTAAGGAACTGGAATAGTTTTTTTGGACCAAGCTATTGTGGAAATAACGTGGCGCAGCACTGAGACACTTCCTGCCGTGAATGCAAAAACAAACAAACCTAAAAAAAAAAAAAAGTACACAGGCAGGTCAATACTACCGATTAATTAAGATATAAATGAGCTGCAGCCTGTTCAGCTTTGCTCAGAAGGGAGGAAAAAAAACAAAACAAAAAAAAAAACACACCTGACACGTGATAAGTCAGCTGACTGTGTGTCTGTGAGCAGACCGGGCGGTGGGACTCACTCAGTCTGCACAACAAGCCCAGAGCTGCCCGGTGACCTCGTCCCTGTTCACCCTCTGGAGGCTGGAGCGGGGCTGTTCCGACTCTCCGAGCCCGCCCGTGTTCACCGAACCCCGGAGAAAGACCGCCGAGACGCTCCGGTCTGCAGCTTTTCTTCGAGGTAGCACTTTGAGCTAGCCACTTTGTTAGCAGCCTCCCTCTGAACGCCTTTCTTGTGGGTGTTATGTGAATCATTTCAAGCGTTAAATTTCGCTTCACTTCCTCTTCTGTTTTGTCCCCTCACAGTCTGGGCTGTCTGTCTGTCTCTGTGTCTGTGTGTTCGTCCGTGTTAGCAATGCGGCGCCCCACCTCGCCGCCCTCCCCGGTGCTCACCACCTGCGCACTCCTCCTGCTGTGGCCGCTGTTGGGGGCCTCTCTCCCGGCGCAGACCCCGCAGCAGCCCCGGCTGACCTTCATGGAGCACTTTCTCCGCCTGGATGTCAGATTTAACTGGAGAAACATCACCTGCCCCCTGTGCAAAACCCTCTTCACCATCCTCGACATCGCCTTGCTGGTAATGTTGGTCATCTTTTTGATTCTGGTGCACCTTTTTTAGAAGATATTAAAACCTCTACCTGAAATGGACTTCATGTATTTTTTTTTTTTTTTAGGTCATGTGTACATTAGCTAATCTAGCTAGATGTATCGATTTGTTAAAGCGACCAAAAGTTCAGTCCAGGAAGTCAGATCTTTAAACAGGCCACAAGAGGAACTAAAATATAAGTAGTGAGTCTAAAGAAGAAAGGAAATGCAATGATTTGTTTTAAACAAGAAAAGGAAAAGGTGGGGCGGAAGGTTACCAATAAACAAGTCATTTTCATTGTATCTTGTTCTAGACTCAGCTGTGTCATCTGAACCAGCAACTAACTAGAACAAGTGCATCCTTTGCTGTAAATCCATAAAGAATATATTGTTTTATATGAAATTGGCAAGAGGTTTGAATTCAGCATCGCAAGAGAGGTTTGGATTCGCTCCAGATGGCTTTTTTTAATGTGGTATTGGATTGTATTGCTTTATATCACACGATGGTGGATTTCGCCTCTGTGTGTACTGCAAAACACGTCAACAACCACCTCAATCTACAGCCTCTTAAAGGAAGTTGAATCAACTTGATCTTGTAATCTTATTGTTGCTTTCTTCTGTTTGCTCCCTACTTATAAATTGTCCTCCTCGGCAGAACTGCGGGATCAACAGTTGTACTTGAACGTCTGGTTAGATGTCCCAGATTTGTTGTAGCTTCTCTCAGTCTGAGTGCAAGATGATGGATTTGTCAAAGTGTGATACGAGTAACTGGATAGCTTAAACAGGGTTACTCGAGTATGCTTACCATGCAGCATGTGACTCCTAGGCCCCCAAATGGAGAAGATTCTGTTTCTTTTTGTTCTGTCACGTGAAAATCTTAACTTTCTTTTTTATCTCCTGCTGATTCGGCGCAAAAAACATTTGTCATATGGTCTTTGTTGACCTCAACTGCTCCAGTTATCCAATAGCTACAGCTGCTGCCAACCAAAAAACATGATTTCAGATTTTCACTTTGACTCCTTTTTTCAGGAAGTTTTAGGTTTTGAAATCTGTTAAGTGTCATGTTTAAGGCTCTCTCATCCCGTCCTGCCCTCCTAGACTGACGCAAACGAAGAGCGAGTGGCACGCGCGGTAGGCGAGGCGTGTATCCGCCTCCACCTGGCCGATGAGCAAGTGTGTCGAGAAATAACGGAGCTGTTCAGGGACGACTTTATCCACGCTCTGCAGCAGTCCCTGCTGTGGCCCACCGAGGCGTGCGCCCTGCTGGTGGGGCCTTCCTGCGGCAAGTTTGACATCTACGCGCCCTGGAACATCACTTTGCCAAACGTCCCGAAACCCCCCGTTACGCCGCCCTCCCCTCCCAAACCCGGCTCTCCACAGAGCAGGGTCCTGTTTCTCACCGACATCCACTGGGACAAGGTGAGTGTAGCAGTTGAGAGATTAGAGAAGAATTTAACTGAAATAATCAGCACACAGAAGGTGTTGGTCATATCCCTCCTGGCTTTTATCTGTGATGGCATACTAGAGTTTTTGTAATGCCTGAAACTGTTGAGGCGGGGTATGTTAATCTCTTAACCCCCTAAAACGCAAGATTGAACTTGCTGATTTACTCCAAAGAAAATGCTCTAGTTTTTCCAGGAAATCTGAAATGATTAACCAAAAAAAAATGATCTGGTCACCTGACTATACTTTGGCTCAGTCCCTCTTTTTTTTCAAAAGATGATCACCTCTGCCAACAGGAGTATGTAACCGGGAGCGCCGCAGACTGCAAGGACCCCCTGTGTTGCCGCAACGACTCGGGCTCTCCCAGCTGGAGGCGGAGGGGGGCCGGGTACTGGGGAACCTACAGTAAGTGTGACCTGCCGCTACGGACCGTGGAGAACCTCCTGGAGAACGCCGCCATGGCCGGACCCTGGGACTGGGTGTACTGGACTGGGGACATCCCGGCGCACAATGTTTGGTCTCAGACCAGGAAGCAGCAGCTGTCAGAGCTCACTGTCATCTCCAGGCTCATCCACAAGTAATTTTTCTTCAGGATTAACTTTGAGTGTCCAGAGTTTACTGCAGATAACTTAACAGCAGCCTCTTACATTAGCTGTGGGAGTAGGTTTGTTTTTTTTTTAATGGAATAACTTGTGAAACACTGGTGTTGAAATGTCAGACATTTCAGCCAAATTCCTGCCGGGTGACAGCTGCTATTTGACTTTTTGGATAATGCAGATGCTCTAATTTAACCTCGACCTAATATCCTTGATATCCTTGTACTCCGACTCAAAACACACTGATAACATTCAGGGTGTTGCTTTGATCAGATGCTTGTCATGTACTACCTGGAACTGATCCAAAACAATTATTGACTCTCGCCTCTTCCTCCTGTCTCCTGTCCAGACACCTGGGGCCTAATGTGACAGTTTACCCCGCTATAGGGAACCATGAGAGTACGCCTGTAAACAGCTTCCCTCCACCCTTTGTTCATGGCAACAGATCCTGCTCATGGCTTTATGATACAATGGCAGAGGAATGGGCACCATGGTTACCAGAGCAGGCTTTAAAGACTTTGAGGTTCTTGGTATTCTTGTTTTTGTTACATTTAAATGTCTTTTTGTTTGTGTCAAAACTAACATCAAGCAAAGAGTTTCGATAAAGAGTAAACTTTGTTAGGTGTGACTTTTCTTCTGACAGTAGTTCTTGCAGTTTCACTTTGGCTTTAGTTCACACCTCGCTGTTTGTGAACAGAAGTGGTCATATTTCGCACTGTTTCCTATGTAGAGGGTTTCTGGTGCACTCAGAGCTGAAGAGAGCCCTTCAACTATGTCTTTGGTCGTTTTTTCAGATATGGAGGATTCTACACGATGGAGATTCAGCCTGGTCTTAGAGTGGTCTCTCTCAACATGAATTTCTGCGCTCGAGAAAACTTCTGGCTGATGGTGAACTCGACCGATCCTGCCAACCAGCTGCAGTGGCTGGTTCACATTCTCCAAGCCAGCGAGGACAAGGGAGAGAAGGTGAGCAAAGCAGCAAAAACTAAGAAAAGCTGACCGGAGACATCAAGTCACCTAAGCTGAAGTGGTTTTAATAAAGACTCAGGGTCATGTTCCACCTTGGTCATATGCTTCATGCTAGATGTGGATAATGACTTCTCATTTTGCTTCCCTCTAGTTACCAAACATGCAATTGCAATAAAAGTCTTTATTAGTGCAATAACCTTCCTCTATACAACCTTCCTCATTTTATTTATTTATTTATTTTTTTTAAGGTACATATCATTGGTCACATCCCACCTGGCCTCTGTCTCAGCAGCTGGAGCTGGAACTACTATCACATCGTCAACAGGTGCATTGATATTTAAACCTCAAGGTGCACAATATCAGCTGTGAAACTGAAGTTGTAGACCGATGCAGCAGTGCTACATTTTGCATCCTGTTTCCTGACTTGAGATCCTGCAGATGTGGAGATGGTTTGTTAGTTAAATAATGTGGTTATATATTACTAGCAGCACTCATTTCACTTCTTCTTTTGTTTGCATGACCAGATTAGATGCCTTTTGTGGTTTTGTGTCCCTCCTTTAGTTAATGAATATGCAACTTGTTTCTTTTCTTTTTAAAGCTCCGTATCCTACTGTGGTTAAACTTGCTGCACCTCACAGCCTGTCTTCTCAAAAGCTAACAATTAGAAGAAAAGTCAGACAAGTCTTTTTTTTTTTTTTTTTGTTTTGTTTTTTGTTTTTTTTTTTATTCTTTTCTGTTCTTACAGATATGAAAGCACAATTGCTGGGCAGTTTTTTGGTCATACTCATCTGGATGAGTTCCAAATGTTTTATGATGACGCAACTATGACCCGCCCACTGTCTGTGGCATTCATTGCTCCCAGCGTCACTACTTACGTTAATCTTAACCCAGGTAAGTTCATAAACTAGTTCTTCCAACATTGTAGAGCCACACACCCACAGATTTAATTAAATGTATTTTCCTCATTATCGCTCGCACACTCACTCACTCTATCCAGGTTACCGTGTCTACTATGTGGATGGGAATTATAAAGGCAGCTCTAGACTGGTGCTCGACCATGAAACCTACATCCTCAACCTCACAGAGGCAAACCACAGTCCAGAATCTCCAAGTACCCCCGAACCGAACCCCAAATGGACTCTGCTGTACCGAGCTACAGAGGCCTACGGTCTGACCAGCCTGTTCCCGTCTGACTGCGACGGGCTGATACGGACCTTCATCAGTGAAGAGCGGGCCTTCCAGAAGTTCTGGTACTTCAGACACAAGGGACACGTGTCGGAGCCCTGCAAGGAGACGTGCAAAACCACAGTGCTCTGCTTTCTGCGAAGTGGGCGGTACGACGAGTTGGAGCAGTGCGACCTCCTCAACGGTTTTGGAGGAACCTTGGCCCGGGCTGCCAGAAAAACCCTTTGTTGAGCTGAGGAAGTTTGGACTGAATGTTTGGCTGCCTGGGGAAAAAGCAAAATGACCAAATAAAATTGAGCTGAAATGTAATTTTTTTTTTTTTTTTTTTTTCCTTCCCTGTTGCTGGCTGGTCAACAAGGATAGTCATATTCGTTCGTGAACAGTCACTTGAGCTGTGACTCGTTACTCTGGCAGTTTTATGTGGTCTCTGTAAACCTAACTGACTCTTAAGAGTTCTTATGCCTTATGTTATCAGTTATGTTCATGAAAAAACATCTGACTGTGATCTGCAACATGCCCTGGGTTTGTCTGCCAGCTTTGTCTGTTTTGCAATGCCAGTTGTGTAAAGACTGCTTGAAATTGTCCTGAAAGATGTTCTGTTTACTTGAAATGCCACAAAATAGCAGGAGTTCAGTGGAGTTGTACAAAGTTATCATTTTTGCAGTTCTGCTGTACTGGGTGCCTTGTATCAGGGAAAATAGTGTTTAACATGTCTGTCCTTAATGACAATCTTGCAGCTTTTAAAGCTGCATTAAATGCTGTTCTGTTACAGAATAGCTTGCCCCCAGTATCAAATATGTCCTTATAACATTTTGCCACTCAGTGCAGTGTTAATGTAACATTTGATGGGACTTGAAGGTTGTAAAACAATACAGTAGGCCACTTACTTTTATTTGATGTGGTTGCTTAATCGATCTCATTCTTCACTCATCATTTTTGATCTTTGCAGAGTCACTAAGCAGCACACACTATAGTTTTCTCAGTAATTTCCAGTCCTTCATTGGCACCATTGTGGGGATTTTGGTCAGTTTGAAAAGTATCTCTTTAATGCACAGCACCAGCTGCCTCAGGAAAGAAGTTTCAAAACCTAAATGATTAACAGTATTTGTCATTGAGGTTTATGTTTGTCTGCACTTTAATTCTTTTGTTGGCTAGTTAATATCTGGGTTTAATTGATTAGACCCAAATTGTAACAAGCATGGGAGAGGTCTCTGTATTTGTTGTGTGTGTGTGTGTGTGTGTGTGTGTGTGTGTAACATGAGTATGACAAATAGTGCAACTTGTAATATGAGCAATAATTTAAAGAGATTGTATAAATTATGAATCAACATGAAATCTGATACTTGTCCACTTGTTTTGTGTTTGCTGAGAGGGAAAATGAGAAAATACAAAACAAAATACAAAGTACATTTATTTTGTGGCAAATGTGGAATTTCTTAAACAAGTTTTCTGGTCTTCTCAATGTCGAAAGTCAAAGGACAAACAATAATCCCTTAAGTGTGTACAGATGAATGCACCCCAGTGCAGTTATATCACAGATTCATAATTCTTTACTCATGAAAGCCACCACTTTTTATATTGACTTGGCTGATTCTATTTTAAAGAACTGCTGCTTCCAAATCTCAGACCCTACCTCAGGGTGGAGCTGTAGGACATCTACTTTATGAGCACATCTGTAGGTGCCTTTTTGTTTCTCATACGTCACTCTGTGTTCTGGTAAACTGTTCTGTGGTTTCCGCTGCTGCCCCACTGAGTACATTTCCGTCTGGTTCCCCTCACTGATAAACCACTCGTATGTGCACAGAGCAATGGCTAGACACGATGCATGAGAAAAAAAAAGCTATTTTCAAATTAACTAGATACTATAAAGGGGAAGAATAATCAGGGAAGCAGGTCAAAACTCTTGAAATGGACTGTTTCATAGAGAATACAGCCCAATCCTTCAGTATCATATCAAGTAGAAAAATGTATCTGATTCTTAAATTCTATTTTAGAGTCACTACACATACGAACAACTGATTCACTGGAATATGGTCATTCTTCATATATCCCTCATAAATTTATGTGCTACGGCTCATCAGAGCAACACTGCAGTCTGCAAGATCTGACTCAGCGGAGGAGCCCACTGCACTCGAGATCAAGTCATTTTACATTTCTCATTCATTTTTTGAGTTACCGTTCAATCATTCAACGTCCGTCATTTAAAGCACAACTGTAACAAGCAATTTCATCCTCTTCATCTTTGTAAAGGGCTTTTATTATGGCTCTGAGAAGAGCATAGTGACACCAAAGTCCTCCTTGTACAGGTTCCAGGTCTTCGGTTTGTGTGGGTTGTCCAGCTCTTCCCTCGGCAAAAACAGCCTGTGGAGAGTTTGGAGGTCAGCACTAACGTCAAAGAACAATATGAGAACTTTTGAGTCAAAAGCTACAAAAATAATTGCATTAGGGCAACAGAAACATACTTGTTATCCTCTATGAAGGAGGTATTGAACCAGAAGTAGAATGGGACATCTTCGTATCCTTTTGGAAGACCCTAAAGGGACAGATGAAAACAAAAACATGAATTGAATCA
This sequence comes from Scortum barcoo, assembly GCA_023238725.1. Classification (NCBI taxonomy): domain Eukaryota; kingdom Metazoa; phylum Chordata; class Actinopteri; order Centrarchiformes; family Terapontidae; genus Scortum; species Scortum barcoo. The sequence continues at coordinate 12,140,414 of CM041534.1, read as the reverse complement.
CAGGTCGATCAGGCTAAAGACCAGCCTTGCTTACATACAGATTTTAATCAGTGTGAGTACTCACAGCACTTGACTCAAACATGACCTTCACGTCTCCTTCAACCACAGGCCCATTCTGTAGACTGATGACTGCTGCATTACTGCCCACATCAGGAAATACCTACAAAAAAAAAAAAAACCCACCAGAAATGTATTTTAATCATCCACTTTACATGTGAAACGATGTGAACAGAGGAGTGTATGTGCCGAGTGTGTGAAACGCTTACTGTGCAGTTCTCCTGTTTGGCGCACAAGCTTTGAAATACAAGCTCTTTCTTCACAATGATCTTCACCTTGAGATCGCTGCCATCACCTTTACCCACACCTGGGTAAGAGCAAAAAAAAGAAAAAAAAAGAATCAGATATTAACATGTGCATAAAGGTAAATGTAAAGGATAAGTTACTTAGTGAACTGCCCTGTTGGTTTACTGGGCTTTACCTGCTATCGAGTGGATGCGAATGCTCTTGATCCTGAGGCTTTTAGGTGGAGGCAGCTGTCTGTTGAACTTGGTCTTCATGATTTCGTAGTACCCCACGTACCGGCTCTGAGGTTCAAACAGACACAACAGAGATAGAACATCTTCACCCACTAATCAGTGTCCAAGGTTTTATGAGGAAATTTAAACGCATTTGCTTCACTGACTTTACATTTAAATCTTTAACTGTCAAGATTAATCATGGGCTTACAGCAAAATCATGTATATATACTGTGTGCGTACGTATACGGTATGTGTACATGGTAATGTATGAAACATACTGTGTGTACATATATACACAAATATTCTATGCAGTTTTATAGCAAATTACAATGCTGCTAAGTGATAACAAGCACGACAGTATTAGAAATGTTAGTACTGATTTGTGATAGTGTTAAAAAAATTATATATATATTATTCTGTTTAAGTTACTATGTGTAGAAGCTATGTGGCCACAGTACCATTCAAATTATTCTGATATCATCAGTTCTTGTTTGTAGAAAAGTTTTTAAACAATTAAACCATTTTGGTTTAGTTTGCTACCACTGGGGGGCGCCAGTCAGGTTTGTTTTCTTCTTACATTTTACAGTGAGTGGATTTAAGTGTGGTCCGAGATAGGCAAAAATCCTAAAAAATGCCTGTATTAAAATAAATAAATAAATAAAAGTGTGTCTTACCTGAGAGGGAGTCTCCACTCCCTGAAACTTGGAGCTCTGACTCTTGTCTGTCCTCCTCTCACCAAAATACTCCAGACTGTCCTGGAAGACAAACAGACATGAATGTGAGGAAGTGGTCTTGTTTCAAAAACGTTTTACCAGATAATTATCTCTTGCTCAAGATGAGACAAGCTAAGAGATGTACCTGTGCACTCTCAAACTGGTCACTGTCGATCAGCCAGGTACACACCATGGTACCTGTGCGTCCTGTGAAAGAAAGCAGAAGTATTGAATTACACAAAAAGAAAAGTGTACATTTTTGTACATTTTTAACAACCAAGCTAACATCTTGTTCAAACAATTCCCTAAATGGTAATGGTAAAAGTCTGGGGTCTTTTTGTATCACCTTTCCCTCCTTTGCAGTGAATAGCAATGATGTTTTTGGGATCAGCAGACATCCACTCCCTCACACTTGCTGTGTATTTCAGCATGTCCCTGGGATAGACAGTAAAACACATAGTGATAAAGACACTGAGAAAAACTGGCAATATATTGTACAGTGGTATTTACTGACACAACCTGTTTCACTGCGTGTTCATTATACATTATAGAAATCTTTGCAACCAGCACACATGCCTAGAAAAACTGCAAATGTAGAGAATGCTCTTTAAAAAACGATTAGATAAAATTTATTGACACTTTGCAGGAACATTTAAGTGTCACTTTTATTTATTACTGTTGTGTTAATACCTAGTGCAATGATATCATTATGGTGCTGCAATCTAAAGTGATTCACTATAGTTGAGAGCAAAATGAACAGTGGAAACAAAAATGTGTGACTCACCCCAAGGAGGGGACGTTGTGGTCATCAATGAACACACGTTCAACCCTGTAGTGGAAGAACTGGGGGTCGTAGCCTTTTTCGCCTGGGAACAGAGGATGATATACATACATACATAAATATATACATATACACACACATATACACATATAGATAGATGAGATAGATAGATAGATAGATAGATAGATAGATAGATAGATAGATAGATAGATAGATAGATAGATAGATAGATAGATAGATAGATAGAGATAGATAGATAGATAGATAGACAGATAGACAGATAGATAGATAGATAGATAGATAGATAGATAGATGATAGATAGATAGATAGATAGATAGATACAGAGAGTTTGTGCAGTTCTACATGAAAGGGAATATGATGCATGTGACAAGGGGAGGTGCCAACTCACTGCACAGGTTGTAAACTTTATAGTGGCCATCGTGTTTAGTGTCGAGGAACCTTGCCACTTCCTGCATGGAAAGAGAGGAGAAAACTGCTAAGACACCTGTGGAGGAGTAGGTGTGTGTACACTTACAGGTCTGTGGGTCTATTTTAAGTACTTGGTGAGAGTGCTCGGCTTATGTGTGTTGAGATGGATGTTAATCTTCACGTAGACTCACCCTGATCGGATTCCTGTAGAACGACTGCTTCCCGGAGGAGGGGAAAGACATGGCGATGACACGGTCTAGAGAAGTCAATAAAAAGTGGCAATTTTAGTGTATTTTAGATGTTTTTACTGACATACATGTATGGTGGTGTTTTATACAGCACGTAACATCCACCTGTGACATAGGTAAGGTCAAGGTCAAATCCGTCCTTCTGATAACGCCGCTTGTTCTCTGAAACCTGAGAAACGTAACAAGTCAATGATTGGGGGAAACAAATATCTATTATCTAATTCTACACAGTCCTCCAGAATACTCTTTAGCACATTAAGTATTCACTGGTTTTTTACCATCCTCCTGGTTACTTTCTCCAGCTCTTTCCTCTGAGATGCCAGTCTGAAAACCCTCACCAGGATTATTATTCTCAAGAAACGTAGAAACGTCACCACCCTGATGAAGAATGAATGAAAATAAATACACTTAACTGTACTACAACTGTTAAACAAACATCTTAACAACACTGAGTCAACATTATCGTAAAGGTATTTATAAAAGATGATAACACAATAATCGGGGTCATTCCACACATGGTAGGGTGATGCTGGGGTAATGCAATATGGTTGATATCAATATTACATTACTGACCTTAAGATATTGGTATATTCACAATAAGGATTGTGATTGCAACATGTAAATAATCTTTCATTGCACTGATTGCTGATTGTTTAGTCTGGTGAAACAAAATCAAGATTTTCATTGACATACTTTGACATTTGACATAGGGCTAGATTAGGAGTCTTTATCTAGGCTAAATTATTATTGCTTTTTAATCAGCATCTTTTTTAAATTTTTATTTTATGTCTCAAAAGCTCTTCACACCCACACAGGCTCATGTACCTTGGCTGATTAAACCTTTAGTGAGGTGGAGCTAATTTGTCACCATGTTTCCATGTACTCATATATTCCTCATCTGTTGGTCTTGTAAGATTACGTTAGCTGTGAATGCAGAAGGGAGGCAGGTACCTGGGGATGAGACTGGCTCCTGACAGGTCACTAAAGGTGTAGATCATGGTGACCACCAGCGTGACGACAACAATGCAGGCGTCTACGATGTTCAGCTTCGAGCTGAAGTAAACTTTAAACCTGGAAAAGATATGGGTGTGTTAAACGCAACATGAGACGACTCACATGCTGCTGAGATCATTATGCAACTAACAGCAGGTGGGTCTTTATAATCCTGATGAACAGTGCTGCAGCAAAGTTTTTGTTCAGAGACACTTAACTTGTCCTCTGAGTCATTATGTTTCCCAGAGGGCCAGCCCAAAACATGCCATACATTTCCTTTCCAGCTTCCTCCAAATAACTTCCTGTTTAACAGCTATTCACTCTTGATTTCTGCTGACATGGGACTCCGGGACTGTTTGCATCACTCTTTTAAGCATTTCTAACATTTGCATGCAAGAAGCTGTGCAGTGAAAACTGACAACTTGGGTGAACTACATACCCTGAATGACCCCCCCCACACACACACACACACACACCTTCTAACACAGTGTCAGCAAACAATTATTACAAGCTTCACAAAGACTTATTGGGAGGCTGTAAAAATATATATACATAGGGTTACTCCCTCTCTCACTCACCCTTCCACATAGACCCGCAGAAGGACATCGACGAGAAAGAAGAAGGAGATGGTGAGGGACACAGCCTCTATGGCATCTCCGACCCCTCTGCTCTTAGCCGGCAGGGAAAGGTCCATGATCACCAGCACAAAGTCCACAATGATCAGTACCACTCCAAATACACTGGAGGAAAAAAAAAAGACAGGCACCTCGATCACTGTGAGTTGAGGACAAGAATCATCCCTGGTACTTGCTGCTCCAGATGATCCTCACAAAAGACACTCACCGAAATCCAAAGGACATGACAAAAGGTGTGATCTTCTTCCGGATATTGCTGCAAAATGAGGACAAGAAGTTATGTTTGTCAGTGAAAATGCTTCTGGATAAAGTCTTATCTATCTTAGCTACACTGATTAATCCACTGATCTATTAGTTGTCAGCTATTAAATTTATCACCAGCTATTTTGATAATCAATTAATCCCCAGGTCATTTTTTGAGAAAAAGTGTCCAAATTCTCTGATTTCAGCATCTCAAGCGTAAATATTTTCTGTTTTCTTTAGTCCTCTGTGGCAGTAAACTGAGTATTTTTGGGTTGCGGACAAAATAAGACATTTTAGGAGGTCACCCTGGGCTTTGGGAAACATAAAACATATTTTCTAGAACAAAAAAAAACAAATAAATCGATTTATTCAGAAAAAGACTGTCACTTTAATTGATAATCCGTAGTTGCAGCCCTGAGCTGTTGCATGCAAAAGTGTCCTCAGTCCGAGCCGAATAAACTTACTGATACATTGTGTCCGGTAGCACACTCTCATCCTTGCCATCGTCAATCTCCACTTGAGCATCCTCCATCTTTGCGACGTTCCTAAAAAGGGTCAGATGAATCAAACCAAGATGAAATCAGGCTGGAGGGACGCTGTGAAACAACGCCACCACCACATTCACACATGAAACTGCAGCACCAGACAGAACAATAACAATAACAATAATAATAATAATAATAATGTTAGTCAGTTACATTACAGTCCTCACCCATTTACACCTGAATCTGACCCTGGACTGAAGTAGACGGAGGACATGCTGTGTGTGTGTGTCTCTGCATTTGGAAACAAAGAGTGTCAGAAAAGATGAAAACATTGTAACTCTGCTGAACATGCTGTACAGAAAAAAAAAAAAAAAAAAAAAAAAAGGGGGGGGGGGAAGGACAAAAGCTCTGTGTCCTGCCCTGAAATGCTCTCTCTTGATTTCAGCCTGTCCACACAAGAAACACTGTTTGACAGAAACAAACACTTGAATCATGAATCAGCCTCAGTCCGGTGCAGCAAACTAGCAAACTAGAGTGACACAGCAAACTGTTTAAGAAAATACAGATTTTTTTTTTTTTTTTTTTTACCTCTAGGAAAAATAAAAACACAACTTAGCAACACAACTTTGAATCTCCCCTTGCTGCTCCAGGTATCTTCCCTCAGTCCTGTCCTCTGCTCGGACTCCTCACACACTCACACACTCTCACACTGCTGCTCACCGTGTGGACAGTCATTCGTGAAGTTGTAGTTTGTCTTGTGACTTCTTGTGAAGACAAAAGGAAGACGGTTCAAAGGTTAACCGGGTGTCTTTTTTTCTCTCTCTCCATCCACTATCCCTCACAGTTTTTTTTTTTTTTTTTTTGCAAACGTAGCGGTTTCGGACTTTCTGGACAGACTCAGTCGGAAAAAAAATAAGCGAGAGGAAAAACGTTTAGCTCTTCTTTTTCTTCTTCTTCTTTTTTTTCTCTTCTCGTTAGTCTTTCCTCATCTTTCCTCCTACTTTAACGCCACAGCCGACCGAGACAGGGTGAGACCTCCATGTTTAATGGAGCTGTTGAAGCAGCTCTCTCATCTCCTCTCTGTAACATCTGGTTTTAATTAAACAGTCCCACCGTGGCTGCGAGGTGTACTGTGACATTTGGAAATACTACGCGGAAATTATATTATTATGGGAAAAGTCTCGGGAAAGGCTACGTTAAAGTCGCAAACTGAGGTAAAAAAAAACAACAATAACAACAACAAACAAACAAAAAAACAATATCCGGTGGGGCATAACACCTTCAAAAAAAACTACTTGTATACCTTTTTATTCAAGTTCAGGCTCTCCAAGTGCTTAAATGCAAAGGCAAAGCATAAAAAGCTGAAGACATCAAGAGAGCACAGCAAATAAAGACGTTAAATGGTGTTTTTTTTTTTACTAAAAAAAATAAACAACACTGACCAAGAGCTACCACAAGAGGGCGCCATATCTCCATCTGTACACACTATCGACATGAGGATCTGCTGCTTTGTCTTATGGCAATGCTGTGAATTAAATAACAATCATTTTAACACATTTCAGTACCGTTTTAGGCTCTTTCAACTTTTCAGGCTTTAACCGATTTGTCCCCAAATCCATATTTTTTTTGTATTCTTCTGTTGTTTAGCACTCTCTTGGCATATAGTGATTATCATCATTGTTATCTGCAAATACTACGTTTATGTGATGCAATATTTTTCAGTATAGGTTACAACTACAAAACCATCTGCTTTATTTACTTTCTGTATTTTATCTTTGGCATTACTTGGAATAATTTCCCTTTAATTTTATTCTCTTTTTATTTAATTTTTTATGTCTTGTTGTTACAATCTGTACTTATCTGTATTTATTTATGTCCTTGCACTGCTGCAACAACTGAATTTCCCTGCAGGAGATCAATAAAGGTGTATCCTCTCATGTGTTTTTCTTTTTTAACATTGACGGTGTTGAATTTGAAAGGTTCAGTTGTTCATCTGAGCCCTGTGTGAAAGAGAATTGATTTATGTTTAAAAAGGACTGTATGTCCTTTCAGAACAAAATGATAAAACATGAATAAATACTTTCAGGAAAGACTACACACATTTCTCAGATAATCTGATTATGAAAAAAGTGAGAAAAACATGAGAAGGACAGTTCTCCTGGTATGTAAGGAATGGAGTCCTCTCCCCTCTGTCTGTCCACAGGGCCATTTGCGGGTCCAGGATCAGATACTCTTTTCCAATAGTGGGATGCTTGACAGAGGAAGAGAACAACAAACTGGCTCGAGTTCAGTGTTGGGCAAAGCTTGGTCGAGTCTGGATCCTCTAATGTGGACCATGCAGAACCGGCCCAGCCTATAAATAATACTGACAAATTTTCAGAGGTGAAAGAACAGTGAAACTGGACAAAGCAAGGGAAGGCGTCGTGAAATGAAGGTAGGCTTACAGCGCAGAGATTTTTAATGTTGTAAGAATTGCACTTGCTTGATCAGTATCTGTTTGCTCTTCAATCTTTTGTATACTATTGTGTTTATCATTTCAGACAGATATTACCTCAAGGGAGTCCTTCCTAAAAGCCATGCCAGTGTTGCTGTTGCTGGCTCTGGTGTGCCTAACTATGGCCTCTCCTGCACAGCTGCCAGTATGTAGCTTTTCCTATACCTAAAACGCCTCAGAACGTCTCCCTGTGTTTTCATATGGACTCTGTAAATATTAAATGTATAGTTCAAAAAGCAGAAATTGCAGGCAGGGCTGTTAAAAAACTTTCGACATTCCTAGAAAGAGAAGTAAAATCTGTTTAGTAGTTTCCTGCATATGTAGCCCGCTGTTTTTACTGGCTTCTCTCTCAGTTCCAATATAGAATTAAAACAAGTGTAAAAAAAAAAAGTCATGTTGAACTTTAAACTGGTTTTCCTCATTTAAGGCAGTGGACTCATGCGGGCCAGAGGTTGCAGCTCTCAGGCGCAGCATAAGGAAACTGGAGAATAAACTATTGATCGGGACTTGGCAGGTCGAGCACTTGCAGAGGCACAAATACTTCCGTCCATTTCAGGCCGATGTGTCAGATGATAATAAACCTAAAACAGACACAGCCCTCGGTGCAAACCACAACAGAAGTGGGACATTAGATGGCTCTGACGGGGCACTGATGAAATCACTCCCACCAGCTGGAAACTTAATTGTCCATGATAAAGGTAAGAAAGGCTGTGCAATCTACACAGCCTATAGTGCTTGCAAAAATTCTTAAAAGTATTTAATATTCACATCATTTATGCTGTTCATAGTTCTTTAATATGCAACATTAAGTAGGAATATTATGACTTACAATAGGAAGACAATTTGCCTTTTCACTCGTCTTCCTAGACTGTTCTGAGCTGTTTGACAGACTGAGACCACCAAGCGGTTTCTATCGCATCAGACCCAAATCACACCAGGAGCCCTTCTTGGTCTACTGTGACATGGAGGACGGAGGAGGATGGACAGTGTTCCAGAAACGTCGAAATGGAAAAGTCAGCTTCAACAGGTAAATCCTCGCAAAGGCCGACATCAGATTACAATGTAGGTGCAGATTGAGCACACAGCTGTTTCACGTGAGGTAAAATATCTTGTCCAATTGTAATTTTAGGGACTGGGTGGACTACAGAGATGGCTTCGGTGACTTCAAACTGTGGAATGATGAGTTTTGGTTGGGGAATGAGCACATTCATTCTCTCCTCTCAGAAGGTCAGACGTTAAAACAGCACGTGCTATATTATTTTTGAATAATTATTTCTTACGGTATTTAAATGCTTTGCCTGTTTGGCAGCTTTTTGTCATTTTTTTATATTTCTTTTCCACAAGGTAAGAACCTGGTGAAGATAGATCTAATGGACTGGGATGGACAGAGAAATTATGCTTTTTATGAGAACTTCAGGATCAATGATGAGGCCGTAAGATAAACAAGATTTACATTTTTGTTTCTTGGCCTCAGAAGTTACTGCAATTCAAAAACAAACATTACTTGCCTAATGCTTGTTCCAGGACAAGTATCGTCTCCAGTACGAGGTGTATAGTGGGAAAGCAGGGGATGCTCTGACTGGTGGTGGGGGGATGGTGGAGCACTGGTCCACTTGTGCCAGCGGGATGCAGTTCAGCACCAAAGATCAGGTTAGTCATCATCCTTTTTAACAATTCTAAGATGGTATTTTTATGGTCCTAACAACTCTAAGGTTATTGACAATGTGCAGACCATGACTGTGATAACACTGATGATGGTGATGGTCATTGGCAGGACAATGACCGCTTCCTTCAGGGCAACTGTGCTGAGGAGAATAAGGCAGGATGGTGGTTCAACAGGTGAGCCCTGTTAAATAAATCCGAGTGTGTGTTAGGATTGCTCTGTCTGTTATCTGACTGACATTGTTTGTCTTTCTTCTGTCTACAGGTGCCATGCAGCCAACCTAAATGGGAAGTTCTACCACGCGGGGGAGTACAAGGGGAAGTTTGACAATGGTGTGGTGTGGGGGACCTGGAAGGGCCTTTGGTATTCCCTTAGACACACCACCATGAAGGTGCGGCCTCTGGTTTTCTTGGACGCCATGGGAAGTGGAGGCGGGGAATTATAAGGACACAAAGCTTTATATTCACTTCTGTGATATGCAATGAAGAAAAAAAATGAGGGCAAACACAGATGTCATTTTACTGTTCTTTGTATTTCCGTTTCTCCCTTTGCTCCATTAGCTGAAACTATTGTCAAATGGTGATAGTACAATATCTGTTATCCAATAAGCACAGCTTTTCTGTAAAATGTATAACTCCCACAATAAAACAACCAGCATCTCAGCCACAATGCCTCACTGACTTTCATATTTGACTGTCTCACCAATAATTACAACTTCATACTACCGCTCCAGTGTGTGCATGTTTTAGGAAAACATGAGAAATGCTTGGCATTGTTCATATCACACATTCAAAGTATCCCTAAGTAGTATTGTACAGTGGGATAGTGTACAATGTACAAGTTAAATACGACTTCTTATGGTAAATACTGTACCAGTAGTTGATAGACAAAGAAACGCATAAAGAGACATTCTGAACAAAAAAATTGAACAAAAAAGACAGAAACATATTTATTTATAATACCTCCCAAAATTTGAAATATCAAAACAAATACAATTCGTGAACTGAGTCAAGAAAATAAACTTTTTGCTCTCCTTGTCAAGGATAAGCAAACTCAAACATACATTACAATCTCCGCTGACAGGAGTGAGTGTCTGCAATAAGATTAGGTTAAAGTCACAGATGAGGATTTAGCTCAGGACTTAATAGAAATGGGGAAAGCAGTTCCTCCCTAGTGCAGTCTTACAAAGCTGTGAGATTTATTCCTCCTCCCCTACTCATGCTGAGGACAGGTCCAGGTCCAACATCCTCTGCTCTGCCTCACTCAGCCTGTAAGGCGAGCCGCCACTGCTGCTGTAGTCCACGGACATCGGCAGAGAGCGGCCACGACCTTTCCTCTGCTCTGAGGACGACACGCTAAAGGTGGAGCTGCACTGCCGCCCCTTGGCCCCTGCGCTTGACTGAGCCTCCTTTAACTTACGGGCCAGGATGTTCCTCTGCATAGGCGATGGACCACGACGGTTCCAGTTCTGCTCCGCCCGCTCTGCGCGGTCCATGATCAGGCTCGTAGACCCTGCGGCCGGGCCCCCAATCCCTGAGATCCCCTCTCCACCTCCGGGCTCGCCACTCCTTCGCCTTTCTCCGGTGCCACTGTGGTCTGCTTTTGCTAATGCTGAAATGCTGTTTGTGTTGGTTCCTGTGTGTTTGAGTTCACTGCTGTGAGAGGGAACAGCTGTCTGTGTCCAGGGCATCCTCTGGTCATCTCTCTGGGGTCTGGATTTAGCCCACTCTGAGGCCCTATGTTCTGGAATGGGGTAGGAGCGGAATGGCTGCCTCTCCCACCCCCCTTTGGTCCAACTACTTCCTTCAGGAAGGGTCCGAGATCCCACCTGAAAAGGATAACGCATGGTCTTTGTTAATTAAAAAGATTCCAAAGAACATAAGACCTACAATATATAAAGAAACACATAAGTGAAGCTGGATTAGTGACCTGAGTCATGCTCCTTTCTCTGAACTGTCTGGTTGGTGTAGAGGATAGAGGTTGGGGTCTGGTGTCATTAAAACTGGAGGTTCGGCGGAAATTTGGATTCTTATGATAGGAGTTTTCCATCCCTGTGTCTCCTCCTCCTCCTCCTCTGAGACCCGCTAACCCACTCCTCTCCACCATCTCCACCCAGTCAGCAGTGCGGTCACGCCATTTCGAGCTGCCCCCACTCGCTCGAGTAGAGACAAGAGGACCCAGGACCATCTCCCCTCTGGGACTCAGCCTGTCCGATGTGACCCTCGGAGTCTGTGATGGCGGCTCTGAGAAAGGAGCTGCAATACGGAAAAGGCTGTGGTTGGCATCGTCCTGGAGGCCCAAAGGGAGTGGAGTAGGGACAGGGGTGCTGGTGGGTGAAGCAGATGTCTCTAGCAGGGTGTCATGGACTGGGCTCGAGGAGACATGGTACAGTTGCGTGGCCTCCTTTAACCCCTTCTTCTTCATTTCCTTCAACTGCTGCTGAGCCAGTCGGTACCTGGAGAAGCAACTATACTTTAATTCAAAAGATCGTGGCGTGAGAGAATAAGTTTGATGATAACATTTCATGTGTGAGGAAAGTAATATTCTAAACGTACCCAAATATTGGTGGCAACAACTTCTGACCTGTGGGGGACAGCCGTTCCGGGTCCTGCGGGAGAGGTATTACCAGGGTCTGTGAGAGAGGCTGACTGCTCAGGACGGGAGCATCTTTGTGGGCTACACTTACGCACACGCCCCCCAACGGGCCGTGGCCGTCGGACAGGCTGGGCCTTTGCAGGCTGTGGCCACAAATGGAGGCCTCATCAGAGAGCTTGCGCCCTCCGGGGGAATGCATGGAGCCCGTGTGGACAGAGCTGCACTGAGGCCTCTGGCAAAACTTTCTCCACACAGTCACCACAATGGTAGCCAGAATCACAGCCAGGCAAAGGGAGATACCGGCCACCACAACCACATTACCACCTAAGGGTGCGACTCCGACAGGCACAGGGGGCAGGGATGGAGAAGGAGCAGGCAATGCTGAGGGGGAAAAGGGGACAGCTGTGTTAATATGTCAAGTATGAATGAGATCAGTGCAGTTAAACTTATTTTTTCCAGAAAAATTGGGGAGATATGAGAAAATGATTTTTCTAGGCAAAATCAAGGGACGTGGGAAGTTAAAAAGAAAAAAAAACGATAAGGGGTGAGGAGACCAACCGCGACAGTCCTCCAGTGAGCAAAGGGACTGTTCCTTCACCATACCAGTGCACTTCACCCCTCCCACACCTGAGGGCAGCAAACACGCGCGCACTCGCTCCCTCACGCCCTCTCCGCAGCTCACACTGCACACACTCCAGGGCTGCCATGGGCCCCATGACTCTGCAGAAAAACACATTAGAAAAAAATTTTTAAAAAAGGTTCAATTGCCTGAAAGGTTCACATGCCTGAACACTCTGCTCTCCTCAGCAGTGCTGTCAGGAAACACTAAGGTTGCCACAGTGTCAGTTTCTTGCAGAGCTGGGATGAGCGAGTAATATGCCAGTAGAAGTATAACAAATCAGCCCCTACTACATGAAAGCTGAAAAACACTTCATGCTTTATCCCCAAAACAGACACAGCTGCAGTAGCAAGCAACTTTCTTTAGGATGTGACAGATTTACTCGCATGTGTAAGTGACTATGCTTAATTTTTTTTATTATCCATCCATTTTCTATACCTGCTTATCTTGACAAACAGGGTCACAGTGGGTGCTGGAGCCTATCTCAGCAATCATTGGGCGAGAGGCAGGGTACACCCTGGACTGGACAGACACTCACATTCACACCTAGGGGCAATTTAGAGTTGCCAGTTAACCTAATGCATGTATGTCTTTGGATTGTGGGAGGAAGCTGGAGTACCCAGAGAGAACCCACGCAGGCACAGGGGAACATACGTGCAAACTCCACACAGAAGGGCCCCCGTCATCCTGGGTTTGAACCCAGAACCCTGCTAACCACTACCCCCACTTTTTATTATCTAATATATTATTCAGTGGATTTCCATAGTTGATACAGGTTATTTATTTTCTATAAATTTTCTGTATTGTGGTGATGTGCTGTGTTGCTCGCTGTATTTTAATGACATAATATAACTATTTCAGTTTCAATTTCACTCTAACTACAGGGTTAATGGACTGGATCCTAAGATTAACCTCCACCTCGCTATAAAAAAAAGATGTCTATTTCAGTCTCACAGATCCTTTGAAGTTTGAGCTGTCATCTTTTTTCATGATGCACTGTTCACTCTCGGCAGGATATCGCTATTTATAAATGTGGAATGACCTACAACAGACAGCAACCTAGAGGAAGTAACACGCTGGAACAAACAGTTAAATAGGTTCACTTATAATAAAATGAGACTAAACTGATTAATAATTTAAATGTAACTAAGTTTAAAATGCTGATTTGTTTATTCTGGTATTTAATAGTCAGAAATCAGGAGAGAGTCATAACTCCATACTACAAATGACTGGGGAAAAAACATTTATCTGATTTGGACATTATGGTCTATATTAGTCTCCCTTTTTCACTGCATTTTTTGTCTCAGCAGGAAAAGCTCAGGTGTTACTAATAACATTTATTTAATGGTTCCTCCATTCTGTTCAAGTGTCAAGTGTAGCAGGACCATGAAACCACGGCAGCTCAGGCATCATTCGTTTTACGTGTGCTTTTCCAACTGCGACAAGACAAACTTTTTGTGGTCTTACACTGGGATGAACTGGGTTTCATAAATCTGGGAAAACCTGGATGAATAAACCGACTCGTTCCCTCCCACAAAAACCAAGTCTCATTGAGGAAATTTACCACAGTACTGTACCACTGACGCTGCTGAACAACAAGCAGGTGCAGAGGGTGAATGCATTCTCATCTGCTGCCAAACTCGACGGGTCAATCTATTAAATCTCACCTGCGCTCCTGTGAACCACCAAACAGGTCTGTGCAGGACTAGGGGAGCGACTGAAGTTGAAGACAAAGCGAAAGCAGTACTTGTTCCTCCCCGGGTAAAACACAGAACAGTTGAACTCTGTCTCGTTCTCCCCCTGAGTCAGCCAGTTGAAGGCCAACGGAGGGGAGGAGGGCTCCTCCGGTCCAAACCCCATCAGCGCTGTTCCACCTGCTCCCATCCCAGAGGAAACGGCGACCCCTTGCCCAACACCTGCATCCTTATACAGCAAAACTTTCCCATTGATGTGAGCACAAGGTGGGGTTATCAGTTTAACAGTCATAGTACCCTCACAGCCGCTCTTATAAGCATTGCCGTTGTCCACCAGCAGCTTGTAGGAAAAGATGCGGGACAGGTAGAGAGGCCCGGAGCTCTTCACTTCCTGTGTTGCATGGGGAGACCGCAGAGCCACTCGTACGAAGTCTCTTTCTGTGAAGGGGAAGGCGCAGGGCAGCTCGATGCTCTGCGAACGCAGGGGTTTGATTGGGTGTCTTGAGCGGTCCCGGACCTTGTCGATGCTGTTTCGCCCAATCTGGTTGTACTCCATGTAGCTGACCTCCAGGAAGAGGGCCGAGTCCACGCCGCTGGAGCATGCCTGAAAGTGTTCATTGGTGGATATCCCAACCTGAAGAGAGACAGAGGAAGATGATCATTCTGCAGCACAATAGACCAACCCGGTGTGGGAACTTTGAGATCTTGCTCGTCTTGCCTGAAAAGATCCCGAGTGGTTTCCGGCCCTCTCCACAGCGATATGAAAAGTGGGCCACTGCACCTGCAGTTCAGAGCTCCACCACCAGTCAGTGCTCTCCCTGCTGCTTCCGCCGCCCGTGCCATTAGCGTGAGAAACAACAGAGGTGCTCGTCTGCCTCAGCAGGAACCGGAAAGTTCCCGCATACAGGAAGCAGGAGCAGTTGAACTCCACCCTGCTGGAGGATTGGTTGTTGGGGAGATTCCTGATCATAAGGGTGGTGTTGGTTTCTGTGTTGACCAGAGAGAGACTCGCGCTCCGGATGGTGCTACTGTTGGATTTTACACTGTAGTCCACAAACACGCTAGCGTTGCTAAGGGCAACGTGGAGGGAAGGCCACATATTGAGCCCTGCGAAAGCTACAGGAAGGGATGCACGGAAGTGAGACAGGGCAAAGTTAAAAGAGCATTTTGCTGACTGTTTATGCAAACAAACATTTACATTCATTACAGATAAATTGTGATCTCACAGATTTTGTTGTTATCATTTATTTGTATTTTTTTCATCAGCTTTTTCAATTTTCTTTTTGCGACTTTGTCAAGTTTTTGTGAAGTTGTTGGTAACTGTGGCCAGAGGGAATGTTTTCTGCTTCAGTCTACTGCAGTGATTCCATAACTTGACATTTTCTAGACCTGACATATACTGAATAAAAATACTTATATATATACTATATTAATTTTATGTGAAATTGTCAAATTTATGTTTGGTCTCTATGGAAAGTGGATGTCAAACAGGAACTGTCATTTTTAGTCTACTACTATCACAAATTTTAGGAATCAATCTGAGAGAAATGATACTTAATTGCTATGTAGGGTGTCTTTTGACAACATAATTGTGCATCATGTTGCAGAAAATCCCATGTACAATTATAAAACAACAAATCATGTATGAGCCTATTGATATACACCCCGTCCAAGTGCCACAAAGTTCAACTTTAATGACCACACAGCCACAAATGATGGAATTTGCTCAGTCCAGCTGAATGATAAGCTCAGTTTTCAGAAAAGACACATAAATAATCAATAGGCTTCAGCAGTAGTAAGCCACATCTTTCACACACACACAACTTAGAGCTTATTATTTTAAGAGCTACTGTGTTGTGCATTGTGCAAATTCTGTTGTGCAAACCTCACATCCTCACAAAGCAAAGAGGGTGCGGGAAGAGGAAAAGTCTGGTCCTCCGCTAACCCCATCACTCCTCTGCCTTTTCCTTCAGCTCTTCCCCCTCCGGTTTGAGTGAGGGCTGACTACGGGGTGGCACGGCCCGCTTTAAGCTGACATGTGTGTGGCTGGATCAGATGAATAAAAAAGTAAATAAATAAATCCATGATCGTGCCATGATTTGGTGACACTCACCACATCCCGTGAGCGCCAGCAGGAAGGGCAGCAGTGAGACAGCCTGTGGCATTCCGATGTCTGTGCCTCTGTTTTCTCCTACACCGCATGACCGTCTTCTTCAACCACCACCAACCCCCCCACTGACCTCTATAAATCAGATCAGAGGACAAACACAAAATAAACAAACAAAAAAAACTAAAAAATCACCCACATGATGACATGCAGCAACCAATCGTGGTTGTCAGTGTCTCAGACCGGGAGAAGCGGCGCACGCTGATTAGGTATGAAAAACAGGAAGGCCCGGTGCATGAAGCTGTGACCGTGAGTTTTCTGGATTTACAGTGGCGTCTTCCTCTTCCTTCTATCTTCACAATGGGTATGTAGTCTGGGGAAGGGGGGGGGGGGGGGTGAACAGAATAACAAATACATACGATGAGGGACTGCAGAGCCATGTCCTTGTCGTTTGGTTGCTTTCAAAGGTTTTCACTGATTGTTTTTCTGGTATTTCCTCAGAGGCACAATAGACTTTCCCGGAAATAAATTGAAAACCTTTTGTTGGGTAGAGAGATTTTTGGGAACCAGACTGCTGAGACTTTCCACCCCGGTTCAAATCTGCATTAGACATGAACTTATTACATTATGTTGCAAATAAATATCATTACAAGTACCGCTCTTCTGTTAACCCCATCACTCCTCTGTGACGGGGTGAGCGGAACAGCATACGTCATACATTGTGGCTAATACAAAAAACTTGTCCTAACATTTATCATATCAGAGTTTAATACAGGGTCAAAGCTACAGTGTGTCTCAGCTTAATAACCAGGAGTCTTAGAGGATGGAGGAGGAATATTTAGACTTAGACTAGACTTTATTGATCCCTTTGGGATGACTCCCTCAGGGAAATTTAAGTTTCCAGCAGCACATACAGATAGAAGAATCACACAGATGAAAAATAAACAGTAAACACTTAAAATACAAAATATAAAAGAAATGAGAATAAAATAATATAAGTAAATATAAAGAGCTGAATATGGCTTTGTATGGAATAAGTTAAAATTATTGCACTATAGGTGAGAATGAGGTTATCACACCATATAATGAGGTTATTGCACCATAGGAAAAGTGTCCATTTCTGTGTGTGTATGTGTATCACAAGTAAATGTACAATGGCTACCCCCCCTACCCCCCCACTCTATGTCCTCCTCCCCCCATGTGAGGAGTTGTAGAGTGTGATGGCATGATGGACAAAGGAGTTTACCACGTCACTTCAGATGTATGACATATTTATAAACTCCATCTCTTAATATGACACTTATCCCTCCCCCTTTAAACAGAAATGATCAGATCTTTAAGTTTAATTTGCCTTTGGACACCTATGCCGGGTGGTAGCCTTCATTACTTTTGCACAGTTGAAAATGAAGCCTCCGTACTCACATGTCTCGTTGGCTCAGCGCAGCGTCGCTCCTCTCCGGTTTCGCGGCACAGTAACCGAGGCGCTGCTGGACACGCGCTGCTGGACACGCGCTGCCGACAGCTCCAGCGGCAGAGCGCGAGGACACCCGGCTGACCGAGGTGTGCTTCAGAGGGCGCGCGCCGGCGGTCAGAGGGCGTGCTGGGTACTGAGAGGGACCGTGGAGAGGACGCGCCGTGACGTAATGATCAACAAACCAAAGAGGCACTTTCTTTCAGGGAAAACCCCATCGATGATATGCTGGAGGAAATATTTGAAATGTATATGAGATAAAAATATATATATATATATATATATATAGTATGCCTACATATAAAAACATCAAACCTTTGAATGCGCCTGATTTTAAATTTTTCTTGAACAGATGCCTGTTGTCAAATGTCAAATGTCAACAAATGTCAACAAATGTCAAATGTCATGTTTGCCCTTTGTTTGCCCTTTAAACCAAGTTTTAAAAGGCAAACATTTACACAAATACTGTACTTAAGTGCAGTACTTTAGGTACTTTACTTGAGTATTTCCACTGTATGATACTTTCTACATCTACTCCACTATATTACTAGGATTTTGAAGGCAATTGTTGTACATGTATTAATACAAAATTAGATTAATACAAAATATAAATCAACTAATAAATCATGATATGTCATTATTACGTTAAGTTACCTAGCAGTAAAATTATCCCCAAACTTAGCACCTGCAACAGTGAAGTGATGTACACATTAATGGATCTGTATGGATTTGGATTTGTATGTTTACTTAAGTAAGACTGTGAATACAAGACCTTTTTACTGTAGTAATGACATTCCTGCTTGGGAGGATTAATTGGAAAAGAGCAGAACTTTTTACTGGTCTAGAAGTGCTTTTTACAATTAGGATCTTAAATTCTGTGATAAAACTGAGACTCCCATTCAAGCTCATTTCCATAACATTGATTGTCAAATACAGAAGTGGCCATACTATACATCCACATGCAGGTTCCTTTCTGCAAGATAACAGAGGCTAACAGGAAAACAAGACACAATAGAAAACTAAAGTACAAATGAAAGCCCGTTTCCTCACCCGCCAGTTTAAGCATCACACCTTCCAGTATAAAGTGAATCACTCGAGAGATTGTTATCAGCTGAATAACAGGCATCCAAAGTCCTCAGCACAGGTGTCTGAGAAGAGTGACTACATGGGGAAATATGGGCGTTTCAACAGATGGATCTATAATTCACTCCTTCATGTGGCAGCCACTCATAAATCTTTTTTATATGAAAGGGTTGTTAAAAATGTTCCAGTTGGAAGGAAACTCATAATATTCAGGCCGAAGAGCACTGTGCATCCTAACTGGCCGAGGAGGCAGGGTAACTAAGTAAAAGTCATGGTAGTAAACTGCAGAACTGTTCATCAGTCACAATCAGATTACCTTTAACCCACATAAAATGACTGACAAGGCATTCTTCTATAATCCACTGATGAAAAAACACATTACATATATTTGCACAGATGACACTCAGCCATTCAGGATATGGATTACCTTTAAATGTTCCACTGAATAAATCAGTCCATCTCAGCATGCAAGAACAGGACCTATTTTGTATAGAAGGAATGTCCACCAGAGGTTCAATGTCGTGCCTGAATCCCTTATTATTATGATCAGACCTGCATGAGTTCAGCTCTCACGACTTCCTGAACCAATTTGAGTTCATCTACTATCAATAAGTGAACCACATGGCAGCGTAATCTAATCAGCTGTGGAGCTCTCCAGACCTTCATTTTTCCTCCAGAGAAAGAGAGCGGCAGCAGAAAACAGGAAGCTTCTCTGGAGATGAAACACCCTCCAACGCCTGCTTCAGTTCACAATGGGAACAAAGAACTTTTCTCTTCTGTGTGTAAAAAGCCCTACAGGGACGCAACAGATTCCCAGCAGCAAGTATAACATTTAGACTTAGTATATGCTCACATTTCAAACATTTGTTGTTGCTTCTGCAGTTACTCTATATGATATACTGTGAATAGATAAGGTAAAGTGATAAAGTCAATGTGGCAATTAATAGGGTGCTTATCTTCCTGTTTGGCTTCAAAACAGACACAACTGGAATTCTATCACACAGCCTCTCCAATGAAGGGATTAATTGCTTGTGGAATTGTGTTTGGGTTATGACACTTGGCAATGTGCCCTATATTTTATATGCTGTAAACCAAACTGACAGCAGATCGGGCATTTTATTTTATCTTGTATTTTTTCCTTTAATGTATCCTAGTCAGAGATTACTGAGACAATTTGACTGGATATGGGACGAGAGACACATTTTTATGGACAGGACTGAGAGACCAAAACATAATGACATTTTTTATTTACATCTGGGCTTGTTCCCTTTCACCTCAGAAGATAAGACAGCATGACAAGCTTCATTCCTTAATCATTTATTACATAAATGTATATTTTACTTTGGAAAACGTGATGATGAATGGCTATGGGTTTTTCATAACAGTCCTGTAAAAAGGTATGAGCTGTTGGACACAAGAATATGTCATTAAAATCAGAGCAGCACAAAAACTTTACTCTGTATACTATATAAGTGAATATTCCCAAAACCCATTTCTTACTAAACACCACCAAACAGACCAACTCTGGGAGCACTCTGCTACACGTACAGTATTTGCAGGTTCTTCAACAGTTTCTGGAAAAGTGTCTGATTGATAAACTTTAAAGAGTCTTGCTCTTAGACCTAAACAGAAAAAATAGCTACAGCGGGTTCGCAGCGATCTACCACTAACAGAACTGCCAACCGTTCAATAACCATAACGAGACTGAGCGGGTACAGGCTCTCTGCTGCTGTACATCAGCATGTACATGTAGTGGAATGAAGATTCTTTTAATGCAGCCGTCTACTGCCAGAGACTGTGTTGCCTGGTTTACATTATTTCTTTCAATCTCAACGACAATGGCTGTAAAAAGATCAAAAGAGGTTTGGGTAGAATCTCAAACCCTCAACAGAGTCGTCTCTACACAGGTGGCCCATCTTCTCAGCCAGCAACAACCTGGAGATGTGGAAGGAACAGAGAAGAGGACGCAAAGAGATGAGGGTGTGACAAAATGCTGCAACATACACAAATAAAATGAGAAGATCAATCTAATATTGTGTAGCAAAGTCTTGGTAAAGCACATCTTTTGCGCTTAAAAGCAAAGTCAAAGCTCTCCTGGTAAATACCGTCTATCAAGCTACAGTATTGGAGTGTTTTACCGATGCTCTTCTGTATCTATGAGTAAACTTACCGCTCTTTCGATAGAAGAACAGAGAGACCAAGGAGCTTTGCAAACTCCTCGGCTGTTAAAGAGCCTTTCTCTGACACCTGCAGAAGAGAAGGATGAAGGGATGCAGAGATAAGATGGACTGTAAGATAAAAACTTCCCACTGCAACTTATCTGTAGATATTTGTACATCCAAGAAAGCACCCTGCTTGATCAGCCTTAAGCATGTCAATGTCAGCTTACATTGTCCAGTGCTGAGGCTATCATTTCCTCTTCACTGTGAGACTGCAGCTGGACCACCATCACACCGCTGTCAAACACACGCAGCCTACAAATAGGACAAGACAGATGAAGGGTGTGTGTGTTTGTGTGTGTGAGAGAGAAACAGGGATCTAGTCAACAGATTTAAAACAGGTTAAAAATAAAAAAGGAGAAGGAGTCAGTTTGGGGGCACTAGGACCAGTGTGGTAAGGAAACAGGCCAGTGTTGCCTTTGAAACCCCAGGAAGTGGCAGGAAATTAGAGAGGGGGAAGGCTGGACACCACTTCCAACAACAGGAAGCCAGGCAGGAAGAGCCTGGCCTCTGTCAAGCAGGCGCCAATCCTGCCCTATATTCCTTTAACAAAACACACGGCCTGGCCTGCGCACAAACAAATGTATGGAAGCACGCAAGATAAATTAAAAGACAAACAAAACTCAAACTCACCTCAACGGGAGCTTTCAAAGACTCGAACATCTTGCATGCGTTTACCAAGTCTTCTGGAGATAAAAGCTTCGGAAAAAATAAAGGAAACTCAGTAACTGTTGTGTGTAGCGTGAATGTATAGACGGCAAATAGATGGACAGATTCAAGTATGATTGCTCCTGAGCCGTTTCGTGAGCCTTACCTCCATCCCTCTAGCGCGATTGACGAGACAGTACACCTCAGTGAGAGCCATCATGCCCCCACGCTCCTGAGGGAGGAGGCAGTGGTGAGGCGATTATTGATGTTAGTGCATGATCTTAGCCTCTGTGTAAAACACAGGCAAAGATTCACACCTACCTCCAGAGGGGCCTGTAGAATATCTCCCAGTTGCTTAGCCAGCTGAAAATGGTAATGCGTGCCTGACCCATGTGTTTCCCTGGTAACGGGGTTGGCGATACCCATGCTCAGCAGGTAGGACTTAAAACGGATCGTCTATAAAGCAGAACATAAGTACTTGAAATCCAAATTGCATGGTGTAGGTTTGACAGTACTATTTAGAGGCTTTATGAGAAAAGGTAACTTTTTCTGCATGTAGAGTGATTTGTCCATTGTCCTTCTGTGTCTGATTATGCTAGTCGAGTTCTTACCTCATCTTCT
The DNA here is from genome assembly GCA_023238725.1 of Scortum barcoo. Taxonomy (NCBI): domain Eukaryota; kingdom Metazoa; phylum Chordata; class Actinopteri; order Centrarchiformes; family Terapontidae; genus Scortum; species Scortum barcoo. The sequence goes on along the minus strand of CM041534.1, from coordinate 12,118,154 downwards.
GTTATGTCCCCTTGCTTGTCTTTGATCTTGTTGGCTATAGATTTGGACAGCTCCACCATCTCTTTGGCCTGTTAATTAGAGCAGACAGGCATTCAGCAAACTTCCAGCACTAGGCAATCATGAACGGGTTCATGGTATTTCTGTTTAAACAATCATACAGTGTCATTGTCAACAGATAAAATATGAGAAAATGTCAAAAAGGTCAATAATTCTCAAAAACAGTTTCAGGGAAAGTGAAAATGCTAAAGAAAGCATTCTTTACCTTCACCATCAGCTTACTGAGGTCCTCAAAGGCCTGAAAAAAAAGAGTAAACGACTAATAGTGCTCAAAAATCTTAACAATTAAATAAACCACAAAACTTCATGGCGACAGATATAATTCACATATCATTCCACAGCGCCTCCTCCTCCTCTGGCTCATGATAACATTTAGCATTCTCCCTAGCCCATTTGTTTTAAGGTCAGACCTTTAAGGAAGCTAAATATATGTCAGTTAAAGACACACATACAGAATGTCCAAAAACGAATGTACAAACACATAACTTCATGATTGCTTAACGAGCCTCACTGCAGCTGTGGTCGCCTTGAAATCATGTCACTTGAAATAAATTCCAATAGTGACCAGTTTTAATGGCAAAAAAAAACCCCAAAACAAACAAACAAAAAAAATATTCATAGAATCTTCATACACCACTTTGTATTCTGAGTGTATTCACAGTACTTTTTGCCAAAATATGGCTAAATACAAAATTTTCAGCTTTGAAGAGGTTGAAGGCAGGACACATGCACACACGCAGACACACACTTTTTATTAAAATCCACAACTCTATATTAGAGGGACACAGCCACAGTTCCCCTTCTGACACATCTCTCAGTATTTTTTGCTTTATAGTACCTCAGAAATGTTTTTGTCAGTTTCTTTCCTCTTCTCCTCTATCTTCCTCTCGATGCCAACAATCCCCACTGCACGCGTCCTTCCTGCCTACACGACCACGAGGGAAAGAAAAACACATGTAGTGAAACACAAGCAATTCAAAAGTCAGTAACAAGCCTCAAAGGGCTAGGAAAGACAAACAGGGAGGAGGGAACAAATTGTGGCCAGCTGCTGTTACAGCAGAAAGTTTAGTTCATTTTTAGTTCATCTTAGTGACCATGATTTTAAGAGTGTTTATCAAAGATTAATGTAATCTCATTTGGAGACACATGGCTAAATACAATTCAAATAAAAGAGTGTAATGGCCTACATAAAACCTTTTTTCACGTTAAAGCCAATATCTACCAATTGAGATTCAGGAGAATTGGAAAGTAATGCACTGCCAAGTGGGTGTTCAGGGTTAGGGTTAGGGTTACAAAGAAACTGCCTTGTTATTTTGATGCACAGTGAAAGACAAGCATTGCAAAAATCAATAATCATAAAGATAAAATTGAAATTCACATTAACATAGATATAAATATATGTAAAATGTGTGAAATATATAGTTGTTCATAACTGTACAGTGTTTAAAGGTGAAGAGGATGGGATGTGCAAAATACTGACCAAGGTCAAGGTCAATCATACATCAGTGAATGGGGGAGAAAGCAACAAATCACACATACTGATACTGCATTTTAAAAAGTCCTTAAAAAAGTCAGAGGCAGAGGTTATGACTATAGTGACAACACTGCCATCCTGTGGAGGATAATATGAATTAACAGTGTCATTCCCATGCGCGACACCCAGTTACAGTCCTGGAAACAAATCAGATAACCCCCAGGTCTGATTTAAAAAAAGTATACAGAACAATATAAGACAGTGGATATCAAGAGATTCTAGTTGGATGAAAAGAAATGTCTGTTCAGCTTCAAACCTCAGAGCTGGTCCCTGTGGGGATTGGTTGTGAAGCTGGTATATTCTCCCATCTCTTCTGAGTCATTTCCTCTGTTAGCCTCCTGTAAAACTATGAGCAAGTGACACCATGTCAGTTCCAGGTAATTTTACACTCACTAGCTACTTTATTAGGTACACCTGTACAATGTTACACCGTTCAGTCAGTGCTGTTATAAATTCTGCCTTTATGAAGTTTAAAATGCTCAGTTTGTGTTGATTAAGTCTGAAACGTGTAAATTCAATGATGTTTTAGCATTAAGGTCACAGTTAAAAGTAGAAATGGACTGCATCATACTGCGAGGTATTTCTAATATTTTGTCCTCCCCATTTACAAACACAAGGTGATAAGGTGGTCAGAATATTAGAAACACCCCTGAATATAATACAGTCCATTACTACAGCACCACTAATTGTGACCTTGGATTAACACCTCTATGACAGTGTAAGCAGAACAGTTGTATTGGATTGTACAGATTGTACATGAGTGCCTAATAAAGTGGCCACTGAGCACAGGTTAAACAGTACAGTACAGAGTACACAAAATAACAAACAATAAGCTATTTGAGCTACTTGCATACCTCTATCTGTCCATGTTCTTTGAAGGACAGCTTGATGAAGGAGAACTTGCTGTGCTGGTAGGGACCTGGCTCCTTGTTTGCAGGTGTTGGGTGCAGGTGGATAACTATTTTTGCACTACACGATAAACAATGCAGACGGTCAATTTACCATTTTCTACCTGTAAATTAAAATTATTGATGTAACTAACAATAAAGGTTCGTTCTTGATTATGGGAAAAGTAGTTGGACATAAAAATATTTTTAACTCAAGTTCCACCTACTGGCTTTTTCCAGAGCTTTCAACCACAGGCACCTATGAAATTCGTCCCCAATACAACCACTTGACTCCACTATCACCAGATTAAAATTGCATTACCAGACAACTGAGCCATCTCAACGGCAACTGAGTAAACTCCACAGATGAAGACAAGGAGATGCAGCTGCAACCCCAGAAAAAAGTAACTACTGTTTTCTCATCTTCTATACAATGTCAAAAGCCGTTTGGTCATTTCTGCTGGGAAGCACAAGATTTATGTATTTAGTGCCACTCACCTCTTTCCTATTCCTGCAGCCTGCTCCTCAAAAAAGATAATCTGTGACAGCGGCATAGCTATGCAGCACTCCTGCAGACAGCATGACAAATACACTGTATGAGAGCCAGCACACACACACACAGACACAAACAGTGACCAGCATTGACTCCCACAGTCAGTCTGTGGTGTTTGCTGCTGTCTTACATGATTTTTAATGTCCCTCCAGATCAAACGATGTGTGCTCAACAGGGCAACTCCGACATCCAGCTTGGCCTGGTACAATGACAGGAAAATACATTACTTTATTATATACTTATATTAAGGTTCCTATGTCAATTATAATCACCTTACACTACTAATTTAACCACCTTAAACCGTAGTTAAGTAGCTAATTATATTATTAACATTGCTGTGTTTGAGTTGTTGCTGCTGTGTTTTCATTCTATGGCACAAACTTTGCTATCAGAGATCGAAACTGTACCTTATCGTCCCCGTCGTACAGTCTGACACCACGCTGCTGGATCACTAGAGTTTCGTTTATTTCTAGGAGCCCGTTTGACCATGAAAAGCGATCCATTTTCACTGTGAGAGGTTATTTTTTTTTTCCTTATTTTGCTCCGCTGCCGGGACACATTTTATGTTTACTTCCTGCACGCTGTCCAAAATCGGCCTGACAGTGCTCACAGAAAAACACAGAAATACTTCATCGAAAAATATACAAGTAAATGAAGTGAATTACATTAATAATTTTAAAAATCAGAAAACAAGTCATTTATTTATAACATAACCCAAACTAATGGTAATTTTGTTAATTTTGTTAGTGTGCATAATTTACTACTTTTTCTGACAGGCAGAGGGGTCCTTCCCTGTGGCAGGCCAGCTGTCAGTGGAAGCTAGCGAGGCTGCTATCTTTGCTACAGCGCTATTTTTTTAAATGATTTTTTTAATGATTTTTTCGCACATCTTCCAACCTCTGTCTTGACTCTCGCTAGATATTAATTTCAACAAAGATTTAACGGGCGGATGTGCGTACATTTTCCTGTCCCTTTTTTGTTGAATGGAGCTCAGAGTGAAGGTAGCTGTTAGCCGGCTAGCGTGTTGTTAGCCGCGGACAAATCTGGTGCAGACAGGTTTTACAGACACAGCTGCTCTTCATTGTTCACAGGCGGAAAATTGCATTGTAGAGCAGGACTGCGAAGACCATGCAGCTTTATTACGGAGCCAGTATCTGTATTAATTGCTTTAAGTTATGCATTTGCAGGATTTTGACTTTAAATGAGTAACGTTCAACATTTAGACTTGAAGTCACCTGAATGCAGTTGATCTTAAATTAGTTCATTTATTGTAAAAAAAAAAAAACAAAAGTGGTTTGACTAGTTGCGTGGTTTAATAACTGTTTATTAAAAAGAGGCAAACATTTGTTTGAAACATGGACAAGAAATCCTTTGATATCGTCTTGGATGAGATACGAAAGGTGAGAAAAAAATGTGTCTAATCACACAAATTCTTTCTGATTTAATGTTTGAAATCGTCTTCAGGGTTTGATAAATCTTTCATTTTGTGTTTTCAGTGCGTCCTGACCGATCAGCGGATCAAAGCCATAGAGCAGGTGCATGGATATTTCTCCAGTGAGCAGGTAAATGGCCCAACAACAGCACTGTCATGTAAAGTTTAATCAACTGAACCTCCACATAATGAATATTCCCACACTTACCACACTAGATAGACAGGATTTCCACTGATTTCTAAAATTCTCCACAGTTTAAGCTCTTCAACGCACATGAAATAGAAATACAGTCCCAAAATCCTGTCATGCGTCCCATATAAGGATATCAATAGTGCTCGGCTCACTTTAAAACCAATGCTGCATATGAATACTTAAGTAAATGTTACTTGTGTAAGCTGTGGCATTTTGGCATACATGTGTTACTCAATATGATCACAAAAACAAATGTTAGATCTAATGCATGCTGGTAATAAATATGTGTTTGCAATTGCTGTATTCATGGTGTGCGACTTTAATATGGTTCAAATATCTTTTTCATCAATGAAGTTGCAAGTCCAAAATGTCATGATTTTTCATACTACTTGTACTACTACAACACTATTGCTATTCTAAGTTTTAACATTGTCTTGGATGTCTGCAGGTGATGGAGATACTGAAGTACTTCTCATGGGCAGAGCCGCAGATCAAAGCAGTTAAAGCACTGCAGCATGTAAGTAACAGGTGTTTTAAGTGATCAGCGGGTGATTATATAGGTAAATTTGTTTATCCTTAGCTATTTTGATATAAGAGAATTGTGTCAAAACAACTGCAGCAATATACAAGTGAAACTAAAATTGTATCTTGTGTTGAATTTTACCTCTCTCTGTCACTGGTATGTTTTAAAGTGTTGGATATGCTTCTCTTTCTGCTTCCTTTAGAAAATGGTTGCAATCCCTACGACCAAAGTTGCAAATATCCTGAATTGCTTCACCTTCTCGAAGGACAGACTGATTGTCCTGGAGCTAATAGCTTTGTGAGTACATTTCGAAAATGCATTTCAGCACCCTGAACAGACTTTAAAAAGCACTAAGACAAATGTTGTGTTGTAATATCAGTCAGGTTGGTTCAACTGTCTTCAAATTTATAAAGAAGTTATTTACTTGAAGTTAATTACTTGCTCAACATATTTCTATCATTGTTCTGTTCCCATACAGGAACATTTCAGATGCTCAGAATTATCGCCCTGTAGAGGATCTCTTTCGCATACACTTGTCTGAGAAGAAGCGGGCTCGCAGGATACTGGAGCAGGTAGGTTCACCTTTACAAATTGAACTTCATGTTTTTATTTGTGTTAATAGAAAGTCCAGTTGTTATTGTTATGCGTACAACTTGGTATCAAAAGACCTGTTGGAGTTCCTTTGGTAGCCATTAAGTCCCAGGTAGCGAGTGTTGCCTAGTGAGATGTACAGAGACAACTAATGTAATTAAAATAGAAAAGCAATTTAAAATAAGGCTTTTAAAATAGCAGTGTGATGTATACATGCATTGTCTTTCACATCCCTAATAATTGTAATAGCTTTATTGCATGCTGCACACACAATTTTTGAAAAGCTACTTCTGTTTCAATAGGTGTGTAAAGTTGGCTGCAAGGCTCCTGTAGCCATGATCTCCTCCTGTGGTATAATACCAGGAAATCCATACCCTAAAGGCCGACCCAGCCTGGTCAGTGGCACGTTCCCTGTAAGTATGTGCAACACTCTACGCTGGATTTTTTCTGAATGCCTCCCAGCCATGGAAGAATTTTACATAGCCTAACGCCAAAGTAACCACCACCAACTAGTTATTATTATGTCTTTAGTATGTTCCACCTCCATGTCTCAGGATAATAGTGAGGAGAAGTTTAGAATGTGTGTAACCTTAAGCATTGTCTGTAAACAAAATACAAAATGGTGATATTTTACTTTGAATACTGTATCCTCCTTCGTTTATTTTTTAGTTTACAAAGTTGGAGAAGTTATGAAAAAAAAAACAATGTTGCGAAAATTACAAATGAATGCTGAACACAATTAAAGAAGATTACTGGTGATGTATTAGTGGTAAGATAAATCAAATTTTCTCGTTTCTTTGTCTTGCTATTTAAATTGAAGTAGACAGCAAATAATTGGCTCATGTCTATCAATCTCAAGAGAAATTTCTTTTCTGTTTTTTTTTTTTTTTAAAAAAAGTCCAACCTTAGGAAACCTTTTTTTTTGCCTTTGATTACAGGGAATCATCCCAGTAAAGAAAGAAGGCGAGAAGAAAGACGACACCTATAACAGTATGGACGGGAAAGGAATTTCTTCCAGGATTATTGGACCATTCAAACCCGTAAGCAGTAGAATGGCAATCACTGACTGGGATGATGTAATAGTGGTCGGATGCCCCAGAGAAATCTCATGACTGCTTGACAAAGCCTCACATGACTAATTACGTTACTTGACACATGATAAATACTTCAACCTACATGTCTTATTTAAGCTAACAATGGATCATAAATGGAAAGTAATAAAAGGCTGTACAGCAGAGGGTGTAACCTGAATAATAATAATTGCCTTACAGATTCTAATGAGACAGAATTTGCTGATCAGTGAAGTGTGCTATGTCCTTTTTCTCTTCTATTTCTAGTTCCCTTCAACCTACAACCCTCATCGGCCTGTGCCCTACCCTATACCACCATGTCGACCCCATGCTACTATCGCTCCAAGTAAGAAACAGCCCACTTAAACACGCTTATCCCTACAGAACCCTGCCCTGTACATTAATCAACCACTGTATCTAACTTTTCAATGATAAGGAGACAGATATGACACATAGAAAGCTTTGAGTGTTTTTAGATATAATTAGCCCTTTTTTTTTCCACTGCCACCTGGGATTGGTTGAGGTATAGTCAATAGTGTGGTAATTCTTAAGTTTGTGTGTGTATGTATGAACGTGTGGTGTTTATATCTGCAACTGCTACTCAGGTGCGTACAACAACGCAGGCCTTGTTTCTGTGGGAGGGGTTATAACAGCCAGCGTGCCCCCTCCCCCCTACACCTCCACCCACAAAGTAGCAGGTATGATTCGAGTGTGCGTGCGTGCGTGTGTGAGAGCAAATAGACACATCTTGAAGCTTGCTGCCTAACTACCTGGCATGCTGCTTACCTGCGCTTCTCAAGCCTAATGACTTTATCAGGTGAAGACTGTACTTCTTTCTTTTGTTGGAGTACACTGAGTGACCAGAAAAATACGTCCACGCCATACAGAAGCTGTGTATTGGAATCCTTTAGTTTAGAACTGTAAGAGAGGTGGAGATTAATTTTTGTGATAATTTTTGAGAGGGACGTTGTATAAGATTGCATTATATCCAATGCAAGTCACATTTCTCTTATATTTGATGTAATACAGTATATTTACCATTTTTCTTCCTTCAAATATGTAGATAGAAAACCACACACAGCAGCTAAAATAGTAATGAAGTATCTTGCTGGTACTTCTGTTTTCTGGTCAGTCAGCGTAGGAGTAATGTTTTGCTGAAATGTAAAGACGGTTCTTTGGTTGCCTGGACTGGGAATAGCTTTAAACTAATGTCATTAATCTTTTTCTGTCTGGAATCACGCTGTGTGCTGGCACTTAACATGCATCGCTTGGGATAATTTTATTTTCAATGGCACCGTCTCATCAGTTTTCACCGTTGAAATACATCTTTTATGGCCTTTGGGGAGATATGTGATCATTAGCACAAAGATATCTCAAGTTTCATTAAATTGACAATTGTCTAAAGCAGAGTTGAGATGAGAACAGTGTTTCCCCAAAGGTAAGAAGAAGACATATTCCAATCTTGAAAAATGTCATTTGCACGCAGGGATGCTCTCTGGCTATATCTCCTTGCTGTGTCTCTCCTCTCCTGTTTTTTTTTTTTTTCTTGTTCTTCTTCTACAGTAGTTTCGGTTTTAATCTATTCTGTCTGTGTCCTGGAAACACTACACTACACTACAGATAAAAAAATCAACAAAAAACTCAATCACTCAATGTAATTATGTGGTACTATTTAAATGTGTTGGAGGAGGTTGAATTATATGCACGTGACATAAGTGCAGGGATATAAAAAAAAAAAAAAACATCTGCACACTTCCTCCATGCCAAAGACTAATTTCCATCCTGCTTGGATCTTTGTCAGGTCAGAATATTTGAGAAATGAAAACTATAGCCATATTTATACAAAATATACACCAATAGGCCGATAAGCTCTGTGATGGCAGGTGTGGTTTTATGTTTCCACTTCTCAAACATTTTGACCAGGTGTGGTTTTATGTTTCCACTTCTCAAACATTTTGAAGATCCAAGTGGGATGGAAACATTATGTCAATATGTTTCATTTGTTCTTTTTCATGGTTGAATCTGATCACTGTGACACTGTGTCATGACTGATACTTTAGATGACTTTTTTCACCAACTTCTGGACTTTTCCTACCCCCAGGTTACACCAAGCCAGGCAATCCGCAGAACACCACACCTGGAATCAACAGCGCGCCCCTCCTCATTCCTCACGGGTCCACGCCTTCTACCCCCGTCCCACCCCAGGCTTCCCCTGCTCAGCCGACTCCCACAACCCCTATCACACCAGTTTTCCCTGGCATGGTGCCCTCTCACAACCCCAATGCCCCCTCTCCTTCCCCTGCTCCATCTCCATCTGTGATCAAAGCAGGTCCACAGACCCCAAGTGGCCATGCGACACCTACACCCTCATCCGTCATTAAAGCCCACACCCCTTCGGGCACCCCTTGTGGAACTCCTGTCCCCGGTAGTGGGGGCTTCTCCTCTTCCCCCTTCCATGCCGTTTCCCGACCAAGCACCCCTGCTACATCCCCGCGGCGGCCCAGACCCCTTAACTCAGACGAACTCCATGGTCTCAACTCAGCAGAGGGTTTATTCCCAGTCCGCAGACCATCAGTCAGGACCCATCCTACCTGGCATACACCCACAAGCAGCAGGTAACCTCTCTGGGTCAGTGATTCGAAGTTACACCCCCTCTGGACCACCATCTCTCACTCCTGGATCATCCACTCCAGTTATTCCAAGTTGCTCCACCCCAGGCCCCAGTCCCAAACCCTCCCCAGCTCATTCTGCACAGGTTCAGGCTGCCATGGCCGCGGCCGGAGTCCTGAACAGACACACTGGGGGCAGTAACAGTGGCAGCAACAGCCCTGTGCCCTCAGCTTTCAAGGGCACCTCTCGCTCCGGCACACCGTCTGTTAGCTCTCTGGTGGTACCAGGTTCCGCTCAGGCTGCTCTGGCACGTTCCTTTGGTCTGTCACACCCCTCAGGTTCTCCTCAAGTCTCTCTCTCTAGTCCTGTTGCTATCACCGGCCTGCAAGCTCTGTCCTCCAGTCCAGCACCCTCACATTACCCCGGCCTGTCCCCCTTTTCCTCTCTCTCCTCCGCTCTCCCTCCTTCCACCATCCCTGCATCCATGCCTGCAATGCCCCCCACTACCAACATTTCTAACCATCCACCAACCTCCATCTACCCCGGCCTGACTCCCACCGCTAGCCCCAATGCAGCCTCTCCTTTCGGTCTCGGCCTCACCTCTGCCCCCCCTATATTCTCAGGCCTTCCGCCTGGCCCTAGCCCCGCTGCCTTTCCAGGATTAGGGGTTTCAGGTGGGCACGGTGCTGGGAGCCCTGTGTTGTCTTCATTCATGGGACTTCCAGGGGCCACTCCATCTTCAGTAGCATCGGTGGCACCTCTGCAGGCAGCAGCAGCCGCCGCGGCAGCTGCAGCTGGAGTTCCATCATCATCTCCAGTTTTACCAGGCTTTGCATCTGCTTTCAGCTCCAACTTCCAGCCTGGGTATGTGAGCTTTTTACTGCCCATTATACAGAACCAATGTCATGTAAACAAAATAAAAATAGATTTCATAATGATTTTTAATATAATTTTGTTTAGTCTACGTGAAAAGAAATAAATGTAAATTGGTGTATTCCAATTGTCCCTGCTGTTAGAGTATTCCTTTTACTCCATTTTTATAATTTGATAAGTTATTAGTCACAGTTTGGCACTGGGCTTGATGAAAACGTGATTAATTTCCACTTGTGTGTAAAATGGCATAAATCATGTCCATCGATTTTCCACTTTGGGTTTTATGTGTTACAAAGTCCACTCTCACTCCCTGCTCTGGAGGGTCAGGCTTAGACTTTGGTTTGTGTTGTCTCAAGGAGTTCTTTGCCAACTCTTCAAGGTTATTATTGTCAGCCATATATTTTGCATGTTATCAAGTCAGTGAACAAATGTGGCCTTTTATTGATATTTCTTTGTAGAAGCTATTAAACGATCAAGATAGTTAAACTCTTTAGTGCTTATGTGTGGGGAATAGCACAAGGGTTTAGTAGAATACGCTTTTACTTGTAAACTATTATGGTAAACTGCTAGTACAGTAAAATAGTACCAGTATGGTAAACTAAAAGTAGCTTCCTGGAGTCTCAGTTGGTTGCCTGGAAACTGGGAGATATACTTCTGCACACCTCCCTCCCACCCTATACAGCCAGTTGCCAGTTGTTTTTACATGTCAGCTTTTGTACACATAAAAGAAAAACATGATTTAACTTGTTTCTATTAATTACTGAGCTTAAGAGGTGCTGGTTAGCATTTGGCAGAGCCAGACAATCTGTTTCCAGTCTTTACGCTAAACTAAGTTAACAGAATGCCTTTAGGCCTTACATTTAAATGGACAGATTTGAGTGTCACATCGACCTTTTCATCTTCCTCTCCATTTCCAAAAATGAAGAACATCAAAAACAATAGTTATTAACAGTGCTATAGTTACAGAAAATATGCTCCTGTTTTTTTCTCTACCACAGTGTGTTGTGTGCTGAAAGAGAAATAACTAATATAACTTACACTAACCTAAATAGATTAGATAAAAGCTGCATTTATCACATTAAAATAAAACAAACATATGTAAGCCCTGTTAGTAGCATTTTGTTCTGACAGTAATTATTCTGTGTGTTACAGGCTGAGCAGTGGGCTCCAGCCTCCAGGGAGCAGCGGCTTCCCTGGCTTGCTGTCCTTCCCTGGGGTGCCAGGCTTCTCTCCCTCGGCCTCCCCTGCTGCCCTCAGTGGCCTTCCACAACCCAGCCATGCAGTCTGCCCTGCTGCAGGTGGACACTCACACACACACACACACACACACACACACATGCTATACTCTGGCAGAGTAAAACTATTTGAATGTTAGTTTGATGAATCCTCACTTCCACAAAAACACTTCTCTTCTCTGTCTCACGCCAGGCTCATTCCACGTCTGCTTTGGAGAGCTTTCCCCCGCAGCCCAGCAGTTTCACCAACTACCCATCAGGCCCAGGAAACCCCTTCCCTCTTCAACCAGGTCTGCACCCCCAGTTGGGCTGGCAGTGAAACCCACACTTTCAAACACTGAGTACACGTAGACACAGACTCCTATCGTTACACCCTTCCCTACCCCACAGCAGTCAACACGTTTTTATTTTTTGGCCTTGAACGGGACAGATTGGAGAGTTTAAGTAACGCATATGTTACAACCACAATAACTTACTACGACAGGGAACACTATAATGAAAACAGTTGAGACAGTGTATGGAAGAAATGGCATCATGATGTCGTATATTATTCATAGTGAACAGTTGTAAATATCAGTTGTTAGGTTTTACAAGTAGACTGTGACTGGTTTTAATGTTAGCTGGACTGAGCTGTTTTTAAATCAAGTTTATCAACATTTATTAGTGAATAATTAATTATAGAAAAAATGAAAAATGTACATGATATCATGTAATGACTTGACAGCATCCTCATGTAGTATTTTATGTCCAGTCTCAGTGGAAAGGACATGCTTAAGAAACAGATAAATTGTCCTAAATTGAATATTGTATTATGATATGAAATATTTAGTTCACTTAAGGTATATTGACTCTCTTGAAGTGGGCACACCATGAATATTTTTAATCCTTATGCTGTGTCAAGGGCTGTTGTAAACAAAGAAATCCTTGCAAATGGCAGTTCTACTCATGTTTGTGTTATTTTCAGTGAACCAGTGGCTGTCAGCAGTTTACATTTTGTATGTTTTTGTATGTTCTTTTTACAAATGTCACCCTGCTTGTACTGTTATGACGGTATTTGACCACGCACTGTATGCAGACGTTGCAGAGAACAACTTGAATATTTGTTCATTGATACGTGGACTTAAGATGTGAATTCTCCAGTAATGCTTTGCAACATAGTGAAAACTGTATTTTTTCTTTATTTACTGTACAACTCAGTACTCTGAGTTACTTTATTGTTTGAGAGTAACAGGCATGTCGTTTGTTACATTGTGTTGTTTTTGTCTGTTTTACCCTTTTTTTGTATTTGCACCTGTTTTATTATTTTGTCAGTAAACTGCTGGTTGCTGTATCTGCTGCTGTATCTCCATTTTGTACACTGCCATGGCTGTCAAGAAAGCCCCTAAAATAAAGTAACCGGAGGCAGAGACAGAGACAGAGACAGCTTGACGTTTATATATCAAGGCCAGCTGTTATTTGCTTATAAAGAGGGACAATTATCACTTATTTATATGACTTTTTTTTAAAAAAGGGGGCTAAAATCAGAAGAACCTTGATAAATTGTGAGTGCTATAGATAAAAAAGGTAATTAATATGATAAAGAGACATGCTTATTGTCAGACAGAGACAAAGAAAAGGTCAAAAGTAAAGGTTCAGTGACAGATAAGGACTCAGAATGGTTGTTAAGTGTTACAAATTACATCATGTGACCACATAATTGAATCTGAACTGCAGACTGTGGTCAGCGTGTGTTCTGATATTCAATTTATATTTTATTTAGTATTTTCTGTTATGTGGTCCAAACCCCATCATTATTTTTCAGCCTGCTAACAGTGAACTTAGAGCTTGGTGTTCATCAGAGGTATCTGTAAAGTATTGCTCAACACATCGGTGATGCTATCAGTCAATAATCACAAGACTTCAATTTCTAAGACTTTCCATTCGTCATTTTTTCCCCAGTCTAGTCCTACTTTGACCTACTTTTATTACTTTTATCTGCTTAACCACACCTACTGAACTGACATCTGAACATCTAATGAACTATCCATATGAAAAAAAGTGTCTCAAGTTTCTCAAAAATCTTAAATAGTTATTCATTTCAGGGGATATTTGAGCAGATTTTATGTAGTTTAGCAAACAACAAGACAAACAAAACTTTACTTTTTCACTTATTAAAATGTAATTAACATATCAATCGTTCACATAAACTACAGCAGGTTTCTAAGACATTTTCTTCATCCCCTCTCTGAAGCCTGTCTATTTAGAGAAAAAAGTCTGTTCTTTCTTTTTTGTTGTTTTTTTTCTTTTCTTTGGTCTCGAAAGGGGTCTTGTTAAGTATTACATTTCTGTCATTTCTGCAGACCCCATAAAACTTTGATTACCATAAGTTCTCTTCCAAATGAGTCCTTTTAAAAAGGTAAGTAAACTGAATCCACTCAGTCAAACAAGCTCATTTATCCTCAGATGTAAGGTCATATAGTTCCTAATGCTAGTAGGAAGTGAATTAACTGCATACGCATCGTATTCTGCATTTCTTCTTACCATAAACTGTTTTTTTATGTTTATTGTGTTGAAAATGGGAATATTAACAATAAAACGGCTCCATTTGATTTACTTTGGTATCCTCTCAGTGCAAGTTGTTTATGTAACACCCACCATAAAAAAATAATTCATGATTTAATTCAAGATTCAAGAATTTATTGTCATTGCACAACAATTAACATCATGCGTAGTCAATCATTGTCAATGAAATTCTTAAATCTCTAGCTCAGCAAAAAAAGAATATAAATTAAAATATAAATGCTTTATATATATATATATATATATATATATATATATATATATATATATATATATATATATATATATATACACATTCTTTTACTGTCCCTGTATTTTCCAGTGACGCAGATTCATGATTATTGTACTTCGTTGATGATCAACTCGGAGCTGGAGCCACACCTTCACCTCTTCTGAGCCATACTACACTCATGCTTTACAGCTTTAAAAGGCAGGGTAACTCCCCCTCCCCAGTCAGAGTCACTTCAGCAAACTTTCTCAACACACTTCCCCTCTCACTTTGAACCAGCACATGGAAATGGAGGACCAAATAGAAAGCCAGAAGAGAAGAGGGATGAGCAAAGAAGACTTGATATGTAAGATAAACTACATTCCTTTTTCCGTATTTACCTCTGAGCTTTAAAGTTACATAACTGCTTGTGTTAACAGAGTAAAACATAACAAGAAGTCTGGTGTTATTGTAATTAGTTGGTTTGAAGCTTGGGTCAACAGTGTTGCTTACTCTTCCCTGAGTTTCTGGTTAAATAAACACTATTATATTGTCATTTGTGTGAGCAGGAGTGTATTATGTGTGCTTCGTACGTGGGAGCTCACCTGTGCAGGTGGAAAACAGCTTCAGAGGTCTGAGCAAAGTAGAACTCCATCATCATAGAGACAGAAATCACATGTCACTAGGATAAAGAGTCCCAAAAGCATGTGACTGCGGGTGTTTGTGTATCTGTATCCATGCTCTGTGAAGTCAGCTGAACAGAGCACTGCCACGTTACGCAGCCACCTTTGGCTTGCATATAAATGTCCCCTCATTTGGTTGCTGATAAGGGTTTATTTTCATATCAGCATTCCCTTTTAGTATAATCGTTTTTCAGGTGTTTGTTGTCACTGACCTGTTGGACGGGATCGTGTGACACAGGCAGCTGTGTACACATTGTCGCTGTGCATCCACTTTCAGGCAGGTATTTGCTGGTGATTCAACACCAATCAGTAAAACATGAGTTGGGTGCACAGATTATAAAAAGGTCTGTGTGGAGTACAATTTCTTTAAATGCCTCAGTGAAATTCCTTCATTCAACCATTGATTTTGGTGCTGTTTTTAAAGCAGCTTAATTGAAAGGATATACACTTACAGGAAAGACAGCCTAAGTGTGAAATATGATATTGTAACAAGCCTCATAAACTGTCAACCCAACATAACCTTTCCCTGTAAGTATCACGGATCATGTGATACAGTGGTGATTCATTTGCAAGGCTCTGCAGTGCGCAACAGTGAGATTTTTCAGTTTTGTGCAATAGCGAAAGTCATTCAGCAACAGAAAACCGCATTTCCTGTGGTTTGACCTAAGAAGAAGACAGAACAACCCTGCTGTTCCATAGTACTACATCTATCTATCTATCTATAACTGAATTATGAGCAAAGGTCATTTAATTGAGCCTTTTTGCAAATTACAAATTACAGATCCACGGTGTGACCATGATGGATTCAGTGCAAAAGGTGTTGTTGCAAAACAGATAAAGAGTGGAACGCAATCGTTTGAGCTGGAAACTGTGACACGCTGTGACACACAGACCCTTCCCCTTACTTTATGATTTCTTTTATTACCAAAATGGCACTCCTGGGATTATGGTACATGAGTAAACACTCTACTGTTTGCTCTGTATGTGTGAGTCTGTGAGTGTGTAAACTGTGAGTTGCTCTGCTAGTATCTGTGTTAGATCTGAACTGCAACGCCAAGGTACAATTCATTAAAAGCAAGTCAACAACGTCACATTATAATTTAAAGGAAATATAATTACTGTTGTTAACAGAAAAATGTTATTCATTCAAGGCATTTAAAATAACTAGTACACCCCTCTTTTCATCCATACTGTATTGTACATCTGTTCAGTGTAGCAAATACATATTGTACTTAGTGTCTTGGCTTTTGGAAGGTTTCAGTTCTTCCTTAAGACATCTCCTCCACTTCCACTTCTTTTCTAGACTTTTATGGCAGATGTTCATATTCCCCCTTATTATGTCCCAGTGGATCAGAATTTGCTGTAACAAGAATGCTTTCCTCTCTACACCTTATATTTGTTCTAGGGATTTAACTTCATGGCAAACACTCACAATCTCTCTCTGTCTCTGTCTCTAGCTGAACGCACAGGGTCTCTGGGATGCATCGGTTGGATGATTGTCATACTCTCTGGCATCTTTACATTTCTACTCTTCCCCATCACCATCTGGTTTTGCCTGAAGGTGAGTGAACCCAGCACAGTGAGTTGAAGTGCAAACTCTGCTACTTCCTGTGTTGCAAACCTGAAGGTGAATATGAGCTCATGCTGTGGTCTTTCTGTCGGTTTTGCAGATTGTTCAGGAGTATGAGCGTGCTGTCATCTTCAGACTGGGCCGCATTACAGACAGGAAGGCTAAAGGACCAGGTAGAAACACTGACAATTTTGTTGTTGTTTTTGTAAACTGAAACTTGGAGTTTGAATATCATTGTGGTTTGAAAATGCTAATATGTTTTATTTACTGACAGTTCATACTTTCTTCCTGTTTGTCCGCAGGAATTTTCTTTATTTTGCCATGCACTGATTCCTTTGTGAAAGTGGATCTGCGAACAGTTTCATTTGACATCCCACCACAAGAGGTAAGGTCAACACAGAACAATACATCACTGAATGAGGAAAATGCTGTTTTGCAGTATTATAAAATGACTTCAGATTAATCTGTAGAAACACAAACTGTCATGTATTTCTACCCTAGATCCTGACCAAGGACTCAGTTACAGTTTGTGTGGACGGAGTAGTGTACTTCAGGGTCAGTGACCCCATCGCCTCTGTGGCCAACGTGACCAATGCTGACTTCTCCACCCGTCTGCTGGCTCAAACCACCCTCAGAAATGTTCTGGGGACTAAGAACCTGTCTGAGCTCTTGTCTGACCGTGAGGGCATCGCACACAGCATGCAGGTATAGAGTCTAAAGCCTTTGAAACCCAGTTCTGTTCTTCACAGGGATTTACTGAGGGTGTCTTTCAGAGTGGGGCACCATGTCATTTGCAATAACTGTAAGAGACATTTGATCAGCTTTCCATAATTTCCACAATTCCATAGTTTCCATAATTTTTTTCACCTCTAATGGACAGTTTTATGTGTGAATTGGATTTATTCTAATGGAATAACCAATGTGAACTACAGGTGTAAGCTCTTCCTCTTCCTGTCTTTTCCAGACCAATCTGGATGAAGCTACAGACAACTGGGGCATCAAGGTGGAGCGTGTGGAGATTAAAGATGTGAAGCTGCCACAGCAGCTGCAGAGAGCCATGGCAGCTGAAGCAGAGGCTGCGCGAGAGGCCAGAGCCAAGGTCAGAACATAAAAAGAGAAAAAGTTATTAAGAGAAAGGCTAGTTATTGTGTGCTATCCTAATCTGTCTTTCTTGACTGGCATGTAGGTGATTGCAGCGGAGGGTGAGATGAATGCATCTCGTGCTCTGAAGGAGGCGTCCCTCGTGATCGCCGAGTCCCCGTCAGCCCTGCAGCTTCGCTACCTCCAGACTCTCAACACCATCGCAGCAGAGAAGAACTCCACCATCATCTTCCCGCTACCCATGGATGTCATGTCTCACTTCATGCGGAAGTGATAACTTATTTTGGTGATCCTGTGTTAAATAACACATGAATCGGACAGGAACAGGGTAACATTTTTGGTACTCCTGATAAACATAAAGTGTGAGGATGTGAGATAGTGCCATTGTTGTGTGGACATTTTTTCAAGCTGATCATAGAAACACCCTCAAACTGTCATCAGTCCTGCTTATCAATGTGATTTGGATTAGATTCAGTAGTGTTCATAGCTTGTATGTATTCTGCTACTCTCTTTTTCTGTTAAGATTAAAAAATAGATAATGCCTCATTCACAATGTATTGGTGATATGATATAATGTCAGGTGAATACTTAAATGTCATGTTAAAAAAATAAGAGTTGAGGTTTTATTTTCAGTTATACAACTTACAGCACTTCTGTTGCCTCCTGTCTTCACTCTTAAATCCCTAATATGATGTTTGCGATAATAGAAGAAAGTAAATAAAAGTTTGTTTTTGTTAATTCACTGGCGTAGAGTGTGTTTTAGATGATTTCACCTCTTCACCAATTAAACAGTACTACACAATCAAAATCAAAACACAAAGAAAAGGGACACTAAAAAATCAAGATCAAGCCATCTATTAAAATTTATTAAGGGTTTAACAAAAAGAAGAACATTTGTAAAAATGACAAAAAGTAAAGACAGTAAGAGTTTTATGTGTTTATTTGCTTTTTTTAGTTGAACCTCACAAAGCCGCTGCTGGGTATGAGAGAAAGAAGACAGGTTTTATAGGAGGGGATATCTGATGGCAAAAAGCCCCACATCAGCCAACTCTTCACCTGTTCTGTTGAGAGTTGTGATCAGAAGAAGTCCTGAATATATCCAGCATGCTGTTAACAAGGGCAAATGCGTGTATCCAGAATATATGGGATGTAGCGGGTGAACACCCTTGAATGAAGAGCAGGATGTCTTAAATAAAACATGGACATCACATGACTTTTCTCGAATATTTTTTAATACTGTATTCTCCCCAAAAAAGTACAAATAAAAGCATCAACATACTGAGTATACATCACATGTTAAACTATCTTATTCCTCGCCCTCTAGGCCTCCTACGCTACGGTTACATTTTGACCATCACAGATGCAGAGTGGTGAAAGAAGAGAAAGGGAGAGCGAGAAACGGCAAAGACGGAAAAAACATGCTTCTATTACTTTTCTGGTGCACTAAGACACAACTCGTGTTGTAAATGTATTTACATTCAGACGTACAATCAGTGCCAGCACAAACAAATCAGTAAACTCTGTCTCTGGACCAAATCCATAAGGGGTAAATATATAGCTTACCTCCACAAATTCAAATTCTAGTGCTGAAAGTTGACAAGCCATGGAAACATCTGCTACAACAGCATTTAAACATGAACGTGGACACTTTGATCCCTAATGAATTAGATAAATTAGCCATGTTTCTTATGGGGAGGCTCAACCAAGTGCTACATATTAAATGGCTGCTACATAGTGGTCAGACAAGAGGTCCTTCTATATTAAACAAAATCACATGAATTACTTGTATAAAATGTAGTCATTACATTTTTGACATTCAGCGCATAGTGAGACACAAATGTCCACAGGACACATTGAAGGGTCATTACAATACCAGTTCATTGTTTAGAAATCAAAGTCCATTCAGAGGTAAAATATTAATTTAAGATGGTAACTTTATGCTGTCATTTGTAAACAGTGGTTTGTGTTGCAGCCTTGTAGACTGTTTTGTTTTTTTTTTTTGCACCTGAAGTGACCTTTAGGAGGACCCTGAAGAATCATTCAATGGCGTATAGGTGAACTGTAATCCTAAACATTTGAAAACACAGTGACTTTCTGACTGGTATATTCTTACAATTGATCGTTACGCAAAGACATTCTCAAAATCATCAGTGTCGGTATAAAATAAGAGAGAATTGAGATACACTTCTCAAATCCTACGCTGTCCTTGACATTCTTTTGTTTAAGAGCTTTTAACCCTGCGTACGTGTCATACAAAAAAATCTTGAAGGTCCATGAAAGAATCATTTTTACTTTTTCAGAACCATCAAAAGTGCTGGTATCGCAATTAAAGATCTACATAAACGTCTACTAGTGAAAAAAACTGGCAACCCAGAAACGTCGTCCTTTACATGCTGGTAAAAGTTTACATTTACTCAACCTGTAACTCAGCAGAACAAGTGACCAGGGGCGCTCCAAGGAATTTCAAGGCCCCATGGAGGGCCCTGATACTACCGCACCCCCAAGCATCTACTTAACTTTAACAATATTACATTAGTTACAACGCCTGACCCCTGCTCTCATTAGCGAATGTAACTGCCAACACACACTTACCCTCATCCCTTCTCTCTGGCTTTGTTAGTTTTCAGTGGCTTCATTTTCACGCGTCGCCTTTGTTTGCTAGTGTGAGAGTAAATCACTGAGATTACGCCGTAGAACACTGTTGTTTTCAACGGTGACTTGGTCAAAGCCAGATAAAAGATTAGGACCCTGAGGGTGAGTTAGTCAGTAGTGTACAGTACAGGAGGCAGCTATGACATACTGTATGCTATAAAATAATTCTCATTTTTATATACCAAAGGTTTGTTTCTCTGTTGTATTTTATATAAGTGGAAAAATTATCTCGGGAAAAAAGATCTTGAGTGTGTATAATGTTCTGTAAAGAAGCTATACAAAAAGAAAACTGAAAGTACCTCTAATCTAAATTTAGAAAATAATTCCCTGAACAATAGATTCTTGCACACTGACCATTCACTGTAGTTTGCACAAGTTTGAACGCAGTAGTCGGAGGATAAAAAGTGTCACATTTGGATAAACAAACCAGAGGAGGTTATGAAGAGGTTAACACAGGTTCAGAAAGGGTTACACTGGTCTTTGTGACACTCGTCGCAAAGAGGTAAACACAGGGTTAACCTGTGATCGTTTTAACCTATATAGCTTATTGACCCATATGGTATCATAAGACAGTCCCCTGAACACCACCTATGTGTGATGACAGCAGGTTAAGCCTTTTCTCATGGGGTACATCACATATTCCACTTGTGTCCCATTGGTGATATTTTCAAAGTTACATACACCATTCACCCCCTTCACCTCTCCTCCAGCTCAGTTAATAGACAGCTCACAGCAATAATAAGTTTCACGTTAAGACTGGAAGACTTTCACAGTACATGCTTGCTCACGTGGCAAAATACATGTAACAAATAAATTAGATATGAACATCACGTTTGAAAGAAATTCCACAACAACATTTAAAACAGAGATTCCAGTGTTGGGTTTTCCCCCTTTGCTTTGAGCTCCCTGGTAGCTGTGTGTATTTGTTGTTGTTGTTGTTGTTGCTGTTGAGACACAACAGACTGCACATTCCCGCTGAGGTAAATACAAAATGGCAGACGTAGTTTTTGCAAGTTGACCTGAGGGATCCCAAAAGTGTAGAGTAGCTCATGCGGCGAAATGCTGAAGGAAGACCTGGAAATATTTGAACACTAAGTCCGCTGTATATCGTATTAAATGGCTGGGCTTCCAGGTAGGGCTGTCCCACACGCGTAAAACTATCAGCATTCAGCTAATTACAAAATGTTAAATACGCCTAGAGGAGGCTGAAAAAACGAGATTCACTAAGATTTATAAATGAATTCTAAATCCAAAGTCCTTTATGAAATAAAGTGTTGGTTGTTCTCTGCTGGTGAGACGGCAGGATGGAGTATAAGGCGCTTTGTTAGGGATTTTTCCAGATGAAAAACAAAACAAACAAACAAAAAAAACATTTCCATTGAGAGTTGATTCAGTTCAGGACAATTCATCTTTTAAAACAGAATTGACTCTGAGGAACTAATCCCAGTGAGAGAGGATATAGCTTATTTTATCAAGGACGTGACTGTATTTTTAACACACCAGCGTACTGTGTATTGAGTGTGCTACTTTCCATCTGTACTGCTTCTATCTGTGCGGGACTCATCACTACCCATGCAGGGAGGTTTCACTACATGTCGACACTACCTGCTTCACTATGATACAGAATATACAGTCTGCGTTTCGAGCCTACATACAAGTTGGGACCAGGTGGCCAAAGAAGTGTGCTGCAGTCATCAGCATCCGTTTTCCACCGCAACAATGGTCAAAAGTGTTTCAAGCCTTCAGTTGTGGAGGCTTGGGATGTTGAAGACTGTTCAGTTTGTCCTGTGATGACTGGAGACCGCAGTCCTTGTTTCCCTCCAACATGTACTTTAATTTCATTCACATTGAGAGAGGGGGAAGGAGAACGAAGGTCAAGAATGAGAGAGCCATTTAAGGAAGCGAAAAGACAGAAAGAGACGGGAGCTTATCTCTGCAAAGAGCCGAGACAAGCGGCCGAGTTGCAGCGGTTGGCCGACACTCGATGCGTGGGTGTGGCCGGGCCAGGGGAGTAATTCTGATTGCTCACGGCCCGGTGAGTCGGGGTGGCTGGTCCCGGAGAGAGATTTTGATTGGCGGCGGCTCTGTGGGAGGGGGAGGCGTACTGAGCCTGCTGGGGACAACCGTAGCAGTGAGTCGGGGAGTCGCACCCAGCCACGGGTGAGGAGGAGAACAACGGGGACGAGGGGACCGGGGAGGTGGAGAAGGAGGCGGTGCAGCGGGGAGGAGGCGGGGGACATGAGGGGGCTGGTCTGGAGGCGCCACAGAAGCTCCTCGTTGTTCCGACTCAGCCGCTTCTTCTCCGAGCTCTCCTTCTCGACGGACTCATGGAGGTTGGCGTTCTCCTCTGACAGTTGCCTGCAGGGGAAGCAGCACAGAGGAAGCTTACCTTAGCACAAAGGAGGGGATATTTAGTGTAACGTACTATATTATTGCTCCGAATATTTGTATGTCCACAGGCTTACTGTCAATGATGAAGATAAGAGCATTAAGGACTGACAGAGTCTCACCTGGACAGGGCTAGGTTCATTTGGATTTGAGCCTTCAGATCCTCATTCTGCTGCTGCAGAACCTGGACCTTCTCCTCTAGAAACACGTTCTTTTGGGCCTGCTCAAAAGTAGAACACAAGCACAGTGCAATCTTTCATTCACCGCGCACACAGTGACATTGTTGTGCGTATCCAAATCAGTGTGCCTGTGTGTAAGATGGGGAAATGACACAGCCTATCTGAGCCTACCACTTTCTCCAGATCAGAGATCTTCTTCTCCTGCTGGTGTATCTGCTGGTTCTTCATTTCCACAACCTCCTTCAGGCTCTTCAGATCTTGCTCAATGTGCTGGTACGGAGCCAAAGCGTCCTTTTAAAGATGCACGTGCACATCCAAACCAACAGACAAGAATAAGAGAAAAAGAAGTTAGGGAGTGATTGATAGAGTTTAGAAAGATAGCATGTATACTGTCAGGCTCGCAGGTTCAAATGAGTGTTTATTATGCACATATTTGGATGTCTTACAGTATTTCCAGTGACTCCTATCTAGAGATACATGAAGTCATGTAGGGGTACTGTACAGTTTTCTTATGCAGTAAGTAAACTCACAATGATCTGTTCGTCCGTACTCCTCCTCAAAGCCTCCTCAAAGCGCTTGGCTTTGTCCCGCAGACTCTGGTTTTGAAACGTGAGAGTGTCCACTTGATCCTGCACAAGCATCCATACATGCAAAAATACAATTGACATCCATCACCTCAGTACAGATCAGTGTGCATCGACAAAACAATTTTATGCATACATACCTGTAGAGAAAGCCTGAGTTTCTCAAAATCCTCCTCTAGAAGCATCTTCTGTTGCTCATGAGCTTTCCTCAAATCTACACACAGATTCACAAAGACAGAGAACGAGAGTTGATGTTGTTTCTAACAGTCCCCCTGTGCTGCTGAAATGAGGTTTAAAATCTTACCTCTCATAGTACGGGCGTGCTCTTCATGCAGCGTTGCCATGGTGATATTATGCATGTCTCTGAGCTCCTGAATGGCTGCCTGGTGGTTGACCGTTAACTCCTCCATCTAACAAACACACACACAAGACACACGTTAATGACTTATCAGATTTCCTCAAGGATAACCAGAACAGACACATCTCCCATGATGCTTTTCCCACACCTGCTCCTGCTGCTGAGTCCTCAGCTCCTCCATCTCAGACCGATGCTCGGCCTTCAGGTGTTCTGCCTCGGCCGAGTGACACTTCCTAAGCCCCTCCTCCACAGCCGCTAGCTCCGCCTCCTGCTGCAGCTGCAGCTCCTGCAGCTCTCGTTCAAACGCCACCTCCAGCGCCGTCTTCTCCCGCTGGAGTCTGTCCCACCGTGCAGAGTTGGATGCTGTGTGTGGATTTGAGTGTATCTTATGATGTGATCTTTCTTTTTACTGGACATTAAGGGCTTTAAAAAATGGGGTTAATCTGCTTCAATTTTAGTCAGATTAAATTTAAAAATCAAAACTTCCATTTAGGCATTACAAGGAAATTCATTTAATTTTTTTTTTATTCAGAGTATGATTTACTAATCACTTTAAAATAAACAAAGCAGGGTGAAAAGTTGTCCTCTCAATCTCTTAAACTCTTTCAGAATAAATTTAATATTTAATATAGAATATTTAACATATCACAGAAAGAAAGCACAGATACATAATAAATTGATGATATCTGAATTCCATTTAGCTGCTTCAGTTTCCACATCCTGATCTATTTTATCTGATCTGATTGATTAGATTCTCACTCACCCAGTTCCTCCCTGATCTCTTGCATTTCCAAGGACATTTTCCTTTGATTTTCTTCTGTAGTTTTGTTCTGAAAATTGAAAATAAAAAAATGTTTTGATACAGTGCAGGTTACAAGTACCATTAACTTTGGAGAATTGATGTAAACAATGAAACAGATGACTGCTGGATAATGCAACAAGACTGAAAAGCTACAGCCTTGCTCATGGCTCTGTAGGGTTCACACTAACAGTAGGCACAGAGGTACTTTGAATTAAACACCCTAAAATGCTCATAATGACAACATGCTGATGTTTGGCTGGTAATGTTTCGGTTAGCAGCTCCTTGGCTATTTCTTGGTGTGTTTTGCATGTTCTCTAAACGTGCTGCTGTCCACAGGCTGTGCTGTAGCTGTTGCGTCTAACTGATGCCAGCAGAGGGAGCTCAGACCTCCTGAAATAGGCCCACACTCGGAGCCTTCCTGCCTTCTGTATCTGCACAGTAGAGCTGGTTATTGCAGCACTCAGACGGTGACCATAAAGGAGGCAGACAGTCCCTCGACAGCCTGGCTGCAGTGTTACAGCGCCTCAGAGGCTAAATCATTCCATTAGACACACAGAGCTGGAAGAAACCAGCTCAGTGACACACTGAACTCCAGAGGACCCTTACCACAGTCACAATCGCGCTTGCTCATCACACTCATGGACCATGCTGTGAATCTCACCTCTAGTGTTGAATACTGTATGTGCTCTTGAGTTCGTGTGAGTGTGTGAGTGTGTGTTTTCTACAAACCAGGCTCTGGGTAAATGGAGAGCTTTAGGCCCTGTTGTCTGTCTATGCTGAATCATAGCACAGATGAGGAGTAATTGGCTATTTTAGGACTTGGAAGTACAGGCAGGATATCATTAGCATGGTGGAACAAAATATAAATTTTTTTGAGCTGGCTACCTTGAGGCAGTAATGCTGAGTGGTGATAATGAAGGCTTCCAGACCCAAGGAAGTCTTCTTCAGTTCGTCTCTTAGAGCCCTCAACTGCCTCTCCTGCTGCTCGCAGCGTCCTTGCAGCCTCTGTACCTGAAAACGACAAAGAATGAAATAGTGTAGAATAATGCGGACTCCAAGTGGTGCCACAGATTTTCCTCCATCCAACTCACCTCCTCCCTTTGCTCATCTTTTTCTCTTTCCTCCGCTTGCCTTTCTCTCTCTTTCTGTTGGGCCTCCTCTTTCTCCCTCTGCAGGCTCTCCTGCTGTTCCTGCTGCAGCCTCAGTGGGGCCACACGGCGAGGGGATCCCAGGGGAGCTGACCCTCGCACTGCAGCTGCGGGCCGCTGCCCAGACTTGACTGTAGGAAGATGCGAAAAAACAAACAAGCATGAGAGATTAAACTGAATTAGAAATGGCTCTGCATGAGCACGTGTGTTTCTATAAAGAACAGTGGAAATACATAGGACATGGAAATATTTACATTAAACAATATCTCCAATATGTCATTAATTAGCTATGTACTGATTCTTAAATCTAACTAGAACACATATATCTTTTGTAATGAAACTGATGAGTATTAAATCAGAGGAAATTTGACCTGACCTATGGCTAATGACTGTGTTCACATGACAAATGACAGTATGTTAATTGAATCTTTCCTACAGAGGAAGCCTTGGGGTAATTCCCAGTCTGGTGCTCATAATGGGCCATCTAATCTCGTGATGAATGTGATCAGTATCGAGAAGCATGCAATAATATAGAATACTGTTTGTATTCTGTTATTGTGTGCATAAAGCATTAGACCTATTTGAGCAAAGGCTTGATTCATTGATGATGGAGATAATTGTAAGGCAAGACAAGACATTTTTCTTTGGGGGGTGGAGGGGTCGTGGGGGGGTACAACCATTAAGCTCAATTTGATACACAGGCAGTCAGATTAACCTCTGTGTGAGTCACCTTGTCATGTAGTGTGAACATATTCTAGCCTGTGGAGATGTGCAGCATCAGCACACGGCATTACTCAAACAGACAAAATTCTTTTGAACATCCTTCTGCTTTGACACACAGACTGTGTGTGTGCATGTCTACAGTAAGGAAATCACTGCAGCCCCGCATCACCTGCCTCAGCCATATCATTCAGGCCTACTCGAGCATGAGGAGCGGTCTCCATGGCAACGTGAGGCTGGGCTTGGGGTGCAGTGTCCCAAGGTAATGAGTGAAAGATCGGCTAGAGGGAGGTGGGCTGATAAAATAAGGGGAGCGCTGTGGGCCACGGGTAAATGAGAGAAGAGAGTGGAGAGACAAAGAATTCAGTAAGAAAGAGGGGGAGGGTACCTGACGTTTAAGAGCAATTTAAAGCAATGAAAGGAGCTATATACTGAACACACAGATATGCTTGCAAGTGTGCGTGTGCACATAAAACCATAAATGTGGGAAGTTCCCAAAGAAAAATGTACAAACTTAACACCAAAAGGCAGAAATATTGTTCATGGTGTCTAATAATCCAGGCTTTGCCTCCAAAATGTGCAAAACTGCAAATATCAGCAAATGTTTCAATATTACATCTTCATCAGTGTCTTTGCCTTGAAGGCACATTAGGATTCCCCTCTTTGAAAACAACTAGAAGTCTTATGCAAATGATTTCTTCCTATTTTACAGGCACACACACACACACACACACACACACACACTTAGACATGTGTAGGTTCTACCTGAAAGGTTAGGGAGAGTTGAGTGAATACTAAATGAGTTTATATGAGTGTGAAGGCAGCATGCAAATGATAGCAGAGGGGTTCATGGAGGAAGAATAATGATGCGAGAAACAATGAGAAAAGATAATGGCAGACCTTGTGGGCTGCAGATACTAGTGTGTGTGTGTACACCTGCTATATTGGGTGTGGTAAAAGGTTGTGAGGCTGGGTTATTGATGAGGTAAATGTTCATTTCAGCACTCTGCACTTTTTCCAGAAAATTGCCCAGCACAGCTTTCAGTACAAGCAACAAACTGACAATCTGTAAATATTGGTAAACAACAGAAAAGCTACAGTGCTAAGAATCAGAGAGAAAAAAAATTGTGTTTTGTGACCGTGTGGGAGGAAACAAGGTCCAGCAAGAGATACAGGGTAGAGCTGGATGAACGGTAACAGCAGCACTTAAGTGAGAATAGTGAGGTGAGCAAAGAGAGAGAGGTGTAGCCTGAGGAGATGTGTGTC
Source organism: Scortum barcoo (assembly GCA_023238725.1). NCBI lineage: Eukaryota > Metazoa > Chordata > Actinopteri > Centrarchiformes > Terapontidae > Scortum > Scortum barcoo. The sequence continues at coordinate 12,090,378 of CM041534.1, read as the reverse complement.
AACTCTACAAGGAAGGCTGGGGAGGCCTTCTGTAACCCTGTAAGAAAATTATTTTACCACCACACAGCCGAGAGGAAGAACAGTCCAGAATGCATGGATCAAATCAAATCACGACATAGAAGAAAGTGCCGAACATCATGAATCTCACTGTGAAGTAGTTCACGACCAGCACCGGATATTTGAGATGGTTACATGCTGCTTCTGAGCTGCTAGACTGGAGGCACAATTTGTGTCATTAAGTACACCTGCGATCTTCCTGCTATGACAAGTCAAAATGTCTATATAAAATAAAAAATAATAAAAAGGCCTTTTGTGCTGTGAAAATCGCTTTCTTTCACAGAAGACATTCAGGGTATTGTGCAAGGTTCACTCACACACTGAGACATATGAATATAATGGAGCCATCATTATAATGCTATTCCTGCTTCAACAAGTCAAAAAAGGTCTGCTGTAAAAAAAAAAAAAAAAGAAAAAGAAAAAAGGCTTTCTGGATTGACTTTACTGGTCCTTTTATAAGATTTCATTGTTCTGTCTTTGTGTTGAACCTTGCATTGCCATTGGATAAAGGTGGATAAAGACAGCTGTCAGTAATTTGATGCACTTTGCGTAGAGCATTAACAAGGGTAAAGACTCACCTGGGGACTGAGGTTTGGGAGGAACCACCGCCAGCCTCTTCGGGGAGGATGGGAGAGAGCGTGTGACCTCTGAACTCCGTTGAAACTCCTTTCTGCCAACTGTCAACCAATGCAGATGCAACCAATCAATGGGTGTTATTTAGTTTGATATGATCAGAGAAGCACAAATAGTGAATTTAGATAACAGAAGACAGAGTAAATACAGCGGTAACGCGTTAAAAAGCTGGATTTATATAACATATCAAATTATGTCATTATATCAAACTTGTCAAACTTCCTCGCTCATACACAGACAAGCATCAAACCCTGTCCCTGTCGACTCTCTCCCCTTTTCCCTCTTTTCCATTTCTTTGCTGATTTTTCCCCTCTCCTAACTTTTTCAATCTTTCTGTTACCCTCCTGCTTTCATCTGCAGTCCCCCCCACCTCCCGCTGCGCTGCATAACTATATCCCACGGGGCTCTGGGTCAAAGCGAAGCAGAGCATACTGGAGGAGATGTGCCCATCACCTCCCTGCTCCCTGTGACATTAAACAGTCGCAGCTGCAATCAGGGGCTCCGTGCCAGAGCTGGTGAGGTGTGTAGGAGTAAAAGAAAGAAGCTGGATTTGAAACAATAAATGTGAGGTGCGTTACCCAGGAGATCAGAGTGATGAAAAGTGGAGAGGGGAGGGAGAAAAAACGACTGTGTGGAGAAAAGAACAGATGATAGTGAATAAAGAAGTAGGTTTCAGGAGGTTAGCAGGGAATCTGTTGTGAAGCGGAGGGGAGAGAAGCCTTGAAAAGAAACTAATTACACCTGTAATGGGGGAGAAGCCTCTGATCCTGAACAAATCCCCCCCAAAAAACCCGGGAGAGGTACTTCAGGCCTGCAGAGACAGTGTGTGTGTTTATGTGAGTGTGTGTTCACTGTGCATGTGTTGGTTTGGCCATGCAAACGTGGCTCTCAGAGTGATTCATTACTGCCAAGTGAACCCCTGAGACTCTCTCTCTCTCTCTCTCTCTCTCTCTCTCTCACACACACACACACACACACACACATTGCAATCTCATACTGTTTCTAAAAGCCACTAAGACTGTCTTGACCTTGCATTTGAAGTTGGAGTGTACAGTCTACTTTAAACAAACACTTTCCCAAATATATTTTGGCAAATGCTCTTACTGGAGTTTGAAACATCAATATAAATGTTTGTGTGTGTGTGTGTGTGTTCAATACAAGGGTAGCAGTGAGGTGAACACAAAGGCAGGAAGCAAGGGGAGCCAGATAGAAGGAAGTAAACATACAGTAGTATGCCTTCCAGTAGAAAATTGCGAATAAAGAATATTTTGCGTGCAGATTCCAAGTACTATTTATGGTAATGTAACAAGAGTCTACAGCCATGTGAGCGGCTCAGAAGTTTGAGCTGAACACCAACATCATCATGCAAACATGCACACAATGACAATGCTCTCAAATTGGTGTTAAGCAGATATACTTTAATATTTTAAATGTTTACCATCTCACTGTAGCCAATTAGCATAGTAACATCTAGAAATCTGTACCAATCAACAAAGTGCATCTGAGGCCCATGGGAATGTCATGTAATCTGATGTGATTCAGCCAATACTTGTGAAGCCCAAAGTAAGCAAATCAGTGGTAAATGAAATGAAAAAATATATATCCTTATAATACCCCTGCATGCACATCCTGCATGTGTTTTTTAGGGCCTTTAAATAAATTAGGTTTAGTTAATGTTTACTTGTCTGGTGTTACTCTCTGATTTGAACAACCTGCCAATCAATGTGTCAAATCATATTTTCTGAATTTTGAACCAACTTAGATAATTGATGATGACAGCAGTGAACACAGCAGCTTGTTATGCAGCTCACTAGCCTGCGCCAAAATCTTTGGCCACTTTGTATCACCATGCTCTGTTGATCACCCACAGGTGTACAACACAGATGAAATTTCAGCATTACTGTGTTTTTTTTTTCTCTATCCCCCAAGTGGGTTGTTCTTTCATGTCATTCTTTGGCTAATTCAATTTCTTTTGCCCTCAGAAAATTAAAAAGAAACAGTATTATGATTGAGTGATTTGCAGGAATGTCAGCACATTTGCACTGAAATTCAGCGTTTCACTCAAGTGTGTGTGTGTGTGTGACAATAATAATGTGTATGTGTGTGTATGTGAGTCTCAGGTGACTCAGGTGGCTTGCTGTGGGGTCTCTGCATGAAAAGGTTTAAGTCTGAAGCTTTCGGGGGCTCAGCAGGACAGAGGTGTCTGTCGACTGATGAGATATGTGTCTGACAAAATGTGTAAGCCTCTGTTGAGATAAGAAGACAAAAAGTGAATATACAGCACAGATGAAAAACAGTGTCTGTGCCATGACTTGCAGGTTGACAGGGACTCCTCAGGTATTACTTCATCAATAATTTACAGCACATTTAAAATCAGCTCGGGCCTACAGAGACGCAGGGTGAGAGACGTTTTCTCATAGACGCTACACTGTCTGCATTCCTAGCAGACAGACCTGGCTGGGAGAAATGATGTCTACATTGCTTTGCTGTCTGAAATACATTTTGCACCGGCAAGTTGTGTTCTTTTTCTGTTCTCTCTACAACAAAGATGGCAGAGTTCTGTGTCTTTTATTCAATGAGCCACCATAAAAGTTTAAAGACACGTGACAAGTGTGAGTGAGTGAAGTGTGACACTACAGGGACTCTGGAGTTCATTTCTACGTGTGAATAATACAGCTGCGTGTGAAAAGCATTGCTTCAAGCGTGCTTATTAGCAGTAGACTATAGAACATGTTAAAGGTGTTTTATGATGCTTCACCAAAGCCTTAATAACCAAAGGGGTATTTTAAGCCCTGTGATGTTGGTATGTGAGCGTTTTCAAGGATGTGAGAAAACGCTGTCAGCATGAACAGGAGTGCGCCTGAATTAATGGCCGAAACGAACACTTAAAAGGCAGTTCCACCCTTGGACATCTCACACACTGTTCAATGCATGGTGTGCGCGAATTTGTAAGCGACGTGAAGTGTCTAAGTGTTAAGTCAGTGGCTTCAAGCATTTCCCCAAAATGACTTTCAACAGCCCCTGAGAGCAGCAGCTTGTGTGACTCTGTAAATGAAGGCAGAAAAAAGCTGAACTTTATGACTGCATTGCTTTGTTCCAGTAAATCACTGCATTCTTTTTCTAACATGTCTCACTACATAAATGTATTTAACATTTGTAATGCACCTAAAACATGAGTGCCTGCTCTTTGATTCCCATTATAAAACCTGTTTACTGTTGACGTTTTAGAAAACTGAATGTTCCTCTGCTGCTGAACACCAGGACATACATGATACTGTACATCATGCGTGCTTTGCTGCTTAATAAATATTCACCACATATGTGACAACAGCATGTGACAATAGGACACAATCTGCTGCTCGTGAAAAATTGCATCTCTCTATCTCTCTCTCTCTCACACACACACACACACACACATACATACATAAAGCTCAGATTGTATTTGCATACACTGGTGAGCACACAACCTGTTCCCTTTATAAGCACATGGTATTGTTTCTGAAATATAGATTTTGACTGAATTTACTGTATGCAGACTTTATGCAGAGCCAAATTACAGAAAATCATATGGTATATTTTGATATACGTAAAAAAAATTCCTTTTCTCCTGCAAAAACTTCCAACTGACCTCCAGGGGAGCTTCTTGGCTGGGTGGGCAGGTAGCGCCGAGGCAGGGCTGGGGTAGAGGGTGGCTGGAGGCTGTTGCTGCGACATGGTGCCCCTCTCTGGTGATCTGTTGACGGAGGGCTGGTGGTCACTCTGTGGAGAGGAGGCTCCTCGCTCACACTCAGACCTGCAATGCACAGAATTAGATTTTGTTAATATGATTTCCATGTCAAGTTTTTTTAATCAATCATCATCATCATTTGCCATCCCTTCCAACTTTTTCTAATCACATATTGGTTTTCCTGCAGTTTGATAGGTCTGTTTTATGTGTGAATTTAGGTTCACTGGACTGAGAAATGGTGTGTAACCTCTGGGTCTCACTGCCACTGCTCTCAATCATCCTTAGGTTAACCTGGAGCGAGACATGCACACACACACACACACACACACACACACACACACACACACACACACACACACAGTCTGGCACACGTTTGCACAGGATGCTTCAATGCTTCCACCTGAGCACACGCATACATAGGAAAACACAACGCGCACTCAGACAGAGGCGCACTGCTATAATCTATCAAATGACTGGGGGATATATCCCGCTCATCTCCGCATCCCCGATCAATAATGACACAACAGATTACCTGCACTTCTTCTCCTCCTCCAGGTGACAAGCGGGGATAAACAATTTAATGTAAAGCTGCCCGTAAGAAGCCTTGAGATGGTGACAAAGCCGTGCAGGAAAACTTTCATTCTCAGAGATCAGCGCATGTTGGAAAATGTGATGGCAAAAAAAAAACAAAATAAAACAACAACAAAAAAAAAACACAACAAAACACAAAAGCTACTGTGAAAATTTAGCTATCAAGAGTTTCATTTGGTCTGCATTGTCTTATGTCCGAGCCAAGTCAGAGTGCCAGAGGCAAAGGATGATTAGAATCACGTTTGTGCTGAGGTACCAGGGTACCTTGAAAGGTATCAATAAGTCCTCAAAATATTTTTGGCACCTATAAATGAAAACAATAACAAAAGGAAATGCCTAAAATGTGTTTTGGGTGTGGTAATTACTCCCAGAGACTATTATCTGAAATGTTCACACACAGCCAAATGACTGTGTCTAAAGAGCAACTGCTTTAAATATTTCCATGATCTAAAAATGATCTAAATTGCAATTTCAATGCCTCACCTCTGATTGGTAAAAGTGGTAAAATACACAAATAAATAAAAATGTTACTTCTATCTATGATTTCTCTCTGCTGTGTCTACATGTCTTGCTCATGTTTCTATAGCACCATATACCAGTGATGCATGTTACACTCCTAAAGCTTTATTCGTCACCCCAGAGCTCCTCCAGGAGTTGATTAGTGTGGCAGTTTATAGTATTTCCTCGTCATTAAGCAGACAAGGCCATGGGCAGTGTGTCCAGGCCAGATGTGATCTTACATTCTTTGCTCTGTGGTTCCACAGGATAGGGTCTTGAAGATTAGAAAAAAAAACAAAAAAGCCTTTGTAAATCAATAAAATGACCTCAAATGTTTTGACGGCTGCTCCATTGTCTGGGTGGACGCAGATCAATTGGCTGGTTGATATGAAACGAGCTGTGCTCATTAATCATAGGATCAAGTATGCGAGAACAAATTCCCAGAGCACGGAGCAGAGTAAATGATGACGTCGGGTCGTCAGAGACGCAAAACTGAGGAATGCTGTGAATGGTAAGAAGGAGAGTGGAATTCAGGGGCCTCGAGAAAGCGAGGAAAAGGGGATGTATTTCATTAACGAGACAAAAGCACGCTGATATGCATCGCTGATTGGCAAAGTGCCAGCCGATGATGGATAGCAGAGTGTGAGGAGGACTGGAGGAAGGAAAGAAGGGAGAAAGAGGCTGGCTGTGTGGGGTCAAGATGAAGCAAACAAAGGGATGTAAGGAAAAGAGCTAGAGAAGATATGCATAAAAGGATGTTGCTGCGATGGAGCCAGTGGTGGGCTTGGGTTATTATGATGATGGATGAAAATATAAAAGATATTAAAAAGGGAGCACGAACAAACAGAACGAGCGGAGAACAAAAGACAGCAGGTTTTTCCAGCTCGGTCGGAGGCCATTTTATTGGTGCAGCTTGGCCCTTACAGCAAAACTAATGCCAGTGGAATTATGCTGACTCTTAATATCTTGGCCCTGTACACCGACTGAAAAGGAGACAGATCAAATCGAGCCACGTGCACTCTCGGAGTTGGCGTATCTGGAAATTGCCAATGTGTCCACTTGTCACTTGCACGAGTAGCGGTTTTAATTGGATTGCAAAATAGCAGAATTTGGAGGTGTTTCATTTCACTGTAGCATAAACCGTTCTGCCCTCGTCAGCTAAATCAGCATATTCACATTCAGCCAAAAAAAAAAAAAAAAAAAAAAACACCTCTCCTGCTGCTGTCCTCAAGGAATTGATCACAGTGTAGTCTATCCAGGTTGATTACAGCACAGGCGGCACTCAGATTGAAGTGCTGACATGCCAAAGAAATAGCTCTTATTCTACAAAAAACACACAGCCCCTGGGAAATAGGTGAATACTTTAAATTGTATTTTATGCTTGAAAAAAAAAAAAAACCCAGCAGCATCTGGTGCAAGTCCTATTAGGAAATTTAACTGATTAGCTGGGTGGTGAGTTTGATGTAGTCCCTCTACTAGGGAAGTTATGTAGTTCCTAAATTACTTATTTTGTTAATATTTTATGAGATTTTCTATGTTTAATACAGTGGTAGAGGAGGCACTTAAGTAAAAGTTAAGAATCCACACTGTAAAAATAGCCCATAGCAAGTGCTGCAGTTAAAATTGTACATACGTAATAGTACAAAACTGTTATCAGCAAAATGTACTTGTAGTATGAACAGTTAAGATACACGTTACATAAATCGGCCTCTTAATGTTGCATTATAGCATGGATAAAGCATTTTCGCCATTTAACATAACAGCACGGTGTGGCAACTTATGAATACATTTGTCAGCGCTGTATACAGAGAGGCTAAACATATAACTGCAGATACCTCACACCCACTACACTTTTAAACAAGTTACAGCTGTTACAGTTTGTGCTGCTCCCGTCTGACCGTCAATGTAGGGTCACAAGGGCCAGCTGGAACATTTACAATAAGCCTTTTATTCCCTTTGCCAAACAGGCACTGAACAAAGACTGACTGGATCAGGGAACATTTGTCATTTTATAAGATTTGCTCCCTTTTATTACTTATATAACTCATGTGCCACTACCTGCCCTTTTGCATTTTTGCACTATTGTCAGTCTAATCTATTCTACTAAACATGTCAGAAGCATTTAAGTATTGTAGCGAGTCAAGGTGGAGCTAAGATTTACTTTATGTATATTTACTGAGTAGTTTAAGTGATATAGATACATCCCATGTCATGTGGCTTTGCAGATAAAGTCATAATCTACAAAGTACAGCTGTCAAATACATGTATTGGGTTGATAAAGTAGCACAAAATAGAAATGCTCTAGAAAAACACAAAACTGAGTCACTGCATTTGAGTTTGAGGTGTAAGCAACTAAAATAATTCAATCCCAGGAAAAGAAATTTCCCGTTGTTTAAAGAAGATTCTACTGATGATCAGTCAGACTACATGTTCTCACAGACAGATGTCAGCATCATTCAGCAACGTTTGATGCGAAAGGCACTGTGTGTAATTGAGCTTGGAGATTGTTTTAATCACAGCCTACAATTTGTCCTGCTTATCAATCGTTTATTCCTGTCATTCGTTTGAAGTTGGTTTAAAATGTCTGCCACTCTTCATCCATCAGTCATAAAGCAGAGGGCGCTTCATTCCCTTTTAATCAGTTTCCTTGTGATTTTCCATATATTTACGATGCTCACAGTGAATGAACACATCCTATGTATTATCTGTGTTACGTCTCATGCTGTCACAAGAGAAATATAAAAATCTGTCAAAACACCCAGGCAAAGTGGGAAACATTTGACATTTTGGGGAACTGTATCTCTGAGCAAACTGACATCATATAATGATTTAGTAGACAAAATTTAAACATCCATCGTGATTTAATCAAATTCAGAATTGATACTGAAGGGAAAAACTTAGCTGTCTTGTTCAATACAACCAGTGCAGTTTTTTAGAGCCAGTCAACATCCCTAAATGCATGGGACATTAAAGTTTAAGCTTTAATTACATGTAGGTCAGTTTCAGTGTTCGTGAGAAAAACATGTGGGTGATGAGTTACAATATTTTCGCTCAAATCTTGTGCGTTTTGACTGAGTAACTCCTCCTGGCAACAAAAGGTCGGCAAATGCAAAGTACATGACGTGTGCGTCTGCTGCGACGTGTGTTCAAACTCAAGGTTAAAGCTGCATACATAAAACACAAACTAAAGGCCCTGCAGAGATAAAGACCCGGGTTGCGGACTGAGAGGTAGATTACATGATAACACAGGAGCTGACAGCATCTTCCACAGGCCTCCTGTCCTCTGTCAGAACCCAGATGTCTGGAGTGTAAAGTTCAGTCCAGCCAGAAGGACGTGTATTTCTCCTCTAATGGTAAACAAGACAACAACTTTTCAGACTTTTAAGACTTTTAGTATAATCTCAAAAGCATGTCTATAGATAAAGATCTTTTCTAGCTGATGATCTGTACAGTATCCCTAACAAGAAAAGGCTATCAAGATCAAAAGTCACAAAAGGCTTAAGCCAGATCAGGAAAGAATAAGATGTACAATTAGTTGAAGTTCTGGGATTGAAAGAGTTCTGGGAAGGGGCAAGTTATGGATGATGATCATCTTTTGACGAGACGGCCTGGGTTCACATAACAGCAACAGCCAGAATAATTAAACAGCTCAGCTTATTGCGGTGCATTAAATCGTCTGTCACCATTTTTTTTTTTTAGAAGACATTTCACACAAACATGACCTTTGCAAACTGTGTGAAGATGAGTAAATTCAGCACAGTGCACAACCACCAAGGCTTCTGGCATAACATTAAGCAGCCAATTTTTATGTTTCACTGGAGGAAAACACAGCCAGTGGATGTTTAGAAAAGAAAAGAAAGAAAATATGAATTTAGAAAATCTTCAAAAGCTTGAATTTGGTGTTTGAAAGTCACAGGCTGAGTATTTGCTATCCACATAAAGTTAATGTTTTTTTTTATATATCATTGAGACAGGTATGCAAACACAAAAAGAGTATTGTGACGATAATTCCCTGCAGGTGGCGTACGTGTTAAAGTTGTTGCACCTTTTACTTTCTTTGCCTGTAGGTGGTAACAGTGTCACGTTTACATCTAAGTTATTACTATATTATTGAAAAATGGGAAAGAGTGTAAAACAAATGAACCAGGGCTACATTTCCTAACCGATACCATAACATACATCTCAAGCAGGGGGAAACATAACATAGTGAATACAAAAAGAAGGCACCAAATATATTCTATAATATTCATGTCTTGACAAAATGGTCCCGTTAAATCCTCATTTTGCACCATACCATGTTACTAAGTTGTTTTCTTGGTTTGGAGGAGATAGCAGAGCACTAAACAGAACCAAAGTGGAAAACAAATGAAAACTGGAAGAGATGATAAAAGCTAAGTGTCTCCGGGATGATTTTATTTTTTATTTTTTATGCACTTTGGTGGGGAAAACATCTGCCAGGGCGAAAAGCCTATTCATGCTGTGGAACAAAAAGCAATTTACTGGCTCAGTAGGAGAGAAGCTGAGGAAGATGCTGTCACGTTAATTATTTGAGAATAATGAGATGACCAAGGCTCTCTTTTCAGCCTAATGCAGAATGACAGATCAAGATGATGATTTAACCCTGATTGTAATATTTGTCAGAAACGAACACACAAAACAACACCTATGACTTCGCTGTAATCTGTGAGAGCTGAAGAGCAGGTTTACGCCTTTATCTGATTTTCATGCTCCTGTTTTCACATTTCTGTCAGTCCGACCATCAGTTCAGCTCATAAACAGTGATGAACATGGAGCTGGATATATATATAATAAAAAAAAAAAGCTTTATCAGTTAATGAACAAGCCCATTGAGCCCATCCTCGCTGTCACTGCTCTCCTGCTTCAGTAAGCCTCTGCCATGTTAGTTTTCCTCTGCTCAGCCGCAGAATGGCAGCCATATCTAATTGGCCCATCTAATTTGCTGCTCCACCAGCGTGTGCTTGTGTGGCTGCGTGTGTATCGACACGTTGGTGAATATCTGTGTGCGCACATGCACCATAGAAACCATCTGTTCACAGTGAGCCTGCATGAGTCACAGACCAGATCTGAGCCATGGCATCTGGGGTATGGCATCCACTCCACTCCCAATCCCTCCATGCTTTCCTCTTTTCCGCTCTTTTTTCTCCCGCATTCTCCCTTTCCTCTCTCCCCCTCTGCTCATTTTGACTCATTGAATTAGCTTTCATCACCGCATCCCTGCTCAGCTTCCCTTCTCACTCTCTCGGTTTTTGCCTCCCGTTCATTTGATTTCCAACATTATTTTATTATCACCCAGAGGAGAAGACGGATAAAGGTGATGATACTCTAATAACACAAAGTTTGTTTTGGCGATTGAGCTTCCATCATGGAGCCGGCGTGGCTCAAAGGCACAGGCTTCATCAGCCTCCTTCTGCTGGATCCTCCTCTCGGCTTTGTGATGGAGTCTGTCAATCACAGTGGAATTAACAGCATCCCTCTCTAATGCACACACAAACACACACATCCTTGAAATGGGATGTCAGCGACTGGGCTAAAGGGAGGATTGGGTTAATGGCTAATCAGTGTCATATAGAGTAACCTATGGCCCCCAAGATGCTAGAAAAACACACACTTACTTGCATGCATACCTAAATTCAAACAGGCAATAAGAATCAATCAAGGCATTCGTGTGAGAGTGTGTGAGTGATAGCATTGTTCCATTTTTGGTCTCCTGTATCTGTAATGTGTTTATCTACAGTGTATCTTGAAGGCTAGTAGTTAAATACAATAAAATACTCCCGCAATGTTGTAGGGTTTGTACCATAATTATACAAAAATGTGTATTTTGTCCTACTTATAGTGGTATCTAGCAAAGTTTTGTTTAGATAGAAAGTACATCTCTAAAATTTCTACCTCCATCCGAGTACAGTGCATTTTAAGAGTATTTTGTTTCAGGCATTGACAGCACTGAATATCTTTCTCTTTCTCCCAGGGAAAACTACTGACATGAAAGTGAGTTTGGTGGATTATATCAAGTAACTGGGACATTGTTTCTGGGGGAAGATTATACTGTTGAATTTTTAAAATGTAATTTGAACCACAAACAAGATTCCCTTTAATGCCATGTCCGTGGGATGCAGGCAGAAATCTCTTAGACTGATTTCCCAAAGAAATTGAAAAATGAAACCATGACTAAGTGCGCGGCTTAGAGTGAAAAAGAATGCGTTTTGTGTGTCACTGTGTGTGGTTGGTGATCTCAATCTTTTAACAGTGTGATTATTAACTTGTGCATATCCTCCCAAACTGAGTATTCCTTTCCACCTGCCTCTCCAAGCTCTTCTCCTGAGACGCACAATTGCACCTGCACACTTACACACACATCTGCACACCACCCATTGATCAGAACAGGTTGACGAGCTACGACAACAGGGAGTTTAGACTCCAGGGATGCTTCCTCTAACCCACTTTCCTCCTCATCTCTCTGTTCCTTAATGATTTCTCCTACCCGTATCATCCAGAGCCCTAATGGAGTCCGCTTTGCTTTCTGATCAATGTGGGGGGAAAACAAGCAGCCTGGCCTTTCTTCTCTCCGTTGCAGAAGGAGGTACTGGGTTGCAGCTGCTCCCCAAACATCCTCGACTGAGGCGTTGTGTAAGAACTAATCTCTCAGCCTGTCTTTGATCACGAGCTGCAACACGATTAGAGGGGGCAAAGATCCGATGAGTAGTGGAGGAACATCAGGTATCGCAAAACACTGACATATGTGTAAATAAAGATGCTAGATGTTAAACAGAGACAGAGCCTATGGAATATAGTTTACCAGCTCACATGACTGCTACTTAACTTTTTTATCTCCATCAGTATCTTGCAACCAATCACAACATCACTCTCCAAATAGGTTTCTGCAGTCACTCAGAAGCATACCCCAATATTATACATGCTGCCTTGGGCTGTGATTTTGAAATGCAATTATTTTTGGATTAAACTGACAATATCTAAAATTCTAATCAGGGATGGGCTTAACAAAATGTCACCCTTATTTTCTCAGCCTTTATAAATTGCCCCTAGGACAAAAGCAAAAACAAAACAAACCCTTTACAGTTAATATCATGCAGTTATCATACAGCCAAACTTTGAGGTTAATTCTCGAATTTTTCATATCTGGATCATTTCATGCTTCATACTTAATGCTGATGATGTGATGCTTTTGCAGGGAACAATCTGAAGACAAAATATCGAATGTTTTAGATGTTTAAAAAGGGGAAAACATTTTTTAAAGTGTCCCTGATTTCCCAAAGAAAGGTCAGACATCCTTCTGGTGAAAGCTCAACAAGTGCTCACACGCTGGGAGAGACAGGGCGGGGTCTAACAGGCGAGCCCACTTTGGTCTGCAAGGTTCAAACAGAGCCGTGAGTTCAAATGCCTCACAGCTAAAGGTCACGGGCACCACACAGAGTCGAAAGTGAAAGTAAATGTTCCTGCTCTCCCCTCATGTCTCCCTCTGATTGTCTCTCTCTCTCTCTCTCTCTCTCTCTCTCTTTCTCTCTCACACACACACACACACATACAAACACACATAAACAGAAGTAAACATCAAAGGCCCTTAATCTGTCTCTGTTTCGTTCGTCCTTGATACCATTTTGGTCTCACTGTGCTGTGAGCAGCAGCAGTTCAGCAGCAGGAAGACGAACACTGTGCTGCAGGGGCCACTTTTAAAACTTCAAGTCTTTCGCAATCAGCTGGCAATCCTGCGCTTTGTTTGAACTACATGTGACAGAGTAAATATGCACATTAATATTGGCAGCTGCATAAATAGAAAATATGCTAACAAGCGAGAAGTGACTCTTATATTGTGTGTATTTATCCCAGTGGACGGATGTATTTGTTACAGTATAGGGTCACATTAAATCTGATGTACGCTGCTGAGAATGAACTTGTGATCTTTGCAGAATGGCGCGGCAGAGAGGTTTCTCTTGCTTGAATCTCATTTCATTGATTCATGCTATTGATATAAGCGAGGTTATTTATTTGAAAGTGCTGTACAAATAAGGCTATTATCTGGAGGAAAGGGAAGGGAGAATTCAATACTGTTGATTATGTTGCATTTCTCTCCAAAGATAAACCGAAATAGAAATAGAATAATCAAAATATACAGCTGCAAGTGGCAGTCCCTGGCATACAAGCACCCAAGTGCCATGGGAACAGTGTTTTTCGGCTCATTACCATTGTGCAAAACACAGATCTTTTTACATTTTGACTTCATTCACTTTGGGTGTTGCTGGGAAGAATTGCTTTTGAGCAACTGACTGCTATAGTGCCACAACATTTAAGAATACTTGAAACTTAGACTGAGGTAAGGTAAATCCAGCAGGAGACGTTTTAAAAAGTCAGTCGAAAACCCAGTGTGTTGGCCATCAGTGTCACTATGTGCCGCTTAAATCAGTCTGTGTATAAGAATCAAAGACACAAAAGAAAAAACAACAGCCACACAACAAAGTTGAGAAGAAGAGGAGTATTGCATCTCGCCACTAAGGTTGATTATTTCATTAATTTATAGACTAATTGTTTGGGCACAAAAGACTAAAAATGCCCATCACAAATTTCCAAAGCTGCAGTTGACGCCTTCACAAAGCTTGTTTTGTCTGATCATCAGTCTGAACCCCAAAATATTCTGATTAATGTTGTTAGATTACCAACAAATATTAACACTCAAGGAGCTGGACCTAGTTAACATTTGGGGTTTCTGCTTTAGAATATTACTTAATTAATTGATTCTGATAGTTGCTGGATAACTGGCTGCTAATCGATAAACCAGCTCATCATTTCGGCTCTGCTGCACACATGCATGCCAGCACACTTAGTCAATACTCGCATGCAATTAGAGCACCATTCATTCTGGTGTTTTTACACAAAACATGAGGAAAACCTTGGTAAAAAAAAGAATTACAAAATCAATGTCAGGCCTTTATAAAACAGATATGACAACCACCACATTCATGCCACTTTTAAGAAAAACACATTCAAAATAAACACGTTCTGCTGTGAGACCCAAGGGAGTCCTCTTTTCCACAGTAGCTCAAAGGTGCCTCCCCCACATTACCACCATTTTCCACCAATTGGTGGGCAGAAAAGAGGGATAAGAACAGTACCAGTACAAAAAAGGGGGGAACGAGGGAAAGGATTGATGACATAACAGGGGGCCTGACGTGTGTGAGAGTGTGGAGGTGCTTACGTCAACTGTAACTGGGAGAGGAAGAACAAGCACTCCCTATGTAGGTCACATTAAAAACACATGCAGCTACCACGAAATTCAGCCAAGTATCCGACCAGCCTGCCAAGCAGCGTTGAAATCACAACTGTAAGTCCACCTCCGGTTCTCCTAGGCTCAGAAACTATAAAAACTATCCTCACTAGACGGTTATCTCTGGTAATGCTGACTGAATGTGCAGCGCAGACCTAGTTTGGAGCCTGTTAAATTACTGATGAGTCTGGGGAATGACATCATGCGCTCTGTTATTTCTACACTCAAGACTAAAAAAAGGGCTTGCAAGCTCAGCTGTCAGATGGGGAAGTTTCATGCCTTGCCCAGTGTGTAAATCAATGGATGATCACTGCAGTAAATTGTTGAAACTAACATATGGTCCCAACTAACAGTTATCCTGCCGTCTTGCCTGTAATGTCACACCGACTTTGCACAACATCTTTACCCTTTACCCTGAATCTCAAAAGCCACTGTAGAGCAAATTAATGGGTAACTATGTCACAATGTCCTGACCTGTAGCCTTAATGATAATGATTTTAATTAACTTATATTAGCGACCCTATTTGGATCAATCATGTGTGACACGTGCACAAACAAAATAACGATTGAACACACAGTTAAGCTTGACTGTGTCACGACTTTGTCTATTCATGATACTCAATAATTAACAGCTGGAAAAATGTACTGAGAATGTCTGCTGCTTGAAAAAGAACTTGTTGATGTTAATGTTGTTTCCTCATGAAGAACTGCAGCTCTACAGTTGTTATTGACCTGGAGCTGGTGTATAAACATCCGGCGTGGAGAATAAATTGCGAGCGGGGTGGAGATCAGGAAGAGAAAGCAAACTGTAACATAATGAGTGTGGGAGGGGGCTGTTTATGCAAACTATATTCATGAGAGGAATACATAGAAGGATGCAATAAAGAAAGTATGGTGATGATAATGGTGTGCTTATGATGTAGTGTTAAACTAGGTGTTGGTGAATGTACTGTAGGGATTAACAAATAGATATCAGTATATTGTTTTAAAAAAAAAAAAAAAAAAAAAAAACAGAAAAAAATTCACCAGATGCTGGGACAAACTGAATGTACAGCAAAAATCAAATCTCAGAAATTACAGCTCTGGTGTCAACAGATTTGTATTGAGTGGACTCACGGTGAGCTGTCCTGCAGGGGTCACTCTGCGTGCTGTCGGCAGAGTGGGCTGAGGAGACGGAGGACACGCTGGAGCTCCTGACGAAGCCAAAGGCTGCCAGACGGCCTGCTGGGTGTCGGCTGGAGCTGAAGCCTGGGGGCCGCAGACCTGACTGGCTGGCTTTGGGAAGAAGGGACCTGGTGCCCGCGGCCTGAGCAGCTGCTGTCGTCGCTGGGGCAGGAGGAGGAGCCTGATTGGTGAAAACCTGGTCATCTGTTAAAGAAGCACAAAATGAAGCATTTTAAAAAAAAATTGCATTTGAGTTTTTTTTTAAAAAGGAAGTTGCTCGAAAGGTATATAGTTAAATCTACAGTGGGATGTCCTTGGCTGAACTGACCCAGACAGAGAATATAGGTAGCAGCCAGACAGCATACAGATAAAGGCAAACAAAGCTACTCCTCCTTCCCTGTGGCAATTAGCTGAACTGCTTCACGTGGTGCTGAACGGACGCCACTGCAAGAATAGGAAATCAGATTGTGCCTGTGTGTGAGTGCGTGTTTGAGTGGCTAATGTAAACTCATTAACCACCATTCACATACCAACACAATGCAAGGGATTCAGCAAAGCCATGATGTTTATTTCTCCTGTGAATCATTCATCAGCCTGTGTTGACTAAGCTCTCAGTGGGCACCAGGAAGTTTTCTGTGTCATGACTCGGGCTGCTACAAGCAGGGAAATATAATGACTATATACACAACAACCTTCTAACAGCTGCTTTTGGCTCTGGCCATGTTTGCAGGCTGGGCGAGCGGCCAGCAGTTTCTCTAATGCCAACACTGTTATGACATTCGACGTGACGCCCACAATTTAGGGCATAGGTAACATATCTTTCCAACGCATACACTGTGTGTGTTTGTGTTTATAGTCCATTACATGATCAGTAATTCCTCAGTATTATAGGTATTTCAGTGATTCTAACTGCAGTTACCCAAACTGCATGCAAGCTGTAACTCTAACATCCAGCTCTCTGGACTTTCCCTTGGAAAGGGAAGCCATAATTAAAGGTTGATTGAGGGAAATGAAGAGGAGAGAAAACATCTTTGCAGGGGAAAAGAAAGAAAAGACCGGGAATCAAAGAGAGAAAGGGAGGATAAAGAAAGTAATCATAGCTCCATAATGGCAGCTATTGTCAGTGAGCAATGGGGAGAAATCCTCACTCTCAGTAATTCATGGTTTCCAACAGCAAAACAGATGAAATGTGCAGGCATGAACAACCAGGGCTGCATACACACACACACACACACATTCACACAGTGGGCAGTGGGCAAATCCCCAGGCCTTGGATAGAAGACCCATCTTGGCTACCCCAGCCTGCAGTGCGAGGTTTAGATCCGGGGCAGAAGAAGAACATTATCCCCTGCTGGCTGCAGAGATAAGGTAGGCAGCCCTCTTTTCCCCTCTATTTGGCACAGCTGTGTGTTCCAGTGCATGCAACGGGGTAACCACCAACACAAGAGGGGAAAAAGAAAAACTCAGAGAGAGAGAACACAAGCTCTGTTGGTGGAGAGAAACAAAGTGGGACAGGAAGCAAGAGAAAAGTCTCCAGTGTAACTCCCCTACAGCATCATCAGTGCCGCTGCTCACACTCATCACCTCCTTTCCTCCTGCCTCCATATCTGCCTGTGTGCCCCGTGCTCTGTTTATTAGATTGGAGCTTGCTCCCCTTGAGTAAGAAGGTCAGGATTATTAAAGATAAATGTCCCCATTCCCCTCCTGCACCCACACCCCCCCACCAAGCTCCATTCATCCCGTCTGAGAGGCGAGGGAGAGCATCAGGCTGACAAACATCCACTTTAGCCTAGATACCGTAGACCTGGGCTCTGCTAAATGAAAGCACACATTATTCATAACAATCTAAAATGGAATCGAAAGGAGATAAAAATTATTAATATGACTTTGACTGTCCTTCTCACTTTCTGTATTTATTTTAGTGCAGCAATAACTTTTTTCGGTCTCTTCCTTCAGTGTTTCTTTCACCTACAAAATATGAGTGATAAAGTGGGACTACAGGGCTAAAATTCATGAAAGTGTGAGTTTGAAAATTCACCATAAAACATGAAACCCTGGGGGTTTTCCTGGGCTTGCAGCTTCCTTCCTTCAGCCACTCCAAAGATTTGCATAAAACCACTTTACTCTGCCCGTAGGTCTGAAATGTCACCTTCGGTTTCTCAACAGCCCCTGAGAAATGAAAACATCTTCACTGGCACTTTCACTTAAAATAAAAGCCATCCCAACTTGAGATGAATCATGTAAACCAGCTTCAGAAAAGTCAACAGGACAGGCAGCTGGGATGAGCACTATAGTGGCTGACCCATTTTAATTGCAGCCCAAGGTAAGGTGTGATGACTTGCATGGACTTCCTCCATGAAGCGTTAAACTGCATGTTATTAAGGGTGATACTTGACCCTATTGCAATCTCTGCAGAAGTGCTGGAGCAAAGCACAGGGCAGGAGGGAGCATGTTGAGAGCCTCAGCATGCAGAACTTACAGAGGCTTCAACAAAAATGTCCCGTCTGGTAAGTGGATGATTCTCATTATCAATAACGATACAGAGTGTAAAACCTGCACAGTAATTACCTGAGTAGTAGGAGTATTCTGATTGTTGCACAATAGCTATAGTATAATCACTATAATTTGTGTTTGTAAGATGGAAAGATTTCCCTTTTACAAAAGCTTTAAATGTTGTAAGCCACAGTGAGGAAAACAAAAGGAAAATTGTTAAGGATGGGTCACATTTCTCCAGGAGATAGATTAAATACACACATTCGCAATACACTCGCTACTCACCACTGCTACATATAGAGTGTATGTTTAAGCTGGTGTTAATCTATGCAGTGCGTGTAGGGCCGGGTACAGCAGGGGTGAGAGATGGTTCCAGGAAGAAGATACTGACGTTACTTAAGCGTTAATTGCTTTGCACTTCAAAGCCTATAGTTCCCAGAGGGCCAAGCAGCACAGAGACAACATACATATGTATTAACAGGGATTATGATAAGGAAGCCTGGGACATCACAACATTGTGCTGATCAATTCTGTATGTGCAGTTTTGGGGTTATGAGTGTGTATCTGTGAGTGCACGTATGCACATCTGTGTGTATTTCCACTGTGTGTCTGAGTTATCACTCTCAGGGAGAGGCCAGGTCAAATATGCATGGAAGCGATAAATGGCACACCTTCCAGCAGCATGCTGGGTGATGAGCAAATTTCAAACTTCAATATTCCAGCGAGAGTAAATGCAATGTAAATCTGACTTTAGTAGTCAGACATAGTATCTGAATCATCTGAATTTGAAATTGGCTGTGTGTGTGGAGAGAAAGTGTGAGCGAGCCTTTATTTATTTATTTTGTTTTGTAGATGGCTGCCTTCTGGAACAGAAAAGGTCCCCTCAGTGTATTTCTTAAGGCCCTCCAATCAGATCAGCCAAAACTAATCTCAGAGAATGCATTTTAATGAGCTGCCTTCATCTCACGCCAATTTGAAGGGGGAAACAGTCCCACCACTGCTCGTTGCTGCAGAGGAGAAGAGAGATAAGGTAGCTCTCTAGTGTGTCAAATTTTGGGTTGCTGAAATAAAATCTGACACATGCTGTAGCTCAAAAGAGGCCATCTCCATCTGCCGTTTCAGTTGTGAGGAAATTTAAGCCCGCTCGAAAACATAACATGACTGAAAATGTTTCATCTACCTGTGTTATCTTGGCTTTTCTGGCTGGTCGCTGGGCTGACAGGTTGGACTGGCTGGCTGAAGACCAGCGTTGACCTCTGACCTTGACCAGGTGCTCTGCCCTTGGCTGAGCCCGTAGTGGTCCTGGTGACAGCTCCCAGGCCCAGACGCAGACCTCTGCCAGAGCGTAGGAGACTGCCGCTCGCTCCGGCCTGAGCGGCCGTCCGGGCCTGCAGCGCCTCCTCAGCAGTGCTCCCTTTAAAACTGGCAGATCTTCCCACCTAGAAATCAAAATAGCAAAATTAAATTAAAGATGCTATTATGTGACATCTTCTAGATTCTGAAGCATTCATCATTTAAATCACACCAGTGCCAGAGACCGTGGGAGTTCCACTTGAAGAATAATTTAACACCAAATCCACTCTTTAATGTTGAGTAAATTACATGTACAGAGCCCTTGTATGTATGATGTTCATTACAGTAGAAATACTTTTTCAAGAGAGTCTTGTTGACCCTCCCAAAAATCAGTGAAAAATCCGTAAAGTACCCTAAGACAAAATAAATAGTAGAAAGATCAAAGATAATGTGAATTATGGTAATGCAGCATGGATTCAACAAATTTAATCATTTTTTTGTTGGGATTTATGTATTTGAAACTAACTTTAATCATTTGTATCTATAATTTGTGCACCATTTGTTCACACAAGAAAACATCTTTAAGTATTCACAGATGTAAATAATGAATCATATAATGCCCATGAGCACCTATTTGGATTTCCTGCTTCCATTTGCTAACGTACTGATGTGCAAAGTCTAGCTGCCATGACATGTATAATGTTGTACATTTTGCTTGTGATATCATGGGGAGTCTGGGAAACAACACAGTAATCTAATTAGCCAGCACATCAGTCATTGCATCCATATAGATACAAGTCGCTTTGTTATCAAACATCCTGTGTGAACAAAACAAATCATTATGTATTAAGTATGATATGGCTGATCATGTGCAATACACAGTAACTGATAACAAGAATTTCTATTAGCTATCTAGGTCATATGACTGCAGTGTGTCCACATATCGGGTTTATGCTGTGAGGAGAAGCAATAATGTCTGATGAAACAAGGATTAGAAGCTCTAAAAGAAACACGTAACACAGGCCTTAAATGAGTCAGAGATCCAGACACTAGCACTGTTTAACATCACCAGCATGATTCAAGTGAAAGTGTTATATACAGTATAATCCTGCGTGCTGGACAAAATGCTAACGTACATGCAGTGACATATAAAGCGCTGACAATCGGCTTGTCCCTGTGGTCTTTGTACTCCAAAAATGCATTAACTATTTATTTCCACATGCTGGTGCTTGACGTTGTATGAATATGAATGCCAAATGAAGCTATTTAATCAGAATCAATAAGGAATGATTTTAAAGCGATAATGAGCGGCTCTTGTGAGAGTGGGAATAAAATGCAGAGGAGCTGTGATCAATTATACATGGTTTACTGTGGGATATAGAATTTATGGACACCGACAAGGGAGCCTGATATGTGGTGTCAACAAATTCAATAGAAGAGGTTTGTCCTCGTACTTAATCTATATAACAAACTGTATATCATAAAGTAATTCTCTCAGCTAATTGATATGGGAACCATGACAATTAAATCCTGAGCCAATCCTTTCTTCGCTGTTTGTGTGAATATGCCATGATATAGTAGCGGATTGTGCTAAAGCATGATAGAAAATCCTTTGTTTTTAACTGAGGATGAGCACAACCGCTGAAAACTACAAGAGAAATCAGAAAGCAAACACTATTTTTCTTTAAATGTATACATTTATAATAACAACCTTACCTCTGGTGGTGCACTGTAGAAGTTGTCTGCCTTGCTGCCCAGTTTCGGGGGTGCCGTGTGGCTGTGTGTATGTGCCGGTGGGACAGTGTGTGTGTGTCCGGGGGGCCTGATGCCCCTGTTCAGCATTCCCGATGGGAAGACATTTGCCTGCATCTCTTGGCGGTACTTGTCATAGAGCAGATTGGAGGCACTGAGTACTGGGGCTCCTCTGGTGTCTGCGTCAGGCTTGGAGGGGTCTTTAGGGCTGTCTTTGAAGGACGAGGAGGGTGTTTGGCCGTGTGTGTATGCTGAGAGCCTGGACGGTAAAGAGGATACCTGATAAGGTCCGTCAGCAGCCTGAGGCTTAAACTGAGGATTCTTTCGGACATAGGTGATTATTTTCGGTCGAACTCCTTTAGGTTTCAGTTTAGGTGATGGGGAGCTCTCTTTGGGGCTGTTGTGGTTAGAGCCCTGCTGGTTGTTAAGAGGCGCTTTGGGGATTCCACTTGTGCTTATATTGGTTTTGACTGGTGCTCTCATGCAACTGTTGCCATAGCCCTGAGCTGATGTCGTCACAGCAGGGTTGCATCCCGGCGGGATGTGTCTAACCACTCCAGAGGCATTCCTGGAAACGAGGTACATGGAGGGTTGTCTGCGCGGTGAACCCTGGGGTGTCCTGAGAGGGGAGTGGGGAGGGGTCAATGACCTGGAATCAACACTCGTCCTGTTGGGACTGGAGCAATTCCTTCGGTATGTGAGCTGAGTCTGGGGTCTCCTCTCCAACGTGGAAGGACTGGAAGGACTTGAGTTACGCCATGTAGTTGAAGTCGGCGGTTTTTCCACCGGTGGAGCCTCCCTCTGGGTTGCCTGGTTGGGCTGCCTGGGCTGCGAGCCTCCCGAAATTTTGTACAGGGAGGAAAAATCTGATGGTTCACGTAAAGACGATTTTGTAAACTTTCTGTTTGACCCGTTACTGTGTGAGTCTGGAGAGTGGTTTGCGGAAGACAGTTGCCCTGTCTCAGCCTGATGCGCAACAGGCTCCGCTGAGCTCCTCGCTCTTCCCATCTCCGTCTGGCAGAGGGGTCTGACGAGCTGCTGCCGTCGAGGCGGCATCACCCTCTCCTCAAATCCGGCCTTCCTCCTCTGGCCCAGCCCCCCATCAGAGGACGAACCATTTCTGTGATGACTTCCTTCCTCCTGTCTCTGATCGTGGGTGTAGTATTGAGGATGGCCAGGTTTCTCCTGAGGATGTGATGGCGGGGAGTTCTGGTTGGCATCTACAGGGCCGGCCCTTCTTCTGGCCTGGGATGAGGTAGTGTTGTTTGTGTTGGGATAAGGGTTGGTCTTGGACAGAGAGATGAGAGCCTGCGCTTCCCCGCTACTATCCAGAGCACTCGATAGGCTCCCGCTGAGAGAAACGGCGGACAGACTGGAGACAAACACATTTGTCTCAGACTTGGACTCCTTCAGACCTCCCCTCCGTCTCTCCCTCTCCGCTGCTCTGCCTGACCTTGTGTCCCTTCTCTCTATTGAGCCTGTCACACATGTGTCCAGTTCTTCAGTGCTATGACAGGCAATCCCTTTCTGCGCCCCTTTGCCCCTATGTATTCTGCTCTCCACTTTGTTGCTGTCGTTGTCATTTCTCCTCACTCCGACTGAAGCGGAGCTGGCAGTTGAGCTCGAGGAGATGGACATGGGGCCCTCGTCTCTTCCGTCTCGCACACTTCCTCCATCGTCTTCCTCCTCATTTTCCTCCCTCTGATCCCTGTCTCCCAAGAATGCATGTATGTCCTGACACTCCAACACCTCAAACTCTCTGAGATCAGGCTCCATGCATTGTTGCTCAGAGCCCCAGATCACTAACTTGTCAGGAGAGTCACTCTGGGAGACCAAAGGAGGGATGCAGCTCGTGCTGAATCCTGTGTCCTCTATCAGTCCTCTTCCCACTTCATCACTGATCGAGGGTAATTGATTGGCATTATCATCCCCAGACTGGGAGAACTGGATCTGGGTTTTGTTCCCAATCTTTTCTCCCCTGTCAACATTGACCCTCAGTCCCTGGAAACCGGTTGGGATGCTCATGTCGGACCTGGTTACTGTTGCCGTGCTCAGAGACACCTGCAGGATGCTGAGGCCATCTATGGACTTACTAACACGTCCTCCCTCCCAGTCGCTCTTATTCAGGGTCTGTGTGACAATGGCCCTTCAGTTGATCATCCCAAGGACAAAATGTCATCTCATGAAATCTTTTCAACTTCAACTCACCACTTATCTTGCATTTACTGTGAATCAACAACGCCGTCCTAGATGGCTCTTCAGGGAGATGGAGGTCTCTTCAATCTGAAATGAAAGACAGCAAAGAAAACTGTAAGAAAGGACAATGAGTATGCCTGAAATGAAGCCACATTTGGTGAAACCGTTATGTTTTTTTGCACTCCACACAGCCACTCAAGGTGTTTTATATTTAGTCTGGCCTGGGTAGCAGAACGTTCTGAAATCAGCTGTGTGTAGCCCGCAAGCTTGTGCTCTTTATCTGTGTGACTCATATCAATCGATGGTCATTTGAAACAAAACAGAACTGGCTGTCCATGGAAAAAAGATGCTCTAAACATAAGAAAAAGCAATAGTCTACTACCTTATTTCTATTTTAAAGGGTGTTTTTTCATCTTTTACAAGCGCCTGCTGAATCCAAACATTTGACATTAAATTATGTTAATTCTAAGTGTAAAATGCGATATGGCAGGTGGCTAAATACACTCAAAGAGCAATAATTCATATTCCATCATGCAAGAGTAGTAAAGGATTGATAATGGGAACGCAATTATCAAATGATGATGGATGTTCACTGCAGGGCCTAAAGAAAAGAGATGAGTGAGGAGAGAAGTGGAGGATAGTCGAGGTTACAGACTGTTTATATGTAAGTGAAGGAATCACCCTCGGGATGTCTGATGAAGACAGGCGAAGAAGAAGAGAGGGAAGGGTGCGAAGTGTTTTGTAATGAGCTTTTTCCCCTCAAGAGACCGAGATGAGAACGGGTAGGAAACATCAGAAATAAAAGTATGTTCCATTTACAGCATATACAAGACAAGCTTACAGTCTCTAATATGCTCAAGCATATACATGTTATCAATATAAAGAACAGTGGAAATTACACGTGGGTGTCATGATAGCCGAGGGGTGAAAACACCAGCTCAGGAGGGATAAATCCATACTGTAGGTCTGATTGCTACAAGAGGGTTAACACTCCTCTGACAACATGTCCTCTCCAACATGCCATATGGCTGATTAAGCCAATGCCATGAATTTGATCGCATGCAGCGACAGCACATCCTGCTTCATTTGAAAGCCGCATTCTGCAAGACGCACAGAAAACTGAGACACAAATTGTTGTGCCGCTCTGAGTAGACAGCATTTCAAAGTAACCGAGTGTGTGCCACTGAAACGAGTCCAGTCAATAGATGAGCAGATGGCAGGGAGGGCAAATGTCTGAGAGCTTTTGTCACACTGTGTCAGTGCAGGACAGTTTAATCACAGCGGTTCAGAAAGAGAAAACTCATGAATAACCACACATCAACACAAACCCAAGAAAACTCTGACAACACGAGATGACTTTGCTCTCAGAGGAAAGACTTCCACGTGCCTCTTTACATTTCAATCTCTCCATAATTATGCAAGAGCATCTACGAGGAATTCTCCTTCTGCCATAGAGCAGAAGTGTTAAAATGACAGAATATTAATGGACTCTGTTTTAGGAGTCCATTAATGAGAGAATTTCATGTTTACTTGTTTGCGTGTTTTCTACATCACGCACAAAATTCATATAGACTGAAGTGATGTTTTAATCATATTCCATCAAATCTGTCAGACAGATGACTGGACACAACATGCACCTGTGTAGGCAGTGAATATTATGTACTTAGACCAAGATGTTGATTATGTAGTCATATATGTGCCTTCACACCACCACACTGACTATTTGAGTAGGTTCCAAAGTTCAAACACAACTCCCACCCTCTAATTATGTGTGCGGCGGGGGAGTTAGCAGGTGCCTTCTCCATGTGTCCTGTGGCAGCAATATCAGTGCGCAGAGTGAAGCGCTAAGACAGCAGCTCTCTCTCTGCCTGTGGCACAGCTGATGCTGCTGAAATCCAGTGTGGAGCTACATTTTGTCCAAATGCACCAGGGAAATATTCAAGGACATGATTTGAATTCCTGAAGGTCGCCTGAGAAGTGATTTTTGAGTTGTTATCACATTTTCCTGAAGAGCCTGTTAACAGAACATTTTTAAAAAAAACTTTTGGGAACTCCGTGAACTGAATACATAACACTTTAGGACTGAAATTCTGAAACCTTCATAACCAAATAGCAAAACTTTTAACACTCTAAAATATTTGTTGACTTGCCACATAACAGATTTTATAAAATGGTCAAATATTTATCAGATTTTGTTAAAATTATGCAGGTAATATTCAGCTTGAGACTGCAGAGACACAGAGGGAAAACTCATTGTGGTTCACTTTCACAAAACTTTAGCTGGTGCACACAATGAAATAATTAGCTAATTATAAAGCACACACACACACAGATTTCAAAGAGGCGGGAAAGGAGAGGGATGGGAGGGAGAGAGAAAGAGCCAAAGAGATGGATTAGAGAGCAGGATAGTTCTCTGAGATGACATGGTGGCACATCGATTACGGCACTGATGTAGCACCGGAGGTTGTGCTGATGACAGCAGTCCTGGGAGGCTGAGCGTTAAGCTTGGTCACAGTGGCTGAACCACAATAAGCCACATATCACCTCACAGCGAGGCAGACAAAACCAATCTGGGAGAAAACCCTACACCTAATAAGATAGAGACCAAAAGAACCTGCCTGACAGTGAGTTAAAAAAAAAACCTGTTGTGACGATAAAAAAGCATAAAAAATTATCTCAGGATGCTTCGGGAGATGCGCGTTTGAGGAAAAAAAAAAAACACTTGACAGGTTCTCCCTGCTGTCACACTGCCTTATGTTGGAGCTTACTTGATGGTAAAAGTAAAGAGGATCACACGGTACGGAGTGGATGAAGCAGGACTGGTATTGGTGAGGGGCTGATTTGATGTTTCCTGTGACTGGAATATGAATTATGTAATTACAAGGGTAACAAATGTGGATAAACATCTTTGATCATCCTTCTATTTGAGGCAGGGGATACACTGCAAATAAGAGAGTAAGTACTCAGGGACCATTTTTGGCTTAGTGATTGTGAATGCACTGTTGCCAATGGTGCTCCAAACAGACTAGTTCATATATATTATTTCTTTATCCACAATGAATAAATTTTGATTTATTGTAAGCGTAATATATTATAATAAGAGAATATGATATGGTAACTTAAAATAATTAAAAGTAGTACTTATTTGGACTTTTTTCGGAGCATAGCAGCAAGGACAAGACTGATACAATTCCTGCATAAATGCATGTGGACTTGATCTGGGGTGGAATATTTAATGAAGGCAGGATTTGTTTCACCTGATGGTGACACCCACTAGTTAAGGTAACTGCTCAGTCTGAAGGAGGAGGAGGCAAAACCTGGAAAAAAAAAAACACTCATGCTTCTGTTGTCATGGCAATGCCATATCCCTGGGAATTGGAGAATACACGTCCTGACCCCTTCATCTTCCATCAGGGAAAAAGGTCAGTGCTATAAAGAGACGGGGCGTCCTGAAGGTCAGCTTTATGCTTTTACACTCACAGCTCATGCATATATTCTGCTGTGCAATGCTTTCACATGTGAGCTCACACCCGTCCACAACCATGGATGAAGATATATGCAGCCACAAGAACACAGAGTGCATGAAAAATACACACAGTACAAAAATAGATGAGTGAAAGCCATTTTTTCCCCCAGCAGGTATATCCTACTCGTCTAGGAGCAATTATATCCCTGCAAGTGGGCAGATAGACGTATCGCTGAAAGAATGAGGCAGGATAAGATGATATCTCAGCAGTGATCAAATTCAGAGAAGGACTGGAATTTGTGCTCTTCTCCAGGCTCCTAACCTACCAAGTATTGCATTTAACCACAGAAAGCTCTTCTTGGAAGGCGAGAGATGAGGGACATGAATGTGACATGATGAAGGACTCGCTGGAAATGGAGGGACAAACAAAATCTAGAATGGAGTGTAGAATTGGAAAAAAGGCAGGCCTTCCTCATTCTCCTTGATTTTCTCTCAGCATGTGAGCAGGTCTGAGTGGGTGAGAGAAGCAGACATGAGGTGGGAGAGATGAGACATGCAGATGGATACAGAGAAGAAGAGCTACAGCTTTCTAATTAGGCTGTTGGAAGGAAATGCATCATTTGAGCCTCTATAGTGCGAGCTATAGAGCCCCATTTCTGAAGTGACTTACTGAAATAAGCCCAAAAGAGCAGAGTGAAGTAATTATTGAAAATCCTTTTACCATATATAATGCTAATGAGTGCTAAATTGCTCCCATTGATGAGGCTGGGAACATATATTTCCAATTTATACATTTCTGTTCTGCAGGTTGTAAACCTCATGACAGCTGTATGCCACAGAGGAATAAGTGGTCTATTCTCTGCTTCTTTCTCGCTTCAGGACTGTATTGAAATTATGACTAGAGGAGCAGGGGGTCAGATAAGTGGGAGGGTTTGTATTTTTTAATTTTGCTGATAGGAAGGTAGCCTGAATTTTTAAGGAGAGCAGGAGAGGCTCACTTATCCAAGTCTTCCTCTTGAAATTAATTGTGAAAAATGACAAAGATGGCTTTTGTTTTGAAATTTAATTCTGTAAAATTAAAGAAGAAAAACAGAGATTTGCTGGATTGTTGATCATTTTGTATTGTACTGAGATATTGCAGGAGAGGGTATTATATGTTTTTCCAGTAAAGCAAAGGGTCCAAAGACAACATTCATAATGCTTTCTACAAAAAGATTCAACCCACTTCCTCAATCATGTCCATACAGTCCCTTCAGTGTCCATTAAAGAGCGTCAAAACATGAGAGGGTATCAAACATGTCAAGATAAGGGGACTGTGAATCTTAATTTCTTTAAGTTAAATGCTGCAAAGAATTTAATTTACAAGAAAAAAAATCTATTTAAAACATTTTGCCCCAGAATCTCATATATTTCTCTAAACAAGTCAAAACAGGTACACAGAAAGTATAACACATAACTCAAAGACTGCAGGTGCATCTGAATGTGCATATGCACTCATTGTGTCTCACGCTGACACACTCACCTGCACAGACACACGCGTCAACACACACACACACACACACATGCTTTCTGCCAGTGTCTTTGTTGTCGGTCCAGCAGCACATGTGGCTATTACAGAAACCATTTGTCTTTGGCACTTTGCTTTATTCCTCTCCTCCCCCACTGGAGAGCAGACAGGTTTTACAGCTCCTGGGTCCCTGGGGAACCCTAGAACCCCAATGACACACACATACACGCACACACATTCCCCCAGGGCCATCTCTCTTTCATCCATATATACGCACACATACCTCTGCAGAGATGTGAATTCCAGGATATTGAAATAGATGGAAGAGAGATGGGGGGGGAACACAAAATGGAAAGAGTGTCGACATGTGCGTAACCATAATTTATGACTCCTGAGCATTAGCACACGACATAATTAGATTTAGTGAAGGATTTACATTTAAATGCAGTGTAGTAGTTATCCCTTAAAGATAAAACTGCTTTCCTCTAATGCAATACAGGCTGTGTCTTTGCATGCATGTAATTAATCTCTAATGACATCATCCTTGCATGTCCTTGTGCACTTTCCCGAGGCTGGATTGTGTTAGAAATGTGTGTGTGTGTGTGTGTGTGTGCGTGTGAAAGTGTGAACTTGTGAACATCTACCATCTACAGATAAATTGGTTTAATGCTTTCGCACATTCCAAAAAATAAAATGCTGAACACACACGAAAACAATCATCCTCTTGTCCATTTTGGAAAAAGTGCTCCTCTCAACTTGTAACTTCTATTCACGCACAATCATCCAGCAGGATAAAGCTTAGCAAGGAAAGTCTATTCAGAAATAAGCTAAGCTTGAGTCATCCATTCCTTCTCCTCCCATCTCTGTCAGCGACACAACACCGACAGAAATAGCACCGAAATAAGCTAAACGCTCCATTTTCACAGAAGACACAATAGACACCCTGTAGACAGAATTTCACATGCGATGATTCACTAAACTGTGCCCGAGTGTTTGTGTGCGTGAACCAGGCAGAAACTCACTATGCACAGCGAAGGGATTATCATCGCCGAGAACAGTGAGGCAGAACTGGGAAATATCCAGAAATAGTATCCCCAAGTTGCTTGATTGTTGCTTTGTGCTTTTATGTATTGATGTAGAAACAACAGCAGCTTCTTATCAAAAATCTTTGCTCCCCTGAATGCAGCACAGTATAGTGCTTAACTGTACTCAGTTAGGCACATCCCCATCTGCTTCATCCCTTTCTCGCAAAAATGTCTGTCTTTACCTCCTCCTTCCACTCTTCCACCTTAATAATACAGAGTTAATGAGGGCAGGGCGAAGTGATCAATCCCATTTTCATCCATATAGGCGGCACATCGGCAGCAGACTACATCTACCCAAATAATCCCTCGTCTCCCTCCCGCCTTGCCTCTCTCTCCCACTCTACTCCCACACACACTCAGTCAGGTGCCTTTTCTTACCCCATGGGGACAGTAACAGGATTTTTGCAGGATCTGGGGTCAGAGTGGGTGGTCATACGTAACTGAATGAGGAGAATGACCAAATCAGATCATCTGCAATAAAAACTGATTTATTTCCTTACTGCGCACAGGCAAGCGGTGTTCCTGCTACCTGCTATGAAATCGCCGGGATTTCAACAATACACCAGTAATGGGATTTATTAGCCGAGGCGAAATGAGAAATGGAGCCACGTTTTCGCACATCCATCCATCAGCACATGTCCACACGCAGGGTTTGTCTCTTTGTTATTCACACGACTGATTAAGATGACAAACTGTGTTTAAAAAATGGAAATTGATGATCACAAAGCGTCTCATTCCGAATGTCAGCACGAGCTTGTAGCTTGCACGTGTTCATGCAAAGTTGCACATATAGCAACATGAGGACCACCTACACACACACTGACACACATATATACACTCAGGCAGTGAGTATCACTGCAGCAGGAGCAGAGACAAAGAGACAGCCTCTCACTGGGAGGAAAATGTGGCTTTGCAAAACAGACGTCTGTCACACAAAAACACACTTACTGATGCAATTTAGCATCTACTTAATTGTTATTTTTTTCAGCATTGCTTTTGGCAAGTGCTGGGAACAAATCTCCACTAAATCAGACATGGTCCTGCTTCCCTGTCTGGTTTTGCTGTGCTATGCAGCCCGTAAGGATGGATTGTGGCTGAGAAGGATGAAGAGAAGACAAATGTGCAGGATATGAAAAAGAAAAATGACAGCGGTGAGATAAGTTGTGGATAAAAAACAAAGAGAAAGCAATAAAGGAAGATTAGCACGATAAGAGACAAACGAACTGTAACAGTCTGGGGGAAAAAAATTAGGAGGAGAAGGAAGATTTGTGATGATCACTTCATTGAGTCCTGCAGTTAAAACATAGACTAACATGCATCCAGACAGGGGCGGCATGGAGGAGAGGAGAAAAAGGGGGTGTATGTCCACGCTGCTTGCACCGCATTGTTATTAGCAAAGCCCCTCCACCCACTAGACTCACTCCTGTCGCAGAGAAAAATGTTAACTCTTGCATGGCTGGTGGGCAGAAACTGTACGGGAGGACAAAGAGGAGAGGTGAAGTGAGGAGAGGAAAGGGGTTCACTTCACATACAAAGCGGTCGCAGACAAAGAGTTCAGCGATAGAGGATTTCTCTCTGGGATCGGAGGGAAGTTGGCACATGCTTTTACAAACACACACAGTCAGACATAAAGCTGGCAAGGTGAGACAGCCCAGACAAAGAAAAAGGCTGAGTGCAACTTAGACAGGCTGAGTCACTCAACCCTGTTTATTTTCGGAGAATATGATAATAGAAACAAACGATGCTGCAGAAAGCGAGGAGGCGGGGGGAGAGGAATCATGATGTGGGGGGATTCTAGTTGGTATTGTAATGTGTAAAGTGTGTGTATGCATGTGTAATGTGCAAGTGGCAAACCCCAGGGGTGGGGGGGAGGAACGACTGGCAAAGGCTCAGTGAGAGGTGAGCAGGGAAAAGAGCGAGCTGAGGGTTTTGGGATGGTGATGATGTGCAAAAAAAAAAAAATGGTAATGGTTTAAATTGTGTGTGTAACAAAAAGACTGTGTTCATACACCGGACAAAGAAAAGTGAGAGAGTGAAGGATGGGGCAAAGAACTCCTTTAGGAAATTAAAGAGAAGTGCTGCCTACTTTAAGGATTCACATCTGCTGTGACAGACTTACTTTATTTTTAGGAATATGGACAAGGCTAATATAAAAAAAAAGAACGTAGATGTACAAGTATGTGAAGACACGTTATAAAAAATTAATGATGTCGACTCACTGAATGTTTTTGTGGCTTTTTACAGCCAAGCAGAGCACTTGTACAGTCTTGTCCTTTAAAAAAAAACACTACTGCTCATGCTTGCACAGTTTAAGTTCATTCACAGAGTAACATTAATTTGCTTAATAAGGGCTGGAGCCTGCATAAAAATCTGCAGCACTTCTCTTAAACTGACTGAGCTGATTCTGCAAATGGATGCGCACACATACACACACATGAAAAAGGTCTTGTTGACTCCCCACAGGATAGGGAGGTGTGTGTGTGTGTTGTGTGTGTGTGCGTGTCATCAGCGGAGAAGTGCCTCTCTGCTCGCCCTCTGATGTCCTGTCTGTGACTGCAGGGGGAGGAGCTACAACCAGCTCATTGCCACCTTCCAGACAAAGACAGCGTGAATTTGAGAACGTGTGTGCATGTGTGTTGACACTTCATTCGCACTGAATTCACACACACTTTTACGCACTCGCACAAGCAGGCACATCCTCATATTGAGCAAAGAGAAGCCTTCAGATTGTTTAATTGAGAGTGATCACAACCTAGGTTTGTGGAATCACTGCAGCTTCTTCCTCTTTCTGTTATTCCCTCTTGTCTCTCCACACACACACACACACACACACACATACACACACACACACACATTTACTTACTTCTTCACTTCAGTATTCTACAACATAGAAACCACTTTGGTATCAATTAGAACAATACGTTTGTCTAAAAAAAGACTACAAGCAATAAATGTCTGAATAATTACAAAAAAGACACACACAACACATACAAACATAATCTAGATGAAACTGAGAGGCATACTGACATACTTTTCCTCCTCTCTCTTCTTCACTTCACTTGCCGTCTCTATTTCCCTTCTCCCTCCTCCTTCGCCTCCTCTGTTCTGTCCTATAAAATGACCTTGAAGGTCACACCAGTGCGCTACACTCATGGGCTTTGTGACAAACTGTCTCACCTGCAGAAACACACACATACATAAGCACCTGAGCCCAAGCACTACCTCAAACACACACGCACACACACACCGCTGGTAGTGGTTTTCCCGGCAGAGATCTGCTGAATTGATCGCTGCTCAGACATTGCAGAGGTCAGATGTAATGAATCAATCACACATGCATCAGCATCTGGAGCAGCGGCTGTAGCAGACAGCGTGCAGTCCCAAGCCAAGGCCACGGGCTCTGCTGCCCCGCTTTGATGCAGTGTCAACCTCCACATTAACATGACCGGGAGGGATTGGCAAGATTTAGCAAAATGGACTGGGGGATCCATAGATGTGGGAAGCCTCTGATATTGGGATCGATAATGGCAGCAGACGATACCAATAAACACAAAAAACCACACTTCCCACACATATTTTATCCATAACGTCTTAGGCTAGAATCCACCCACCACGTGTTTGAGCAGCAAAATGCTTGACAATGAAAACTTTGAATGAATACGTTAGAGACGAGTGCCACAATTTTGGATAAAAAAATGAAGTGATACACCCTGCCAAAGATGAGAAAGCTGCACCCCACATTGCACAGCCTCAAGGACAACCTGACCGTCAGACGCAGATCAATCAGGACGGGAGACAGCAGAGTGTAGAAGACCTGCCCTCAATCTGCTCACCTTTATTTGATCCATCCCTCCCTGTCTCTCCTCTCCTCCCACCCCTCTAAGTAGCCTAAAGGTGAGGCCGTGGGTATTGTTGCTGAAGTAACTGGAGCACATAAAAGCACTGGACATTTTGTTACTGAGTCTCTGTGGGCTTCGCGCAGGAGTAAGAGGATACTAAAGAACGAGAGGTCTTTAAGTGAGCGACTGCAGCCTTTTTATTGGTTAATGAAGGTGAGGAGAAGAAACAGGCAGGATTGGAAATGGAAGTAGGAAACCTGAGGGGAAATGTGGAGAAGGTTTCCTCGAGGGTTTGATCAGTTTTCTCAACAAAACGTGCCTTTATTTCAACTTCACATTCTTCACATACTGCACATGCTCCTTCAGATACCACAACCATTAAAAGAGTCAGCACAGCAGCACTGTTTCTCTAAAACGCAACTCTAAAACAATCTTCTCTGGCATTTTTTTAAGGAAAAACTTTTAAAAACTTTGGACTCTTTTTTTTTAATCTCCATTTTTGTTTCTTTTACTTGATGCCAGAAGTTCCAACAGCACAAAATCACCCCCCAGAAATCTAATGAGGCATTGCACAAAACTTCCAAGTAAAACAAAATATTAAATAATCATTCTTACCAAATAATTACATTTAATTCAAAATCTCTCGGCTGTCAGCTCTCAGTACAGTGGATCATAGCTGGAGTCGTGTCTAAAGCCTGGATAATCTATGTCTGATCATTAGCATCACCCACAGAGACTTGACCTGCTCCATCCATCCATCACACCGACCCTGTCTGACCTCACTCTTTCTCTGCCTCCATCCCCCTTTACCCTCCTTCAGCCTCCTGCTCCACTTGCAGTACCATCAAGTTTCCCATTAAACTAATTATTTTTAAAAAAATACATATATATATTTTGGACAGAAAGTCTGTGTAATTCCCTCCCCAACAAACCGCACCACGTCGGGCCTGCGAAAACAAAACGACCCACATTCGGCGAACCATCCGAGCCATCCGTCCCACACAGACCCGCAGACCCGGAGCCAAAGATCTAAGTGCGACACTTCTTAAAGAGAGCCGGTGCTGGCCTCACCACAAGCATCGTTGAAAAAATAAAATAAAAAGGATGTTTTCAGCTGTGGGACTCACCTCCGGGTTTCTCCGCCGCTGATTCATTTAAGAAATTGTCGCTCAGACGCAGGAGTTTAGAGCACCAAGCACAAGCCCGTCTTTCCACTCTCTCTCTCTCTCTCTTTTCTTGTTTCTGCCAGCCACAGAGAGAGAGAGAGAGAGAGAGAGAGAGAGAGAGAGAGATGCTGCGGACACAAGGAGGAGGGGGGATGGAGGGAGGAGGAGGAGGAGCGGTGCTGATGCTGCAGCCGACACCTGGCAGAGCATCTTTGAGCTCATGCAGGCCTCTCTCTCTCTCTCTCTCTCTCTGTTTCAACACGTGTGCGCTCTCTGCTGGGTTGAGAGAGAAGTGATACTGATGAAAAGCATCAGTGGATTTCTCCACCAGCAGCCACCCGAAGAAGAAAAAGGAGGAGGAGGAGACTTGGTGTTTTGAAAAGCTCATTTTATTTACAGGAGTGATGCACTGGCTTTGAGACAAATGCAGGGGACAAGGAAAAGACAAAGCAAAAACAACAAATTTTAAACTTACTTGAGTGAATGTGCACTATTTAGCCTACAGGACACTGGTATAAATAGGTTATTAATGTTTCTGAGTGTAGGATTTTCATGTGATTGGATTAAGGTAAGTTTTTGTTTGTAGAGGAAAAAAAAAGATGATCCATGGGTTGCTTTCAGCCCCTCATTCTCAGAAACCCTGCACTCAACAAATGGCAACAAAGTTTTCCACCTTTTACAACAAGTAAGGGAACATGTCTTCTTTTTCTTTGTCAGAATCAGCCACATGTCAGACAGTTATTCATCAGAGAAGACATTTTATGCTGACATATTACATCTATAAGGTGTATAACACAGCACATACAGAACACCTGAATGCACTTTGACAAAAACAAACATAACCCAAAGCTCACCTACTAGACTTTTTCTGGCGCTTACAGTCACATGTCACGGCCTGTCTGCTCAGCTGCCGAGCATATCTGTTGTCATCACCTAACTTAGAGTAAGTGTGGAGCTCCGATGTCTTCTTCGTCCAGGTCGTGCACTGATGAACTGCCAACTGAGCTACCTCCATCTGCTGAGGAAGGCCGTGAGACGGGGCCGAAAGCTCCACAAAAAGCCCTTGACTGGACCTTGAATGAGCATTCACCACGGCGGGGCTTTAATCGGCAGCCGCGTTGACATGACAACGAAGTGATGTTTTTTTAAAAAAGTGGCAGTTTTGTGCATAAATGCAGCGAGAG
Source organism: Scortum barcoo (assembly GCA_023238725.1). Lineage (NCBI taxonomy): Eukaryota > Metazoa > Chordata > Actinopteri > Centrarchiformes > Terapontidae > Scortum > Scortum barcoo. The sequence goes on along the minus strand of CM041534.1, from coordinate 12,054,429 downwards.
GAAAATAATGTTGAGAAAATGAGAAAGCCCTGAAGATGAGTGACAAACTAGTACAGACTTTTTTGTGCTTTTTTAGCATTTGAAAAAGGGATGGATTAGAAACATCAAAAGCCTAATAATGTGACACAGGATATGTGAACGCAAAGCTAAGGTCAGTAGAGTTTTAAAGCAGCATCAAAGGGAAAAGAATTAAGCTCCTTTTTTAAATTATCTATACACATGTATACATTCATAGTAGGCCCATTTATTTCAGAGGTAAAAACTGAGGTTTGGCAAGACATGAAGGAATAACAAAGTTATATGCCAGAGGACAGACTTAATACAAGTGAATCCCTTTATACTGATTTAGCAGAAAACCAAATGAAAATTTCACAGAGAATAAAATAAAAGCCATGACAAGTTACAAGAAGACGATAAGACAAAAGATGAATTAGTTTAAGTGTTATACTTTGCAATTACAAATAAAATGATGGGAAATGGGATTTATCACATACTTTGACTATATATGAGACTGACACTGAGTTTGTGAGGTAAGTAGATATTACTAAATTTAGATAAAATTGGTGCATAGTGTAACAATTAAACAAGGTTTATTAATTTGTTAACAAACCTCCTGGAAAAGTCGGTCATGCACAGGAAGATATTTGAAGTGTTAACATGTCACAGATCATTATTTCACCTCTATTGTGACAGGCTGCAATTAACATTTTAATGTCACAGTCATCCTAGTATCCCATATTCCTAGTTTTATAACTCTACAACTTTTTTGTAGATAAGGCATTAATGGTTATAGTAAGGTGAAGGCAGTGATTTAGCCAGCCCTGAGGGTAATCTTTCAGTTGCACTGATCACGTAAACACAATATAAAGAACACAATGTTAAACACAGAGCGACAACAGAGCAACACAACATAAGCCTTTTCTCAAATTTACAATAATTTACTGCAACAACTACAAACAATATCTTATATACACCATCTTGATTACTTATAGATAGCTACTTTATTATAAATGACTTCCATAATCACAGTGAATTTACTTAAAACTAATGGGAACATGACGTGTTGATGCAAAGGGCTGTGTTTAATTTGAATGGTCGATTGATTTTGTTCTTTAAAGGGGAACTACACCTGTTTTACACACTGAAGAGACTACAAGTTTGAAAATTAAACATATCTGGGTTTGCGGAGAGAGCTTACCAGACCTCTACAGCCTGCTCCATCAACAAGAAGTCGAGTTGCATTGTGTGTAGTACATGCAGGTGCCAGATTTAAAAAAAAAAAAAAAGAATTATTATAATAGTATTTTTATTCTGCTGCATTGATTTTCTTTTATACTGTCCATCATGAGTCCCACAGTGTGATAGCAGCGCAAAGCCAAATCACTGGAGTACTCTTTCAAGTGTATGACAAGAGAAAACATATCTAAAAGCATATTTCAATGACACCAAACAAGAAAAATATGGAAATAAATGTACTTGTGGCAAAAATTCCACCTGATCAAATTCTCTGTAGGCTTTTACTCAATTTTTAATATCAAATTGAATCAAATTCATAATTTGAGAAGCACTTTGGAAACGATCATGTTTTAGGAAGCAGGTAATAAAAAGACATTGATAAACACGAGAAAAGGCGTAAAATAAACAAAGTAGTACGAGTTCATTCATATCGAACATTTAAAAAACAGTTGGCTGGTATTATTTTTCGAAAAGACAAACTAAATGTTACAAGCTACAGATGCAAAAAGACACAGCAGCCAGCACTGTGAAACACCACCATCTAATGTCACATGACATTGACTGATATTCAGCAAACATCAGTGTTGTCACCTGATGCTCAAACGCATATCAGCATTCACATATTGGATTTCATATTTTTACAAAGGGTATTAAAATATCCCAAATAAGACAGCGTAGTTTAAGAGCTGTCCTTGTCATTGTGAAGAGGTCGTAAAATCAGGTGTCTTTTAAACTATTATGAGTCACATGGTTTGATGATTTAAAATGCTCCTGGCAGGCTTTAGACTGAATGAATTCCTTTGAATCTCTGTATCTAAGAGTGAGGAACTATCCAACAGGATATGTTGTTTAATGTCTTCTCACAGCAGTTTCTGCATCATTATGCAGCCAGAATCATTTATGATTCATCATGACTGCTTCTTGCTAAGACGTACGCCTCCATTGAAAACCATAGTGTGTAACCACAATAGGACCCCAGGCTTTCCCTGTTGCAAGTAAAAACGTGGTACCTAAAATGGTATCAATGCAATCTGTTGGACTTAAAACTGGACTCTTGGAAACTGTAAGCTACGGCTCCCTGCCGGCCCACTTCCACGTGCAGCCATTGGCCCAACCACCCTTTTCTGCTAGTGAACGAGGGTAATTACATCCCTGACAAGCCAAGTGTTTTGCAGGGTATTGTGCAAGCTCTCACTTGTCAGGGAGGACTTTTAGAGCAGCATTTCAACATCAATTACATAAGAGTTGGCAGGTTTGAGAGAATGTAGCAAGTTCGTAACTAATATGTATTTAATAATAGTTGTGCTATCTTTTTTTTTTCTAGAATTATGTAGATGTATGCAGTAGTCATTAAGTTGTAACAGAAAGAAAGACAAAAGATAGTCCTACTGCCAGCAATGTAACCCAGACACCCAAAGAAGTAACTATGACCCATCATGAAGGGAAACAAATGTTATGGTCTCACAGTATCTCTGAACCTCCCTGAAAAATTGACGTTTTGTGTCTTCAACATGATCCCTCCCCCCTCAGACAGCCAAGCGATAACGAGCAGTTGGAGCTCAAGGCCAAACAAGCTTATTACTAAACACTGAAATAATAGAACATGTCAATTATGGCTTCAGAAATCCTGTTGTTCCACCCAGCAGCAAATGGGTAAAGTCACAGGTTTGGGAATTTGAGTTATTTATCATTACTTTCCCCAAAAGGGGAGTACTGCCGCTGAGGGGCTGGGAGTCGCCCAGTCAAAAATACTCTTACACAGACAAACTTGGCGTCAGAACAAGTTGAAATGCAGCATGTTCCAATGCTTCCTACAAATCTCCATCATCCTCTTCCCTGGTATTGATCCCGTAGTGCAGGAAGGCCTCCTTTTCTGGTGACATGGCCTCCTGTTCGTGGTCGCGCTTGAAGCCGTTCATCTCTGTGTCCGGAGACAAGCGGGCAATGGCAGCCTCAGCGCTGTGATGAATGCCATAGCCAAAGTAGATCACTAAACCTGGAAAAGCAGAGCAAGACACAGCGTCTTTGTTTAATAAAGTCACTTTAAAATTCAGTTTTTTAAACCTCCTATCTGGAAGAAAATTATGACTGAAATGGAGAGTACTTACCTATAACCATCCAGATGGAGAATCGTATCCAAGTGCCTCTGTCAAGCTGCATCATCAAGTAAACGTTTACAAACATGCTGATCACTGGAATGAAGGGTAGCAGGGGAACCTAAAGGGTCAAGCATCGCAGAAGGGAAACATTGCGTAGTAGTAGGTACTGTTGAAAAAGATTTGAAAAACCACTGCTTCGCTACACTGATTGAGTTTCTAGAATCGAACCTTGAAGGAAAGTTTTGTCTTGCTCTCGGGCTGTCTCCAGATGATAAAGGTGAGGAGGAGACACACCATGAAGATCACACTGAGGGCTATGATGTTCCACGCAGCCGCACCTCCCTGCACCGCCAGCACGCTGAACGCCAGGATCAACGCTCCTGCAGACGCACATACGCTTTCATATTATTTCATGTGCACCTCTACACAGGTGCCATATAATTAACATTCGTTCTAAAGACCATTTAAACAAATCCCTTGAATCTTCATGTGCATCCATTGCGAACTAAGATACCTCTCAGTGTCTTTGCATTGACTCTCACCATTTTATCTGTTATATTTCATCGCTGTATTAAAGTAGGCCTGGTACGATCACCTACCCATGATAGAGGCACAGATGTTGACAGTGAAGCCTGAGAGCACAGATGGCTCGGGGATGTCTGGAAACATGAGGGTCTTGAAGCTGAACCTCTCCTCCATACCAGGCAGGATGCCCATACTTGGGGCGCTGATGCCGTCGCTCAGCTCAGCCTCCTCTTGGGTGTTGGCTATGTGATACACCTGACTGGGCTGCTCGGGCTGGTACCTGACACAATCAAACACACATACACTGAGATGTTTACCACTGCAAGTTTACTCTGCCGTCACAGCCCCTAAACTTGGTGCTTGTCCCAGTGGTAATGCAGTAATATGGAACACATCCCGCCACGCTATTGCACAATGAGTCAGCTCAAGAGTAATGTCAGTCATACTGTAATGTCACCTGCAGCAATGTTTTTAGCAACAGCAGTTTCAATGAGTCAGAATTTGTCTAGTAGTATAAGATTTACAGAGTGTGAAACTGCTTTCCACAGAAATACAGGGCTGAGTTTCACTGCTGGCTAAAAACAGATTTAAACGTGTATGTCAGCAGGAAGATGGTAATGGAACTGTAAAGTGTTTCCGCTTTAAGCTGGACCAACAATTAAACTCTGCTTCCTCAACGGCTTGCCAGTGTGATTTCATGCATTAGGCCTTTGACAACTCGTGAAAGAGTATGGACAGGTGCAAACATAGTGTCCCAGGTTAGCCTCTATATACTTAGGTCCCCCCACTGACCTGAGAACCAGGACACAGGCGGCCACTAGTGTATAGGCCAGCAGCGTCCCTATTGACATCAGGTCTACCAGGTCCTTCAGGTCGAACAGAAATGCCATGATAGCTTTAGAAAGCACCAGAATGAAAACAAAGAGAGTGCGTTAGAAACATGTTTTCAAGATGTATGGAGGTTTAAATGTCTTGGTCTTGTGTGGTGCAGATGATTTTTTTATCCACACTAGCTAAAATAATGTGGCTTGTAAACATACCTGCTAAACATCAGCATGTTAGCACTGTCATTGCAGGGTATATTAGAACACTGACGTTAACTTTTAGTACTGTCATGTGAGCTGCTAAGTATGGCTGTAGACTTTTTTTGTACGGGTCACATGTCATGAGTAAGAAAACAAATAAAAAACACGACAATAAAAGGGCGAGATCATGACAAACAATTGGTTTCTACCTCTGGTACATCGCAACTTTTCCGATCAGAAACGACAGTTATAAACTGCATGTTTAAGAGGTCAAGTAATGGTTAAACCACTCTTTCACTTTTGCTATTTGTGCCTGTAATTAACATCCAATAATCACTGCTGAGAGAAGTCGAAGCTATCCATGCAAGCCATAGTCTTCCTCTTGATTTTCTTTGATTCAACTTTCACATCGTCTCATACCTACTCTAAGCCTGCTTAATCCCACTCTCTCCTTCCCTCTCCTAAAATACAGGTCTCTGTTCTCCTTATCCCTTCTTATTTTACATTCCCTATTCATCTTACCGGACAGAACCCCGGCGGCCACAGTGGACGTTATTGGGGATTTCCTCTCGCTGACGTGGGCCAGGAAGGAGAAGAGCAGGCCATCCCGAGCCATGGCAAAGATGATACGGGGGAGGGGGAACATGGAACCCAAAAGACTGGGGTGGCGTGGGGAGGAAAACATCAGATTGAGACGATAGTTGTAGAAGTAGGGCAGAGGAACAAAGGGAAATGAAGAATTGAGGTCATTAGGGAAGAGAGGGGAAGAATTTGCGAAACGAGACGGATTCGGTTGGCAAGATAGGAGTTGTAGATGTGGGGCGGGAGGACCAGTCGATGGGGAGAACGTGCAACGGGATACCGGGCTGCACTGTATAGCAGCAAGAGCACGATGTGGGACCAAGGATATTCTGCATGCAACATTTCTCCCCTGTCAGTAGTAAATATGGTGCTCCACATGCTGTTACTTTCCATTCCAATACAGAAAAACTTATTTCAACATGCAGCTCAGTCTGGCACTGATATTCCTTCTTACACAACCAAGATGCAGGTAAAATAATTCCGATTAATCTCCTAGTTCAAAGCCTAGCCACTGACCCATGCTAGATAAATGATGAAGTATAACCTAGGCTGCCTCAACCAACTACAAAGACCTACTGTAAGAGAGGATTAGACAAAGTTAGTGATGCCCGTTTCATGCTGGAGTGCTGATTTCTGGCAAGTTTCTACAAAACACAGTTAAAACTGTATCTGCAATTGGGAGCCCAAAGCATCTGCAACCTGGTGCAGGCGCAGATCAGCCCGGCAGCATGAAAAGAAGCCTCAGTCGACATGGATCCTGTTTTGAAGCATGCGTGTTAGTGTCTCACCTGCCCCTATGCCAGAGGTGAGGGTTGCTGTTAGCGGGGTTTTGCTGCGGGGGCTGATCTCGGCCATGAACTTGAAAAGCAGCCCATCGTCGGCCATAGCCCAGATCACACGGGGCATGGGGAACATAGCACCCAGCAGGCTACCAGGGGGGAAGACCAGGATATATAGTATCCACACTTACACCCACGAGAATGCCGTGAAACATACATGAACAGAGACACCAGCTCACATATACAAGAAACATCATACAGTACATTTGCACAACAAATGTATACTGTACATATATAAAACATATGGCAAGAGCATACAGGAACATATTTACATTTCTGTTCACACCCATTAGCCTAACCTTTACACAAAATAATAAAAGCCTTTGGTGTTGAGAAGTGTGCATATTCACATACATGCCCTGATGGTACAATATATTCTTAGCAGTGCTCTTATTTTTAGTTAAGGGATCAAATGCCCTCTGAAGTTAAAAATACACTCACACATGCACACATGCTCACTCTCAAACACGGAAACGTCTGTGTGTAGCTGTCTCCATGTTTATGTGAGACAGAGAGTGAGAGCACATGAGCATGCATTTTAAACTCATGACAGACCAGCGCGGGTGTGTGCAACTGCTTACCTGGTAGACAGAGCACAAAGAGAGCCTACAGCTACGGCATATTTGGCTCCTCCCCAGCCAACATAGTTAAAAGCTACAGGCAGAGGGCTGTTGCTGTCCAGCAGGTAGTATGGCATCATGAGGGTGAGGGCGGCCGAAACGCCGAAGTACGCTACGAAGCAGATGAGCAGCGAGGATACGATGCCAATGGGGATGGCTCTCTGGGGATTCTTCACCTCTTCACCTGGGGCGGTGGACAAACACAATTAAGAGGGCAAAAAGTACAAAATTACCTCTATATTACTTCACCTGGTGCTGCCATTTCTGTCATTAAAACTATTTTTGGCTTGTATTGTCAGACACAAGGATGCAGAACTATTTACTGCAATAAACATCTTATTAACAAAAGGTAAATTATATTTTCATTTGGCAAAGTGGATTGCTCTTGATAAATTCAGAAATTACACATTCAGCAGAGTTTAAGAACACCACTTAAAGAAATAGAGCACACAAAATATATTGGATAGAAGTCAAATAATTATTAGTTGTCATCAGCTGGGTCACCATTGCACTTTTTCTCCATTGTCACATATCAGAAAAAACTGCTTTGGTTGTAATGAGAAATATATTTTATTAAAAGTAAATGCACTGTAGTCTAAGTTATCAGTTGACCCTGTTTTGTGCAGTCACAACCCCCCTTACCACAGTTTGCTTGTAAGTAACCATTCATACTTTCATACAGGCTTTTCACTCTTTTTTGGGTGTATTGGCAGAATTTCAGTGAACGTGGAAAATTTGGCAAACAGATGTATTTAAGAAACATTTTGAGTGCTATTTTGCAACAAACTGAACAAGGAGCCTATTTTCCCCTGTGTACCCACAAGACTGAAACACCCAACTATTCAGCTGCAGATGATTACGCAACAGAGCTCCTCAGGCAAACACTTAAGTCTTGTTCTGCAGTGAAATCACAATGTGATGATTGAGTGTGGATCCTCTCCTGCACCACTATTGGTGACAGGTGACAGCTACTGCTTGGCCCAAATATTGTAAGGTCAGATATAAGTGCATAACAGTGGAAACATTTGTATGTAGTGTGTGTGTGTGTGTGTGTGTGTTTGTGTGGAGGAGGAAGGGTAGTGGCTTCTTGTCAACTTAACTTCATCCAGGTGTGTGTGTGTGTGTGTGTGTGTTTGTGTGGAGGAGGTCAACTGGAATGTCAACTTAACTTCCAGAAACTCACACACACACACACGTTATAATGGCTTTAGGTTGGCTGACAGTGTGTGTGAAAAGACATGCCCATGCAAGCAAAATGCAAGCAATAATTCAGGGTTAACTGTGCGCTAGCCAATCAGGATTCAGGGAAAAAAAGAGGTGGGAAAAGCCAGGGGGGGCAGAGGGCAGGCAAACTGGAAGAAACTTGAAGTAACTCTCCAATTATTACAACCCAGGGGCCTAAGATCAATTATACAAAACTACATGCATGAGGGCACACACCCACCAAGACCTGCACAGTGTAGACAAGCCTCATATCATGATTTACGCCCCTAACCTTCATTACACTACCTGGCATCCCGCCAAGAGCAAAATTAGGCCAACCGCACTAAACTGCATTTTCCTTCTGCACAGCCCGTCTTATGTAACACTCCTGAATGTTTAGACAAGCTAAGGTTTGAAATGGCCCCAGCTCCGGATTCAGTTACAACCCCCACCCCCACCCCGACGCCCCAAAAAGTGAAACACACCCATGAGTGTGCCAACAGAGTGAGCGTTCCCACATCTCATCTAGCACTGACCTGTGGTGGCGATGCAGTCAAACCCGACGAAGGCGTAGAAGCAGGTAGCTGCTCCCGACAGGACGCCTGTGAAACCAAATGGCATGAAGCCGCCCACTCCTAAACTCTTTTTGGTTGGCAGTATGTCTGTCATACTGAGCAGGAAAGAAAAGAATATGTTAAAAATGAGCAAAAAATAACTTGTATTGAATTAATCTGTTGTTTTAAAAAGATTCAGTTCAGCCAAATTTAATACTGTGACCCTTTGAGCTGAAAAATGTGTGTTTGTTCAAGTTCTTACTTGAGGCTGGAGTTACTGGTGTAATAAGGATGTAGGATCTCTTCGGGGTCTAGCTGCCAGTTCTTTAAAGTACCTTTCACCAGGCCAGAGACCACCATGAACAACAAGACTAGGATGTTTATGCACGTAAAAATCTTGTTCACCATCGCTGACTCTTTGACCCCAAATGCCAGCAGACCTTAGAAGTGGAGACAACATAGAGAGCAAAATGATACCGTGTTTGGAGGAAGAGTGGAGAGAGAGGGGGAGAGAAAGCAAGAAAGAAATGTTCTTACATGTGAGGATGATTATGATGAGGACGGCAAACATGTCAGGGTAATCTGCCAATATACCCGGGGCTTTCATGGACATGTACTCTCTGCAGAACTGCTCTATGCGCTTCCCTACCAGCTCGTCGAAGGTAGCGCTCCAAGCACGGGCCACGCTGGAGGTACCTGAGGTCGAGAAAGACGGGTTGAGGTAGGTGCCGTGGCGTCTTTTCCAGTTTTGTCATCAAGCTTTTGGTCCTGTTACTTTATCCTCTAATCCTGTTTCTCTAACTGCATGTGGAAAAAAGAACAAAAAGGACACAATATAGTAAAGTAAATGCAGAGAGGCTGTGTGCTTACCAATTATATAGGAGAGTATGAGGTTCCATCCGGTGATGAAGGCCCAGAGTTCCCCTACAGTCACGTATGAGTAAAGGTAAGCCGAGCCCGTCTTAGGAACACGGGCTCCAAACTCTGCATAGCACAGACCCGCCAACACTGAAGCTAAGGCTGCTATCAGGAAAGACAGCACTATAGCGGGACCTGTGGGGAACAATGGAGGTTGCATCGTTAGAGGCGTTCAGATTCATCTCACAGGGCATCTTTTCATTGCGCTAACTTACCGGAATTCTCTCGCGCAAGCATGGCGCCAAGCATGCTAGCACGTAGACGCCAGCGCCCAGTGTGCTGCCCACGCCCAGGGCCACCAGGTCAAAAGTGTTGAGGCATCGGGACAGACGGGAGTCCTCCGTGTTACAGTCCACCACCTTCACCCTCAGCAACTGCTTCCCGAAACCCAGAAGCTTCCTCAGCGCCATGGATCGCAGTCTGGCCTCAGGTAAGGGGAAGGGGAGAAGGTCGACTGGGGTTCAGAGGTCACAGGGGAGAGGGGGAGAGGTCACAGGCACCCTAATAGGAGGAAACGGAGAGAGAAGACGAGGAACAGTGATACAGACTTCCTTGTCAACTTGAAGGTTTTGAAATCGGTGCAGAAGTTTTTCCATTCAGTCTTGGCTTTGTGTACTAAAATCATGCAACAATTAGTTGTTCTATGTATGTAAAATTGTGGGTCAATACATAACAAGCTTAAATGTGCAGGTTGCCACAGGAGCGCGAAGTGGCATGAATAAACACTGGCTGCACAGTGGTTAAACATTGTGTTGTGGGGGTTCAGTTGTACTTGACAAACTTGTTTTAAGTAGAGCACTGTTTCCCGGGATGTTACATAATGCAACCCAAATCCACAATGTGTGACAGCCAGCCAAAAAACTGGAGGCCTATAGGGATAATCCATCTTATTGCTGGATACGTTGCTGACATATGTTACATAACGCCGTCGGAACTCACAGGAGAGGAGGCAGAGCCCTTGGACAGACTGTTCAACACAAAGAGAATCATAAGTCATGACACAGAAAGCACTTTACTCCTACACAGAGGAGGAGAGACAAAACTTACTAAGACTGTTAGTATTTTCCCTTTGCTTAGGGTTACGCAGTACAAACAAGTACAACCTGCCTTTTTTTTCTGCACTCTAAACAGAATTAATAGAAAGCAAGCATTTGACAAGCTGTGGCAATAGTTTGATTTTATATTATACATATTTTCAAAAAATTATTTTACTAATTAACAAGAAAGCCATTGTCGTCATCGTCATATTTAAAACATATATTTAAGAAATTAAAGGGGTACTATTTCACTTCCATACAGTTGGCAGGCTCACAAGTAACAGATTTAAAAGAGAATGGACAAAAGTAAATCAGCAGAGGCTGGCTTTTAGTCTATAGTATGTGTATTCTTTAAAAAAAAAAAAAAAAAAAAAAAAAAAAACAGTCTCTAGCATCTGGAGGCCAAACTCTTTCCTAAGTGGTAGCTCAGAAGACTCTCTGGGTCAGTAGTCTGTCCAACATCTCATGAACATTCCCCAGTGCTGAGCTCACATACTGAGAGGCAATACTTGATATTTGGAGGGGGAAAAAATATGGAGGGCAGATGGAGGAATGGAAAGCGGGGGAAAAAAAGGGAGGGGGAGGGCGTATAAGGTATAAACAATATCCTGCAGTAATGTAAGTTAAGTTGTGTTGGTCAGGCAGACGTCCAGTGGTATGTTCTTTAGAAAAACGAGTGGGAACTGCGTAAGTGACCTGCAGCGGCACCACGCGACCCATTTCCAGATAATGGCACCTCTCCAGAAACCGCTGACACGAGGACACAAACCCAGAAAGGTCATGTAGACAGCAACAGTCATGTCCCACTTCATGGAAACTTCCACATAAGGGTAAGCTAAGGAGACGACCTTGTAGCCTTTTTTTTTCTTTTTTTTAGAAAACATTCAGGCTCAAGTGCTGGCAACTACAACTTGCCAACATGGCATATTGGACTAGATATGAATAAAGGAAAAACATACATCTCGTTCTATGAACTTACTTGTACACAAACAAAGTGTAGATTTCCTGTAGAAGTTTCCGGTGTTCAAGTTTTCCTTGAAAGCCGTCAACACATTAACAGTACTTCCCACACTTCCCCACACACAACTACCTACAGGACTGTTGTTTCCTGCAGTGTGGTGTGCCCTGGCAACTGTGCCACAACCGGCAACAAGCCGTTTTATATATATATATATATATATATATATATATATATATATATATATATATATATATATAGTTACAGTTGCTTATATATAACAAATGCTGCATACAAACAATGTGGCTGAAGATGAATAGATGTAAAAAAATTAAAAAAAAAACTAAATGCAAACTTTATAATCAAATTTCATATACATAAAAAACTATATTAAGAAGCTGGTTCATCGCCAAACCTAGTGTACATGCACGGTTAAACATTTGCGATTGAGCTGACAGTTAAAATATATAACACAATATAACACAAGTCAGAAGACAGTCCCTTCAGCGTCTTCCGTGTGTGCCTGCTATGTTGTGTCGCAGAGGTCACTATTGTTTGCATGGTGTCATTGATCATGAATGGTGTTACATGTCAGCGGTGAGGCCCGCTGGATGCTCTTTATAAAAAGGCGTGGAAAGAATTAGGCAGGCGCAGGCTTTTTTACTGCACGCCATTGTGCTACTGCCCACCATTATAAGCCTGCAAGAGATAATGTGCCTTCTTGTTAGATTTCCAACAAGTGGGTGAGGAATTGGTTAGTAGACTGACAGAAAATTAAACTACAACTATTTTTATAATAATTAAAGTTGTTTTGTTTTGGTTACTGCACCTCAAATGTGAATATATCATTATGTCTTATGATCGTAAACTGAATATATTTTGAGGGGGGAGGGGCAAAAACAACACATTTGAAGATGTCACTTTTCACCATTTTCTCACATTTTGTAGACCAAAGAGTTAATAATAAAATAATGACATATTGGGGAACACATGGATGCACGGCTGCCTCTTGGAGCTTATTATACCAAAATAAAAGTCCTCCTAAATGAAAGCTGAAAGAAATCATACTATGTCTGTGTTGCATTTACACATGATTGAATTAATATAATTCATATGCATAAGAATTGCTAACACACAGTAAATTAAGAAACTTTAGAGAATTTAAGGAAATTGGCTGTTACAACCATAATCCATTAAATTTACTGGACCAAACCAGCAGCAGTTAAGACTGCTTAGCCCACGCTTATATTGTTACTAAGCAGCTGATCATTACAACGGCTCGTGTGCCGCGTTATTGTAAAACCCGGGAAGTTCATTATTAAAAGTTTAGGGTTAAAATACCATTCACACATCCCAGGGTAATCGTACAGTGTTTACAGCATGCATGCAAACCCAGGGGATAGTAGCCTATATGAACCACGTGACCCCACCCTGACCTGGGTCCAGAAGTTATGCAACCTGAATCAGCTGAATCAGAACCCTCTTCCATCAATACAGCTCAACGGACCAAGTAATGACACCCTAAACGACAGGAAATATGACGGTTCAAAACAGGAAGTGTGATGAAACACACATTGTTAATGCTGCATACAGTGCCAGTGCGACAGATCAATGGCAAAATGACAATTACCTGTTCCCAGAATAAGAAAACACACAGGGTACTTACTCGACACTGCCTACAGATATACGCTCCACCTGTCGATCTGGGCAGAAGACAAATGGTCTGACAAATAGATAAGAGGGATTACAAGACGCATTTGTTACCTATTCTTCAAGCTGCTGTGAAGAGTGCCGGGTGTTTGACGGCCAGCGTGCTGAAATAGAATCTGGGAGGAATCACATGGCCTGGCTATTCCAAGCAGCGCACACACTCAAACATGCACACACAAGCACGGTCGAACTGAAGCAGTCGTTGGCTGACCATGAAAACCTTGGCAAATGTGTTTTTTTTACAGTAATATCTCTGGATGCCCATAAACTCTTGGTGGTGGTTTTTGCATGCCTGTACACACATTCATACATTAATGCCTTGTTTGTTTTACTGTGATGAAATGATTATTTGCACAGTTAAAAGAATAAAAATAAGAAAATTCAAAAGTGGAGGGATTAAAGTTGCAAAAAACCTTGCATATTCAAGGCTATGCAAAAAGACACACACGCACATGATGTACTGTGAGTTTATAGAAGATTTGGCAGAGAGTGCGGCACACAAGACGGAAAGACAGCAGGGCAGTGCCCGTCGGTGGGAGGGAGAGGATGAAAGAGGGGTGTGATCCTGTAGAGCCAGTGACAGTAGACTATGAATGTGACACTGCCTGACATTTGAGAAAGAAAGGAGTAAAATAACTGGATTTATATGGCAGTAATTTGATCAAGTGATTTTCCCAAACAGTAGATGGAAAGCATGTCAGACGGTCAGCAGAGGTCTGGCTGGACAGAGTTCCCCTGGAGGTCACTCTGCACCACAAGGGAGCCTAAACAAACGGTCACTTTCACTGACACTCGCAAATGATTTCTTCCTTGCCTGATCGCAAAGGTCATGGAAACCCTTTTTAGACCAAGGCAAGGTGAGACAGTGGATTTTATTTCTCAAGTAAGAGCATGGCCATACACTGATTTAGGGATGGTTGTCACTAAAATTATTAAAATGAAAAGAATGTGGCCACGCACTCAAGCAGGACATGTGTGCCATGTTCAATTTCAAATATACATACAAGTGCACAAAGCTGGCACACACAGTGCCAGCTTTGTTTCTGTCTCTCTCGGAAAATATATAATGTATGTTGTTCTATGTTTTGTTGGTGGATTGTTTCACTGTTTACCTCTGCTATAAGCAACCCCTCACATGCATGTAATCACTAAGCGCGTCCAGCTAACTGTGGTATCTTGGAGGTGGGTTCACTGAGGAGAAAGGACGGCATGCAACAGCCGAGTTGTTGACTGCCGCTTGTTGACAATTCCCATCTGTTCCCATCCGAACACGACTGAGTACACACGGTGCCGCCCAACTCCGCAAGGTAGATAATCACTCTTTTAAAAGAAGAACCCCCCCCCCAGTGAACTGTCTATCAACATTATCTGAGTACCTGAAATGTTTGCAATAATGTTCTGGTACGGTCTTAATTAGCCAGATAACTTAAATATATTTTATAGATCGTGATGGTGACAGTTTTAAATGTGCCCCACCGGGTCACCTTGAACTTTGTCCAGTCCACAAAAAGAGTGCCAGATATGACAAAAACAGTGATAATAGTCAACAAAGAGGCAGGTCATAATGTATGCTAAATACAGAGTACCCAGAGAAATAATCACATATTTTAGGAAACAAAAGATTAACCTCTATTTAGATATACTACAGACATAATGAGATTTTTTAAAAAGTCGGGGGCAAGCCCGTACAAACCGCTCTTGGACTGTTTTTAAGCCAACAATGTGGCCAACATTTATTGATATCTCTGTGTAACACTGGAGTCTCTTTGCTGATTATTTGCTGATTATTTTGGCGGACCAACGCTCAGCAGCAGCTGAATATGAGACATCCAGGATGTTAAGAAGAAAAAGTGCTGATCAGAATACTTTAGATGTCCTGTTTTTAACCTATAATATGTCAACAGACAGTTTTACTTCCATGTATGATTCCTCTGATAAAATATTTACTTGTTTTATCATATTCTGATACGGGGTATAATTTATGATCAACAAAATTAAAAAGGCGCCCTGGGGCATCACACCCCATTAAATACAAAGTTCATTCTCAGAATCTCAATCTGTTTATCTTCCAGTGACTAAAAACACATTGTGTGTGTATTACTATAACCCGACATTGTAACACCCTCCCGATCCCTGTTTTGTACACACTGCAGTCTATTTCCTGCAGCTACAGTTGCTTACAATTTTTCACAGTGCCGAGGTAAGTCAGAGGCAAAACCCAACAACTTGTCTCATCCTCATCATCCTGAGTGTAAACGAAGGCTGCTCGGAGAAAATAAAAGTTCATGCTGGTGTTACTAAGCATGCAGGCGAGCCACCTTTCATGCAGGATACGCAGAACGGAGGAAATATGAAGCCCCCAGCATACTGAGGCCAATCTGAGCGAGCCTGGAAAGCTTCCACACACGCCCTCCAGTACGTTTGCATGGGTTACATACAGTCCTCCAGTCAGCAGCATGCCCAAGGCTGACCCACTTTAAGACCGGCTAAAGTTAGACACACTGAACTGTTGCCGCTGCCATCAAGATCAAAAAGGTCAACCCTTGCTAAAAAGTCCATTCTTTAAATATGGTTAACCCTGGAATATTGTTCATTTAGCACTCATACACCTCTTTTTGTCTGCCTCTTATACGTACATGCTGCATTTCCAGCTGATGTTATCATATGCCTGAGAGATATGATTGAGTCACAGCTCCATCAAACTGTCCATCAGAGTGGATGACAGTAAAGGCTTAATAACACGGTGAGGATGTGCACAGCTCTTGTTGGTTACTGAAACAGATAACTGCAGTACATCTGACTTTTCCACTCTTATTTTTTTTCCAGAGGAGTTAAGTGACAGAGTGTGCTGACTCTCACACTTGCACGAAAAAAACCTGCAGTTTATTGTGCAATACTATTTTTTCCTTCTGCACTATTTCAGACAGATGACACCAGATGACTTTCTTCCAAGTCGCTGCTTTTGTGTTGTGTGTGTGTGTGGCAGTCAAAAGCCATCTCTTTCCTCTCCTAAATTACACGACAGTGCGTAAAAACAATGCTTTTCAGATGTTGAGCACTGAGGTGCGAGTAGCGCGAAAAGGAAATTATGCAACCCGGTCACATCCACACGGCAGGCTGCAGGAAGCTGCTCCTCTGAAGGAGTTAAAATGGGGGTCTGAGAGAAACGCATGTGCTCGGCAGCAGCGTGGTCTCGCGCTCGTATCCACGCACCCATTCAGCTTTACGCACGGAAACGCGCAACCCTCCCGCTCCGTACCGCGCGCGCATGAGTGTGCGTGACCCGAAGACCACGCAGACGCTAGAAAGTTAGTAATCCCACGCTGCGTGATCATTTGCATGCATGAGGCTTCGTGTCGGAGCGCATCTTTACCTTGTACACCCGGCGGGAGCGCATGAAGCAGCGATCCGAGGCTGATGCTCTCTCCTGGAGGTTTTAAAGAGGGGTGGAAGTGTAGAAAACGTTGGAGACGCGTCGACACACGGCGATCTGCGAAAGTTTTAACGCCTCTCCGTACAGGTG
Source organism: Scortum barcoo (assembly GCA_023238725.1). NCBI lineage: Eukaryota > Metazoa > Chordata > Actinopteri > Centrarchiformes > Terapontidae > Scortum > Scortum barcoo. The sequence continues at coordinate 12,037,600 of CM041534.1, read as the reverse complement.
GTGGGGAGGTATTTATGGTTTCTGCTCGCTCTGTTTGGAGAGCTCGGATGGAGGAGGGGGTACGGAGGCAAACACGCAGCCCCGCCCGCTCATTAGCATTACAGTTGCGCAAGAGGCATTGACCTGAAGTTGCATTAAAGGTCCAGCTGGCTGTGCAACTGGCAGGACTCAACAACAACAAACCCAACCGATATTTGACGATTTCAGCTTTGTCAAGCTGAGATTAGTGAGGCAGGAAATCAGCAAGTGGGAAGATGTTTGTGAACGTTCTCACTCATCCAGGCCATGGTGATTCTTAAAAACAAAGCTGCTCAACTCAAGCTCACTTTCTAGTCATAAAGAAACAGAGCATCCAGAGAAGCCGTCAAACCAGTGATGGAGACTCTCCATTAGTCTACGGAGGAGGCATTAAAATGTTTTAAAAAATCTTATATCAAAGAAAACTGGTAATAATGTGGGTTGTCTTTTTTATGGTCAGAATAAAAAAGGTAAGAAGACAATCTTGCAACCACTAAATTGCAACAGACATCTATCGTTCAAATTAATGTTTTATTCACAGGCAAATAAAATACTAAAATAAACAAAAAAAAAAAAACCTCTTACAAATCTGAACACAAAGCTCTGAGCTGTAGTAGTTTCGTCGGGGCAGTCCACAGGTGACAGAGGAGTACAGTGCTGTGGGATGAAGCGGGGATCGAAGAACGACGACCGTCCCACAGAGTGGTGGGAGGCCCGTTGGTTTTCAGTCTTTACCAGTGTGCAACTTCTACTTTGACAGCTCTTTTGGCACGTACGGAAAAGACGAGTGTGCGAAAAAAAACGGAGATGTGGTTAAGCAGTTTTACAGACAGTCAGGTTGAATATAGTGTCAATTCAGAGATCAGACATTTTTCCACCTTTTTCCAGACAGATGCCAGTAATCCTTGTCAACAGCTGTTCGCTCTTAATAAATTATGCGCTTAAAATATTGCCGACATGTTGTATAACCGAGTCTTTCTGAGCTGACAATACAAGGCCTCTCCTCAGCATCAGTTGTGTTGACAAGTGTGTGAGCAGGCCTTTTCTATACATTATTCACAATATTTACACCAAGGTTTTTGACCGTCTCCTTTCAGAAAAGGTAACTGTTCAGTTTTATTTACGCTAATTTCTCCCGGAAATCCAACTTAGTGATCCCACAGCTTCACATGTGCTGAACGCAACAAAAAGATGGATGAAAAGTCGCCGTGTCCTCCTCTACGACTTGGCTTCCAAAAGGGGCTTGATGTCTTTAATGCCATGCTCGGCTGCCACAGTGATGATGTGGTCCAGGGCGTTCAGGTAGCCCAGCATCTTCACAACCTCTTTTATTTGGTCCCTGTTGGCAGATATGGTTTGTATTAGGAGCAGTGTGGACAAAACCCACTGACAAACAAGTCATTTAAGAAGACTTGTGCAGTGAATTGTCATTATGCAATTTGAACACATAACAGTGTGACCTTCCATAATATTCCAGCAGATGAAGCTATAACTGTTTCCCAGTTCAGACAAATAAACTACACATGCAGAGCCTCTTACTTGGCGGTGCGCCGCTCCACATCGGACGCGCCCAAACTGCCCCGGTGCAGTGAGCTGGCCACATGGGTGAGGTAGCGACAGAACGGCTCCATCTGAGGCAAAGTCTGCTGGCCCTTCAGCCCGGAGAACCAGTGCGGAGGCAAACGCTCCACCACCTGAAAAAAAAGGGGTTAAAAGGCTTGCTCTCTTTAGTGATCACGAATGGACAGATTTGACAAACCGAGCAGGTGTGTTTGTCAAGCCCAGGCTGCCAGCTGGAGGGCGTGTGTGGAAAAAAAAGGCACATGAAAAAAGGAGAGCAGCCAATCATAAGGATTTGGCCTGAGAAACTTGTATCATGAAATATAAGCTCCTCTCATCAAATTGTCAGAGCCAGTTTCCATTGTTCAGGTTGCAAAAAGAAAATCTTTTCAGTATTTTTAGACAAGGTGTGCACATCATGTACTATTAAATATATTAAGGTGTCGCTGGAATCATTTTGAAAGCTACAAATAAGTGTGTAAACGCAAATTGGGCTGGTGAAAAGTTCATTTTTATTCCAAATTATAATTATCTCTTATCTCACACTAAACCTGTGAACCTATTGTGAAGAGACCTGTCCACATTCAAGAGCTCCCTCTCTCATGCAAAACAAAGTAATGACACCATTGACTGAACTGATGGAACCATGTGTTAAATATCTGAAAAAGTGCTAACATTTTATCTGCTACAGTTGCCACTTTCTCAAACTAATTATGAGACACACTTCATATCCACTCCCATGTTCTGGGACAAAGTTGAGGGGAAAAAAGTGAACAGCTGCTTAAAGGAAGTGTTGAAATGTTCTAGTACTGTTGGTCTCAGCAGACCGTGGAGTCAACACAGCAGGCAAAAGATGCCCCTCTGTCCAATTAGACAGGTTTCCTCTGTGCCTGCTCGTAATTGTGTTCTCTGTCAACAGAGTGAAATCACAGAACAACATTTATGGTGTTCTGGTGGTTGTAAAGATGTAAAATGGAAGCTGGCTGTATTGTGGCTCCCACTTCTCTTCTTTTGCTCTCACTTTAGGTGGCACATCACATCTAAACAAAAGAGGGGTGTTTGCCACGTTTTATGATGAGAATGGTATTTAGCAAGATGCAGCTGCCATATACTTTTGCTCACAATGCCTGCATAACAGGCGAGAAGCCACACAAACTACAGCGAAGTTAATCCATCTTTTTCTAGATTGAATGAAAAGATGAAAAACCTGTGAAGATTATGATACCTGGATGGATAGTACTGTGCTGAGTCTGTGTGGAAGTGTGTGGAAACAAGGCAAGAGGGAAACAATCAACATCTCTGCCTTTGGTTCTAATATCCATGACAAGGTGAACTTGTTGATTTTATAGATTAAACAGAACAACATGAGCTAATCTTAGTTTTCCATTTAATTACTGACTAACTCAATCAATTTATTAAAATTTTAAATGACTTAATATCTGCTGATAAACAAACTGTTTGATCATGTTATCTCAAAACAAGGCTGTTAATCTGAACAGGCATACTGACTATATGAGCTCTGCTGTGTCTATTTACAGTACAAAAATAACTAGTGTGTGGGGGTCTCCCACCTTCTGGCACTTCTGAACGTTGTCCTCTGCAGTATCTGTGGTCTGAAGTGCAGAGAGGATGTATCTGTTCAGAGTGCTGTCCAAAGCCAGGTCCTTCAGACAGGAACTGGATAAGATGCCTTCCCACTGCAGGATGTTGCCCAGAAGCTATGCACAGATGGAACAACAGAGTTAGATCGAATTCAAGTAGACCAGGACAGCGACACAAAAATGTGTCAAAATCAAATTAGCACTATTAGCTGCTGAAGCAAATGTTACTATCAGTCCTTAGTTTACAAGCTATATTAAAGATGCATCAAATCACAGACAAATCACCTTCTTTCTGTAGGTGGTGTCACCCACAACAATCAATAAGAACCTTCTTTGAGGTCAGTCTGAAAGCAACACTGTCTTAACTCCACTTTTTCCACGTACCTTCACACAGGACCAAAACTGCCTTTGGTAGAACAAGTAGGGGCTGCTGTTCTTATTCTCCAACACACTGAACAAAAAAAAAAACAACAACAAAAAAAAAAACACGTTTAAATTACTTATCAAGTTTCATCATACAGATTGAAGTGATACAAAGTCGACTACCTTCAGTGTTAATGATTGTGAAACATACTTTTTGGGGTAGAGTGGAAGGAAGACATCTTCATCGAGAGTCCGCCTTGTCCGTAAGACTATAGTTTTCAAAAGCTCCTGATAACAGGAAAAAAAAAAGTCAAGGTGACAATTCCAGCTAAAGGAACCTCAAGTAGAAGTAAAGCAGGTAGTGAGAGAGTGGACAGTACCTGTGTGTATCGGTTTTCCCCATGCAGCACAGTGGGGTAACCCTTCATTAGTCTGTGAATGAAGCCCACCAGATTGGCTGTCTGACTGCTTGACAGCGGGTCCCACACCTGCTCTGCCAACACTAACACACAGACACAAACCAAACATCAATATTGAAGACATATTTTGTACTTGCCTGCATTTTTGTGCCAAGCAAATATCATCTGTGCAAGTTTCTCTACCTGTCAGCTTGGAGAGGATGACCTTCTCCACGATAGCAGGCAGCAAGCTGATATCCCCATCTCCCTTCTGCAAAGTGCTGTGCTCCTCAAAGCCGTAAAACAACAGCGACTCAAACCAGAGCATGTACTCAAAATTTGCACACTGCACCTGCATAGGGAAAAACAAAAAAGAAACAAATGGATTTCAGAATTTCCTCTACTTGTTTCAAAAAAGGAAAATTTTACTCTGAAAACCACACATAGATTCCTTACCTCGAGAGGGTTCCATGTAATCAGCTGCAGACGGACTAAAGGGTTAAAGAGTTTGGGTAGACAGAGGCCTATGTAGGCGTCTCTGTAGCAGTCGGCATAGTTTCTCCTCCACACTTCAAAATGGGATTTGATGCAGTCAAGGGAATGAAAGTCCTCCACCACATCCTCAAATACTTTCTTACATTCCCTGATGATGCGATCTGGATGGGATGAAAGGCTTTTGTTAGGCATGAGCTACAGAATGCCTGATGTGTGTTGGGCCCGTGTTAAATCTCATTTCATCAAGGCGTTTTCCAATTCTCCCCATTATGGTGGGAAATTCTGCAGCAATCTAATGATGTACCTCTCTCCATGTTGAAGCTGGTGATGTCAGTCGAGGTCTCCTCATCATCAGATGACAAGCCTTCGTTATGCTCAGCCCTCTTCCCATTCTGCTCTCTGGCTTGTCGCCGTCGAGTTCTGCACCCAACCACAGACACAGAGGCAGATGGTTAACATTGATCTATATAACTATAACCAGCTTAACACTAAAATGATCTTTTGCAAACTTTACCAACTATGAGCACTTTCTGTGAATAAAAACACCAAAAGAAGAGCTCAGAAGGCATTTTGTAGTTAGCAGCAAGAACAAAAACACAACCTACAGAACAATGGAGCCTGTGCCTACAAATCAAGCCTACAAATCCTGGAAAAGTGTTTGTGGGTCCGAGCGAGCTTCATACCGTCTTGCTTCTCTCTCCGCTATCCTCCTCTGACGACTGTTCTCTTGGTACGCTGCGCGGTCTCGACCAAATGAGTCTAGATTAGGAGCCATGACAGCTTTATCTGCAAGAGACAGGAGCCATGTTAAAACCAGTAATGAAAAGCTGAGACAACCCATAAGCTAATTCTTATTCTGGGCACTCAAAATAAAAAGTACACAAACCTATTATCCAAAATGGTTAGAAATAAATAAGTAAATAAATGAGTTAGCAAGTGATAGGTAAGAGGATTGCTTTAAACGTTTGAAACAAGCTGAAACATATTACCCTAATCTATAAAAAGGAACCACCAGCAACAAAACATCATGCACAAAATTATCTTATCATTCGTTCTCTAGTCACTTACCTGGCTGCAACTTCCTACATGTTACAGTGAAAGTGACAGATGACAAGTCACTAACAGATTTTTATCTTTACTCAGTGACTCATCGCTGGGCTGAGTTACAACCGCCCAGCTGACAGTGAGACTCGGCCATTAAAAGAGCTGCTGAAACAGCTCCTCCAATAAAACATTTCCCGTGTAGATACATGCTCGCTCACTCAAAAAAAAAAAAAAAAAAAAAACACACCTCAGTTAACCTTAATCACACTCACAAGGGAAACATGACGAGGAGGGGGGGGGGCGGGGGGACAAGAACAAACAGCACATTTACGCACGCTCACACACAGAGAACTAACGAGGCCGTTCAAATAAATCATAAAAACCTTCAAGATGGACTGACTTGAAAGGCTTGCAAACTCCGACGATTCATCTTTAATATCATCCTGTCTTCTCTGGACAAGTCGTGAGGCCCGTTGCCTTAGTAACTGGTGCATGGCAGCCTCCAGCTCCAGGACAGCAGGCACCTGAAAGATATGATGCCTTCTGTGACCTCTGACCCAGACAAAAGCAGGGGTCCGAGTCACAGGGGTGTCTTTGCTGGAAGGGACAAGAGGAACACGATGGACAATACTGGAGCCAAAATATCACCAGTGTCGGGTGAAAACTGAAAAGTGTGAAGTGAAAACTGAAACTGAAAAGCTTGAACACTTAGGACTTGTTCAGCCAATGGTTTGAGCTGAAAATACGGAAGACTCAAGTTAAGTCTTATGAAGTTTATGCATTAAAATCACTAAACTGAGATAAGAGTTTTGACCCAACACTGACAATATACAGTTCCAGTCTTATATATATACGTTGTATTAAACTATGTCATACTGATAATGGTGTGTTAGTGCCCCGTTTCCACCACAATGTTCTGAGCACTGACTGTCACCTAACAGGGTTCAAACAGACATTAGTGTGGATGAGGAAACACATGTTGGCAGCTGGCGGGCTCCCTTTGTTCCATGTAGTTTCTGCTGTGCAGGATCAAGACTGAATTATTCTGTAGGGACATGCGATAAGTGTGCAAAAACGCATAATTTTCATTTCATTATGTTTTAACAAACTGGACTCCTTTTTGTTGAGACCAGACACTTATATAAATACACACTTCACTTCCCTTTTATATTGGGCTCTCTTACAGCTCTGTTTCTCTCACTTGTGAAAACCTTGTTTAGTAATGGATTCATTCTGTTTCTGCAGCTGAAAATGTTAAACAATTTGATTCATTATAAAGTGAGAGCATTTTCTTTCAATAAAAAAAGCCATCTGCAGTGTCACTGATATAATAACAGATCAATAATAACAGATTAGATTTCTCACTAAAATGAGAGCAGTTGTGAGCCAGCTGGGAAATTCATGGAGTGTGTTCCAAATGACTAATTTGCAGCCACATTGATTTGTCAGCACTGTTGGCCAGTGCTAATATTGTGTTCTAAAGAATTCACATCAAAACAAGAGAAGTATGCTTTATATGACTTTCAATTAATGTTTCACAATAGTGACTTTTTTATTGGATTCTATCCTTTCAAAATCCACATTAAGCAGCCAGAGATCATACAGACACAGAACAGAAAACAGCTAATCAGACAGCAGATAAATTCTCCCTTACCTTTTCACTGAAACACTCAAGCAAGTCTCCAACATACCCTCGCATCTCTTGCAAGAATTTATATTGATCTGCATTGTCATTGGCTGAGCCCTCCAGCTGCTGTATGGTGCTCTCAGAGGCAGCTAGGTCTTCTTCGATCTGTTTGTAGCGCTTGGCGTTTGCGTCATGGCCTGCACGCATCTGGCTGAGCCTACAGACACATGACATACAAGGAGAGGCGGTAAGGATGGAGCTGAGGACAAACCAGTCTACCAACCAAAGCCAGTCTAGCCTTATTTACTGACATACACAAGACAATTTCTTCAGAGTGCACCCAACAAACAAACAGCGACTGTTTCTGAAACATAACAGGAGACAGAAGAAAACAATCTAAAATAATGTCGTCCTGGTCAAACAGAAGTTATTAGGGGGTCCAATGTAACCCCCATCCACACCCCCACAGTGTCTCTCTGGCCCTTAGATGGGTAGCATTGCTGGGTCTTCAGGACCACAGCACACAGAAATGGCAGCAGCTGAGCTGAAGACTGATATTAAACGTTGCTGCAGTGTTCTACTGCACCTACCTATCCTGCAGGCGTTTCTTTACCAGAACAATGGATACCGGGGTTAGATCACTAATAGGGGCCCCGTAGTGAACAGAGCCATTGTCTGCTCGGCCAGTTGGCTTGCTGGTCTGCGGGGCCACAGTGCTGTAGGTGAACGGCATGGTGTAGGAAGAGCCGTAGGGCTGGGTCTCGTAGCTGTTCTGGTAGTAGACTGTGTTGTCCTCTGGCTGGTTGGTTTGGACCTGGTCATTAGACACAAGGAAAACACACAAGGAAAACACACAATGCTTTTACTACTATGGCTAACAGCAGTGCTGCTGCCAATCCATTTAGGCTGCTAACGTTCATGTGCACATCAATAAATCTATCGTTCATTTGGGAGATTTATTGTTTAATCCACAAAATGCCAGAAAATGTTCCAACCATGGTCCAATCAACGCTCCCAAACCAAACTATATTCTATATACAATGGTATACAGCAGAGAAAAAGAAGGAAATCTTCACTTTGAGGAAGTTGGAACCAGTGAAGACATTTTTGCTTGATAAATAGTTATCAAATCAGTCAATTAAATCATATCAGAAATTTAACTTATAATAATGACATTAACTTTTCACACTACAGTAAAATCCACAACAACAATAAAACAATAACAGAACAAGAGTACGAAGATTCATTTAGAAGGAAAGTAGAGAAAATATCACCCTCCACTGTCAGGAGTCATACAGGAAGGCAGAATATTTTAAAGATTCAGATTCTGTATAGTTTACCTGGGGAATGCTGATTCCTTTCCTAATCTGCTCCTGCTCCCAACGGCTCACCTCCTCATCATGACCTGTATCCAGTGCCTCGTCGTCGCTACCCTCAATACCTGTACATGTGAAGAAAATGTTCTCAGAGACAACTGGTCGAAAACAGTACAAACTATTAGTCAATGTATCAGGTCACCATTTTCTCACGCTACCTATCTCCTCGGCTATCTTTTGTCTCTGGCTTTTGTTCTTGACGCCACTGAAGCGGATCCTTTTCTCTTCCTCATCTTCGTCGTCGCTGGCATCTTGGTCCTCTCCTACCAGGCGTTTCTTGGGAGCCTCTGTCTCTACCAGAGGGGCTTCACCCCCCAGCTCTCTGGCCATTTGCCGCCGCTTTCTGGCCGCATGAATGAATGCCGCATCGGGTATCTCCCCTGGAAGAACAGAGAAAAAGGTCTTGATCTAAATGTGTAATTGTGTGTGCAAATATCCACGAGTGATTCAGGTGTGATGGCCTAGTCCTGTATGCAAAGAGAGGTGTGTGTGTGTGTGTGTGTGTGTATAATACCTGGTCTCAGGCTGCCGAGGGAGGACAGTGTGTTAAATGTTGCTCCAGTGTTGCTGTTCTTAGAGACTTGACTTTGTGCCTGGCCTCCTTGACTCCTCGCCTCTTCCTCCTGCTCATCAGCACTGTCCACCTCCATCTCTTCCTCCCCCTGTTCACTACCTGCTCTGCTGGTAACTTCCTCTTTGATGGCAATCACAGGCTGAGGAGGAGCATCTAGGAAAATAGGACATAGTTAAGGATGAGCCAAGAGGTTAACTTTTATTTTTTATATTTTGGTCAATCAGCTGATACCACAGGGTGACTTATATCATGCCTCAAGCTTCAAGGCAGTCTCTGAAACGACAAGCCCATTCAGATTAGAGCTGCAACGACTGCTATATTAATCATTCCATCATCAACAATCAACGATCAAAAATAACCTATTAAACATTTAAAATAATTTTCTATGAAAAACTGTCCAAATTCTCTGATTTCTGCTTCTAAAATGTAAGTATTTTCCAATTTCTCTCATTCTCCAAAACAGTAAACTGAATATCTTTGGGTTGTGGACAAAACAAGACATTTCAGGACGTCACCTTGCATCAGTACTGAACCCACAGGTAAAATTTGATGCACCTGACAGTGAAAGCCTTTGAGAGACATCTGATTCCTGCTTGTTTCAAAGTTTCTGCGAGCGAGCACAGACTTTCACATAAACTTTCCGCCGGTATATCTGCAGATAACATTGACCCACATCTTCAGCCTCAGAAAATACATCTAAAGCGCTGAGCGATCGCTCTGATATACCGCCATAAATTAATGACTCCCTTTCCCTTCCTGTGATGGGATCTAACTCCATCTTGTGGTACAGACACATCCGTTGAGTGCTTGCTTGCTTTGAGAAATGATCTACTGTCACACTTTAAGTAAGTAAATAAAATGAAATGCCTCAGTTCAGCTGCATGCTGCCTGATATTTGCTCACAGCTGTCAAGTCAGCCAGGTGGGCTCAGGTACTCTCAAACTTCTCATGTGACAGATTTGAAACTTGGAGGTAGCTTTATCCTACCTGGTTTGACTTCCTGTTTGACACATCCAGACTTCTCCAGATCCTCCTTGTACTCCTTCTTCAGCTGCTTGACAATCTTCTTGCTGTGGTTGGACTTCTTCACCCTGAACACCTCGGATCCCTCTGTTTACATTAAAAAAAAAAAAAAAAAAAAAAAAAAAAAAAAAAACAGGTCGTGAGAGAAAGTTAATAATCATTCAGACAAAGCTGCCGGTGCTCAACGAAAGCACTTATCTACAAAGATTTGTTCACATATAAAGAAGATTTTAAGTGTGGTTAAACAGACGGGAAAAAGGGGGATAACAGCCGTAAGGACCACACGTTTTCCTTCAGCTAACATTAACAAGCAGCCGAGTTACCTTCTTCATCGTCGAAACTCAGCAAACTAGCTTTCGTGGGCGCAGACACCGGGGCGGCATCTTTCACTTTCTTCTCCTTCTTGACAGCCCTCACGCCGCCCACGTTAAACGGGACTCCGTTGCTGTGGTAGCTCTCCGTGCAGCTCGGCGCTCCGCTGTTACCGGAGGTCTCCATGAACGGGATCTCCTCCACCACAGGCCCGGCCGGACGACTCTCTTCCTGCTCGTCCTCGTCCGACTCATTCCTCCGCCGAAAGTTGGCTCGCTTCGCCTTTTTGAACATCGTGCTGCCTCTGCTAGACGCGACGGTGCATGCTCAAACGTGGAAATGCATCAAAATTCAGCCCGGAGCCAAAGAAAATTATTTCCACACTCGCAGTCGGCCATTTTCTCTCAGACGGTCACGTTTCTACTTCGCCGCCGAGATTTTGAAGCTGAGCACACACCCCGCCGCTGCATTACTGCCCCCAGCTGGTGAAATAAGAGAACAGCAACGGGAATAAATGCAATGGCAAGGGACATAAGGAAAAGCAATATAGTGATAAAATAAAATAAATGAAAACACTGAAGAGAATAGGAATGATAGAAATAAATCATATAAAAGTGCTATGCTTTAAAATGTACACATTTTAACAGATACAAATTACACTGTATTGCACATAGTATTTTTCTGAAAGGTAGAAAAGATAGATAAGAAGATATAGATGAGCTTCAAACAACAGTGAAAATGCAAAATGCAAGCAGAAAGTGATATAAAATGATCTCCTATATCAACATGAATTGCGAATTTGTTATAAAAGTGAATATCAAATAGGAGATCTGCTGATTTGTTCATTTCTCTTTATCAGCAGCTTTTCAAAGTATATTATATGGAACAAATACAACAATAATATGTTATAATTGATATGCTTTGGTATTTGAGGTCTTGTCTAATTTAGAAATTTACATACAAAAGTATCAAAAGAAAGAAAAAGGAAGTTCTTGTGACATTCATGAGAGCGTTTTACAGTGCTATTAATTAATTTATTTATATATTTATTAACCTTTACATATCTTAATAACATTCTTAATGACATTAACTAGTGCTTTATTTGTGGTTAGATTAAGAAAATTCTTCATTTCCTGTCCGTATGACAAGCCTTATGTGGTTTGTTTGACTGTTCAATCTCATCCGTTTGTTGCCAAACATCAGGCTGACTGCTGAATTTGCCTTTAACCTGTTTGCCGTGTCCTGAGTCTGCGTTTGAGCCTGAGCTGTTTCCGTCATTGTGACAATTCCTAACACTGCCATGAAAGCATTTGACAGAGTAAAAACACACATATTTTCATGAACCTTCTGAACTCAGCCATTTAACTCAAGTTCAAAGGCATTATTGATAACAGTGTCAAAACATACGGGGCGGACTATGACAGCCATGGTCAAATCAACCCAATATGACAGCTTCCAGTAATGTAATCTCAGTGTAATGCATTCAACCAAACGATTCATTTGTGTCCGACAATGAGGCCTGTCACTTTGTTTAATATCAAGTTGCCATGACAGAGATCTCCAGGGAAGTACCAGTGTGCACTGAAAGGCAAGTCAATGGCTCTGGACATCCGTCATAAAAACAGTCTTAACCCAAGTCTTTCCACCAAAGTATTTGCAAGTGCTGTCAAGTCACTCTAGACCTTCCAGTTTGTCCTATTCACCCTTTGCAACAGTGGAGTGCCTTTTGGTTTGCCCAGTCATATATTAACAACTAAAACAATGGGTTGCAGTCGTAACATCTCTGGAACTTACTGTGATTGTACTTTTTTGTTGTTGTTGTTGTTGTTTTCAAGAGTCTATTTGTCATTAACAAGATCTTTGGTTATCAGATCTTGGTATAAAATGAAATCTGTTTTAACATTCCCCTGTTAAAATAGATCTGTTACATGAGAAATCACTAGCTCGCTATTGTGAAGAATATTTTTTCACACACGATGTTTATTTGTCATATATATATTATGATAAAGAATATAATCAATGTGAAATGTATTTTCCTTACAGCTTACAGATTTGTTGACAATGCTGACGTCATACCAACATAAAGGGTTTTTCAGCAGAACATTGTAGTTTACGTTATATATATAAACGTTATATATGTTATTACTAACATCTGCAGTTTTCCTACAATGACAAGTGAAAGTGTTTGCTGTCAGAAAGGCCTATTGTGCACAACTCAAAGGAGTCAAAGTTAACTCAGGACATTGAGTTTGAATGGGATTTATTCACATGGAAGTTTATGTGGATGGATGGATGGATGATAGATGGATAGATAGATAGATAGATAGATAGATAGATAGATAGATAGATAGATAGATAGATAGATATGATAGATAGATAGATAGATAGATAGATAGATAGATAGAGCATATAAGTGAAATAATATCTGATAAAACTATTGATATGCTTTCAACCATAACTTCCCACATTTCCCTTTTCTTCAAAAAGGTTTTTTCATTTTAGTACTCTTTCATTCACCCCTCATTATCTGTGGACTATTTCTTTCTCTTATCTATTTACCTGCCGACAGCTCTTTGAGAAATTGTCTGGAAAAGATGAAAGATTGCAATGCGTACCTTTGAAATTGCACCTGATTCCTGCAGTATGTAAGGTGTCATGTTTAACACCTTATGGACAATGGAGGAGTTGAGAGGAGCATATGTCTCTCATGATTAGAACAGATAATATGCATTCTGGACTCCGACACCTCTCAGTTCCTTTAATAAATGCCAGACATGCGAGACGCAGTTAGCGAGGGTCGTTACAGAGTCATTACTTGACACAGTGTAGTTTACGCTGTGGTAGTGATAATAACTGCTGAAATTAAAGTGTCACCGCCGATGAAGCCGGAGTGACGTGTTGTGATTAATTAACATCAAGATGACCCCTTGCCATTAAAATGATAATTGGAGATAAATATCTTCCCATTAATCGTAGCATTTCAGTCTTAAAGTCCCAGAACCCCTTTTGTGGAGCGGGAAACTTATTTCTATCCTGCGGTGATGTATTAAGATGTGCAAGTTTCCTGGAATTAATCAATTAAACTGACATGTTGGTGGTCAACATTTCCTTGATCAAGTTTCTACATTTGATACCCATTTAGAGGCCAGAGTATGCTGGGACCAAATGAGTACAATGGAAAGTCAAGAATGCATCGAATGTGTTCATAGATGTTGATGCTAATCTGGATATATCATCGTATGTCATCAAGCTTGATAACCTCTGAATTTCAGATCGCAGGGCCTGCCCTTGGAAAACTAAGTGGATACACAACTGGGACAGTTTTATTGGTTCAATTTTAGAGTTCAATTTTAAATAAAGTGCATTCTGCAGCCACCATGTCCACGGTTGTAATAAAACATTTCTCCACTGTGGGAAATGACTCGTAACCTGGAGCCTCCCATAACCTGAACTTCTAAGAACTTGCAAAGCTTTAGTTCTTTAATATCTCTGAAAAAGGGACACCGCTTTGGCTATACCCCATTAAATTTACTCTTACTGTAAGTGGTCGCCCATTAATAATTGTCCCGATAGTGTTAGAGCGCGGGATGATCAGCAGTAAAGCGATCTCATCAGTTGAAACCGGGTTTAGAGAGACTAAAGTGGCCCGGCCTTGGTCCCATAAGGAATAGTTCAAATTTAAAGACACGCTAACTCGGGTTGAGTGGTCCTTGGTACTTCAACCAAGCAGGAACATGTCAAAATTCATCTAAAAACCACTTGGGGGCACTGTAGCCCCTTGTAGGAGAAAAGCTGTGTCTTATTTGTGGCCGAGGTACGCCCATAGTTCACTCATGTATAAATGCTAATGAAATACAATGACATTTCCTGATCCAGTGAATGTATCTGAAATAAGCCAGTATGAATATAGATCACATCAATACTGCTTCTCAAAGGTTCATAAGGCTCATCAAATCACTCCTCTCATTGCTAAGAGGAGGCTGTTGCTATGTGTCCATTTCAGGTCATTATTTGTATAAGAAAAGCTATTTAATTAGTATGAAACGCATTTGTCTGGTTGCTGTGTGTGCAGGGGACCGCGGTGAAAAGGAGCAGCTGGGAGCATGTCTTTCTTCTTTAAGCAGTGCAGCAGGAGCGATGCCACTTAAAATTGCCCCTGCAGGATACAGTAACTGTAAAAGCAAAGTTATAGAAGCCAAGGTTTCATTTGCACTGGTGGAACAAACATCAGGGTTGGATAACCCAGCTTATTAAATACACAGTGTGCGTGTCAAGAGGTAATGAAGATGGAATGAGAATAAAAAAAAAAGAGGCACAGTAATGAAAGGACAAGAGGATGCGCACATTCCACCTCTTCCTGAGGACTTCCATTAAAGGAAGGCTTTGTATGTTACTTTAGACGACTCATTCATTTTAACATTTCATCCATTAAAGAATAACCATATATGAATCTTATATGAATACTATGCACACACACACATATATAAACATGTACCTCTGCGTCCATAAACACCATCATGTATTTACAACAGAGTGAGTCAATTTTCTCTAAAGACAGAAATGTAATTTTGGAGTTAGCTCTTCATCTGTTCCAGTGCTCTCAGGTAATAGCGTCCTTTAAAGACAGAAGATTAATGTTGTGATACAAGCACACATGTACAAAGCAGAGAAAAATGAATACTGTGAATAACTAATTATACTTATCTCTAACAGGGGATCAGGATTCACAGAGGTGATTTCTGTTTAGACTCAATGCCTTGTGCTGGCAGAGTGCATTATTCCTCCTCCAGCAGAGGAGGAATAACAAGTGCATGTGCCAGGCTACACTGGCCGCTCTTACTATCAATCACTGAGACTAAAATCAAGTAACTACCTGCCTGTTACCAGGGACACAAGCTATTTGAACACAATTGGACCCAAAAGCTCTGACAAGCAACAACACACAACAGCAGCACATGTGTGGACCGTCTGATTCTATAGTTATTTATAGGGAGAGAACAAAAAGAGGAGTTTTGATCAATAAATAGTACCGTCTACTCTCTGCTACAGGTTAATTAGTTTGGTGTGCATGTGCAAGGTGATCCATTTGAGTGTGTGTGTGTGTGTGTCAGTGAGAGTATCTGCTTGTTTCCCCTCTGCCTGCTCTGGCTGCTCGTGTCACATGGCAGGGCTTACACTATGTGGCGTCGATCTGAGTTGATTATGGTGCGTGGGTGTGTTTGTCTTAGGAGTTAACTCACGCTTGCAAATACCGCAGTGACCTCCAGCTGCCTCCTTCATGCATTAGAATAAAAATTGACATCACCCGTTTCATGCCTCTTATCAAACCCCCTTCCCCTCGGCTGCCACCTCGCACCCGCCCCTCCCCAGTTTTAGTTTATACCCTTCCCATCATCTAAGTGAGGCTGTTGTTGTCTTCTTTTTCTTTCGTGCCGAGTTAGAGGAGTGCGACTAGAAATGTGGCAAAGACTTTAAAAAAAAAGAAAGAAAAAGTACGGGGAAGAAAGTTGAGTTGTCTCAAACTACTATGTCAGCAACCAACATCACCTTTCCTCTCCTGCAACCCCTCCTCCTCCTCCTCCTCCTCCTCCTCCTCTCTCATCTATCACTCAAGGTAACATCAAAGCCCGATCACTGGGAGACTTAGCCGTAGTTACACATCCTGTCCAGGAAAGGAAACTCTACCAGGACTTTTGCACACATGTAAGTTTACACACACACAAATCTCCTCCCGCTTTGCAAACATGTATCTCAGAATGTCCCTCTTCAGATACCACCTCCCCTCCTGGTTGCGTTCGGGGAGTGGGACTCGTGCTGAAGATTTGTGAGAACTAGCACTTTTACCTTGATCATGGGAAACAGAAACAGAAACATGCTTTTCAAAATTTTGCCCAGAGAAAAGCTCCCCAGCGGCACCTCTCTGCGCGGTAAGCAGACGGAGGCTAAAGTTGAGGGAAGGGGGTGAAGGAGACGGTGTGCCTGATTAAAGAGAATGCCGAGAGAAAATTACGATATTTAAACCCACTTTGAAGCCTCAAACTGGTAAATAAATGATGCGCTCAAGGAGACTCGAGGAATGGCTGCGGCTCCTACACCTGCGGCTCAAGGCTTAAATATTCATTCCCTGTCATAGTCGTACACACTCGAGTGCATTTATAGCTTATAAGGATGAGTGTGTGTTAAGGATGTGCGTTGAAATCAGGGAGATGTGCGCGCCAAAAGATGTTGCTCGCAAACTGCTCTCTGAAGAGAAGAGAGAATTTAGGATTTATTCTCTCCCTAATGATCTACTCAAACATCCTCAAACCTCTCCATCAACCCCCCCAACACCCCCACCCCCCCATCAGCGGACAGCACAGAGGAAAAGAAGTGAAAGCCCTCCCTGCTTTTCATCCGCTCCTTTACTATTCTTTCATCCCTGCAATGCTCATAATGGTCCTGAGATTAGCACTGGATGTGTTAACTAAACTTTTCATTTGGCAGCGAGGGAGGGCAGCGAAGACTCCTGTTTGAGGGAATTACTGCAGGAAAAAATGAAAAGAGAGAATTTTCAATGCGGATGTTTGGAAGATGAAAGGGGAGCTAATTCTGAGACGAATTTCAACAACATTTTCGTATAAACTAAACTAGTAAGTGCGTCATTGTGCCCAATTGCACACATTCAGCAATGCACACACACACACACACACACTTTGAGCAGCAGATGTTCCCTCTCGACGCTGGCCAAACAGAGCACTAAATACGTGCAAAGAGTATGTTTGGATGATTACAGACAATACATTTAAATTCAATTTAGTCTATTGTTCTGGGACTGACAATCCACGATACCTGAAATAGCACAAATCATCCTGACGCAGAAGATTTGACTCATTTCCGTGATGTTCGAAATAACTGGTTGACTACAGTTTAGCTCACACAAGGCACTAAAGGACTCGCACTCTCTCTCTCTAAACTTCTCCACTCCGCTCTTCATCACTGTCTGCTGATTAATCATTGTATCTGACTGCTCATTAGACCATCTCTTCTAAAACTGCTTGACCTTGTATCGACTTTTATCCCCTCTCATCTCTCCATTTCACTTTTCTTTCTCTGTTTTTTTTTTTTTTTTTGCCTCTCTTCTCTTCATTTCCTAGGCAGCATATGTTTCAGACATTCCTTTAGGGGCTTTTCTCTTCCGTCAGCCAGAGTACAGATATTTCAGCACCTTGATTTCAGAGTAATTACACAGGGATAAATGATGACTCTCCCTGAATGCATTTCTCCCCTCTTTCTGTCAACCCATCAGGAACAGGACCGGGGGCACAGCAATCACTCACTACTACTCCGCAGGAGGGAGTTAGAATCTCCCGAAAGTTTATATGTGAAGACAAAAAGACTTTTTTCCCCCCTTGATTTCAGAGTAATTACATAAGAATAACTCTGCTCGAATGCATCCCCCCGTCTTTCTGTCAAGCCGACAGGAACAGGACCCGGGGCGCAGCAATCACTCGCTTGCGCTCTGCAGGGGGGACTTACAATCTTTAAAATGTTTACACGTTACACTTTTTTCCCTTAGCGTTTAACTTTTTGAATCTTTATTTTCTACGGGGGCTTTGGCTGAGCTGGCACGCTATTTTTCAGCACCACACTGTGTCACATTCATACAGTTATATAGATCCCCACCAGGGAGTTGCCACAGGCAACTGCATTCTGCTGTTTGTCACTGAGCAGCTCCACTAGAACAAATGGGTATTGCTCATAGGTACTTCAATAATAGCTGCAGAGGGACAGGTCATTTACACCTGACCCAGATTTTACCCATCTGCTCCTCAGTTTCAATCCTAAAGTCTTAGAACCAAATAACACTTTTAAAAGCTTTGGAATACTTACTTAAGGGTGGCCATTTCTATAAAAACTTGGTTAAAACTGAGAATATCTTCTATCTAATCAAGTCTTGTGGGTGTGTACGCGTACAGCTGAAGAATATCAATCGAAGAGTATTCACACCAGCCCCTTGGCTTGAGATTACCTTTTTGTGATTCTTGTCACCTTTACAGGGTGCCTTTTATTCTTGGAGTCCAAGGGCTATGTGAAGTATATCAGCGAGGAGCATCTTATGTTTGATATCCAGCAGGTTAACAATGACAAATTGTGATTCTGGACAGGTACGGGTAAACTGTGACTGATGTATCTGTCCCACGGTAGATAAAACAAGAGTCCTGTGGGGGAACTAGAGTGATAATGAATTCAGAAAACAAATAACAGGCACTTTGTAACATCTCTTCTTGGGAACACATCCAAGATCACCGGGAACAGAAGCCTACTGCTGCCCCAGCAGAAGGCCTCACACCAGGGGCCTTGATTTAATCACTGCCCAGCAAGGGGAGAGGCCAAGCAGGCAACAAAGCTGCCCTCCAGCCTTCCATCCTCCTGCCATCAATGCTCCCTGTAGATTGACCCAGGAGAGGCCATCCCTCACCCTCCACCCGGGTCGTTTGAAGATGAGAGGCGCTGGGTGTGAAGGGAGGGAAGGCCAAGAGGAGGAGAGGTAGATGAAACCCTGGTTGTTTTCTTTGAACTGCTAATCACTGTGTTTAAAGCTGACCCCACTTCCTGTCTCTCTTTCTGTGTTTGGCTCATTAAAAATACTGTATGTGCCCTGATAAAGGGTCCAGATGGGAGTTCACCATGATGCGCGATTCCCACCTCGGCTCCAGTCAAACACATACTCCTCATTTTCTCCCCCAGAATGTGACGTAATAAATACCCAGGAGGAAACTGCAAATGAGTCATTGGCACTTGAACAGGAGATGTTTAATAATAACGCCTATACTAATTTGCGTTTTCATCAATACACTATAAATGTGAAGCTATTGCTCAGCCTTAATACCTGGTGAAATTGTTTAATAAGAGAGTTAAAGGGGGAGGTGCTGGGATTTAATTCCAAAATCACCATTTAAGGTGGTCGAGGACATGTATTGCCATACGTATAGTCTTGTGCAGAAATGCTTCCCTGACTAGACACATTTTTGATGCTGGTATCAGAGAAAAGATTCCAAATGACCACTGCAATCTTTTCTGTACAGTATGTCTGAACTAACTTTGTGCAGACAAAAATCAAACTTCAACAGGAGAGTGAAATGTAAAAGTGGTCTCACAACTTGGACTATATCCGTTCTAGGCAAGCAAAATGTGTTTTGCGTGGGAAGGTTTGTCTTTTCAGGTTGTTTTTGTAAAGATCTCCATCACACAAAGCAATGCCCAAACAAAAGCTTCCTAAATCTTCTTCCTGCTCTTTCACTATACAGACAAATTGTGTATCACAGCCGACATGTGAGGAGTGGGCCAGACACTGTCCTGTTACCTCTGCTAAACTTCGGTATATTATATCGCTCTGTATATCTTATGTAAATGTAAATGAACTAACATTTTTTTGTTGTTGGCCTGCACTGTTCCAGTGATCAGATCTCTGTTTTTGATTGAGAAGTCAGATTAATGTAAAACTTGTATTTTTATATTTGCTACACTGACATGTTAAATAAGTGACCAAAGGGAAAAAGTATTCATCCAGTCTGGTCCATGTTTGGGTGTGAAAAATACAAGCTTGGCGTGCATGGAAGGCCAAAACTGAGTGTTTATCAAGCTGGCTTCGCCTGAACGAGGTCTGAGGAGCATTCTAATGGTGTGAACTGCAATCCATGTCAACTGGATCTTGATCCAATTTGGATACATTTGCACTGAGGATAGGTCTGAACAGGCCCACAGAGACTGCAAGGAGAGGGAAGATGGGGCATGGAAGGAGGGCATGATGAGGCGGAGGAGTGAAGGAGAGTAGGGTAGCAGGGGATCAATCAATCATCGCTCCTGTTGGTTTATATTGACTCTGCAGTCCCACTGGGCAACCACGGTCAATGTGCTTTCAGGCATTTTGCGTAGGTCGATAAAGGAGCGTGCCTGGCTTAACACTCACCTTTCATAGGGGTGCGTGCATGTATGTTTGGGTAACATTAGGCGTTTTTATGTGGGGCTTATTGACAGGTTTTCATAAATGTATGTCATGTGGAAAGTGTGGCCATTAGTGTATGATGAGTGAATAAATACATATTTCAGACATTACAACACATAAGTCTAAAGTATCGTTATAACTGTGCCACATTTAAGCCACGGGGCATCAGACTTTTCCACATGCTGAAGAGTGAAAATTTGTTGACCTTGCCACCAAGCTGCACTGTGCCTAATGGCAGCCTCCCAAAAACCAGCAGCATCAAGGTTAGCTTTGGCCCATCGACCGTGTTTGGCATTTGTTCTGTCATATGAATGGTTGAACGGGTGATGAAAGACTGTCGGTACCAAAAGGTACAAATACCTGAGTAACCTATTATCCCACACTGATGTCAATCTACGACAATGACTTAGACAAAGATTTATTGTTCCACGCTGCTTGATCAGTTAATTGGATGTCAGCAGATTCAATGGACAAGGCCTTTATATTTTCTGCAATGATGGCAAACACTTTTTGCATCATTCATCATGACTCACATGAGTCAGCCATAGACATGCTTATTTTGGTGTTCATACCTGTACTGCCATTTGTAGCTAAAATAAGTGGATGTAAATGTCTGTTAATCTAGTGCATTAAATTTCTGCAAAATCAATTAATCAATTACACTTAGACCAGTTTATGACATATGTAGAGTTATTGAACATCTATGTGAATTAAATTAATTTGCCAACATCATCTTGTTAATTTACTTATTAATGTACCTTTCTTTGCATTGCATGGTGAGCGATTACTAGAGAAAGTAGAGCTGAGGAGTCATTTTTAGCAATGTAAGTCACTCTGGTAAGTCATTCCTGTATATTTCTATATTCATAGAGAAGACCACTGGGTACAGGGTGAGTCACTGACACTGGTGACGGTAGGCTTACTTTTTTCACTCATACTCAGTTGATGAGAGAATTCAGTTTAGCAGAAATGCATACTGTGGGTGTACGTCCCGCATGTGAATGTGCTGGATGTGAAATGTAAATGTGTGAAGTCACATCCGTCTCTTGAATTTCTTTCGCATACCATGTGGCTCAAAGCAGACATGAGAGCTCTGCAAACCATTGAACAGATAAAGTGTAAAAGTCACATAGGAACCTTTCAAGGAGATATTTACGAGAAAAACAGATAATTGCAAATATTGGACATAACAATAAATAGACAGATGAACAAACAGAAGTCCTTCTTTTTATTCTACAGCAGTGCATTCATACTCACAGTACATGTTTTGGAATGTGTGAACATAATTTATGTCATCCTTCACTTAGCTCAAAATAAATATTTAATTTAGACTGATTTAAAACTTAATTTAACTTCATTAACTGATAAGATTTAACATCTGGCTTAGTCTGCCTCATCACCAGTGCCTGTGTAATAATAATTACTGAACTTTTTCAAAGAAACTCAGGGAAATGACAGATATCTGGCTGATCTGCCTGTAAAATAACTCATGTCCTTGTTGGTCTGATTTGCAGAACAGGTGTTCTTACAACTTAGACAGCGTCCTTCAGTTGTGCAGCGAACTTGCTGTTTCTGCTTTCAAAGAGCCACCAGCAATTATGCTGTATTGTGTTTCCCTGAGAGATCTAACATACCCTGTAATGTGTCCGTTACCGATGTTTTAAAAACAATATATTTTAGATGCACAAGCTGACCAAGTGTTAGACAGACTAATGGACAAAAAGCACTTAGTGTGTGTGTACATGTGCGCACATGGAAATCCACAGTATTTGTTAGAAACAGATTGCAACACTACTATTTTTTTTTCAACCCAACTGGTCATCAATCATCTAAATGATGCGGTGCCATGAACACGCACTGTCAGGCTCTGAGTGATGGATGATTGGCAGCTGATGATTACCTGAGCTGAGGGGTGTTTCCGGTCCTGAGGGTAAACCTCTCTGGGGCTCAGATTGCACGATGACTTGAGATGGGCCGAGAAGGAAATAAATTTACACTAAATAAATCAAAATCAGTTGTCAAAAATGATCAACTGTGTCCATCACCCTTGACTGGATGCATTTGCAAACAACAACAAGGTTTGCAGCTTTTATTTGATCGCATTATTAACTCTTCGGAGCACGTGAAAGTTCACGTCTAAATGTAGTCTAGAAAGTCAGAAAAATATTCTGAATCATTGCATAGCTGCATAATTTCTAATTCTGTAAAGCAAAATCCAAGGGGATATTAGCAGGAGGCAGTAAAAAGGGTGAATAGCAGCGCATGAAGTGTTAGCTTCTATTTACACCTCCGGTTCTGTGCGCACATGAGTTCTTCAAAATGAGCAGCCATTACAATGTTCACACTGCAGTGTTTTTAACTCCAGCCTATGCAAAGCTAATTTAACACATCTGAGAGCCATTTCATTGCTCTTATTACGTATGCAGAACTGATAAAAACTAGAACGATCCAGGGGGGCGATGCCAGCTTACTTGAACATAAAAAAAGAAAATATAGATACATTTACAAAAATCTTACTTTACTCTTACAACATTTTTGTTTGGCTCATAAACTGAATATGTTGTTTCACTACAAAACCACAATTTAGTTTTGACGTTTACTGTGACACTGCAGGTAGATAAATGCAAAATGTTAAGAGCATAAATTTGTAAAATAAACTCTCCAAAATGGGCCCTTTACAGCTTTGATTTACTGTAAACATTGCCAGACCTCTTGGAGACAATCAATTCCAAAGTGACAAAATGTCTTCAGTCCACAGAATCAAAAGCCAGCAGTGCGGCAAATGTCGGTAGGAAGTGGCACACTTGAGACAGGCAGAGTGGAGGTTCGGTTTTACAGAAGTAGCTTCATACTCTGTAATGTGTGGTTTTTCCACCACCCAATTTGCTGTGCGTCTCTGACACCATGACCCTTCTTTTATTAAGAGTCTGAGCAGTGTAAGAGGGGACAATGTTTCTTTGAGCTGGCAGGCCCACTCAATAGAGTCAAGGTAATAAAACGAGTTTGAGAGAAAGGCTGAAAACAAGGAGAGAGCTGGATTGAGTTGAGTTGAGCAGCAGCGGGTGGACTGGTCAAAAAGTGAAAAGGCTTTCTATCTGACAGTTTATTGATTGGTTCAAACTTCCCAAAAGGATCCGAGAAGACTTTTTAAAAGGAGAAAACGGATGCTACTCGCTCAAGCAACCCCTTCTGTCCAATTTCGCCTTCTCCCTCATTCTTCTCAACACACTGTTTGAAGCCTTGATGGCATTTGAGATACTAAAAAACTGCAGATCAATGGAATGAACAAGAACTGACACGGTAAGAAAACCGTTTTTCGCCAGCACATCTTTATAATATTTATAATATCAAAGGGCTGCGCTGCAACAGATGGTTTGTAGACAGAGAAAAATTTGAGAAAAAATTTTTCATTATACGTAAAAAAAAAAAACACAGTGCTCCCAAAAGTTATTAATAGTCTCTCAATATCCTCACCACAATGTGTCAAAATGTGTCAGACTGGTACAACTTTTTGATTTGTGTACCCAAATTTAAATGTCTATATCTCAATGGGAGTTCTAGTTGTTACGGTGGCTCAGAGCAGGCAGACCCAAATGCAGGACAACACAAGGCAGGAGAGTTTTTGAGGGTTTTAATAAAAGCTAGATCTTACAATTGTTCTTGGTAGATCAAGATGACATGAAGAGACATGACAAGACAAAGAGAACGATCTGGCAACAAAACAGGGGAAACGTGGACAATATATACACACATGAAGTAATGAGGAACAGGTGGAAACAATCAGGGCAGGGCAGACAATCACACAGGTGAGAAACACACAATGGTGCAGGAAGTTAAGGGACCTGAAACGAGAGGAGAGTTAGGGATTTCAAAATAAAACAGACAAGCCAGAACAGGAAACGGACATGACAGACATGAAAACTTAACAGATTTGAGAAGACGTAACATTAGCGTGTGGCACCAGTGCATGCAATAATAAACCCTCCTCTGTTAAAGTACTCTGTTATGAACTGTGAAACAAGTGACAGTTGTCTTTTTGATGCAAATATTCATGTAACAGTTAAGTATATAGTATAAGTAGGCAATAGCAATTAAAGTGAATTTAAAATAGGCTCTCCCTTTTCTGACCACACGTCCCTCCTAAATAATTTCCATACAGGCCCTAACTGGGAATTAAAATATGTATTCATGTAATTGCATTTCTCTTTAAAATATGATTACTGAGACAAAACTATTCATCTGTAATATATCATCCTTTTTCCCTTTTGGAGGGAGCTTACTTCAAGTTCTGTTGAGATACCTACTTATACCTGACAACATAAATACCAGGAGGCTGCTGAGTGTGACCTCTGACAAGAATGATGAGAATGACCATATATGACCTTTAGTATTTTGACAGATTCATGAAACTTTATTTCCCAAGAAGAATAGAGGATTTTGAACTGTCACGGGCTGTTGTTTGTCTTCATAGAGATGACTTAATATAGTCAAGGCTATTTGTAGAAAGAAAAAACAAATGGAGACCTGGCAACCTACGTTAAGTCATTTAAAGTA
The DNA here is from genome assembly GCA_023238725.1 of Scortum barcoo. Classification (NCBI taxonomy): domain Eukaryota; kingdom Metazoa; phylum Chordata; class Actinopteri; order Centrarchiformes; family Terapontidae; genus Scortum; species Scortum barcoo. Next base: position 12,012,670 of record CM041534.1, on the reverse strand, counting down.
GCATATTATTTAGCTGGAAAGGTTTCAACAAAGCTGTAAAAAGAAAAAAAAGATTAAAAAACTGTGCTTCTTTTAAACTGTACAGCTTAACATTCATTAAGCATACATTTTTAATCATTAGTTTCTGTAATAACTCATCATGACTTCAACAACCTCCTACATCGAGGAGATCGTGGAGGGTTTAAAAAACTTACAGCACTTTATGTGCTGCATGTACACTGAGAGACACACACACCCTCACATGCTGTGAGTCCATTATTATTCTATTACTTCCCGTCCTGCAGTCCCCACTCAGTTCCATAAATCCATTTTCCTTGTGACATATTTCAATTAATCTGACGACAATATGATTGTGTGTCTCTGTGGCAAAAGTATGTGCAACATGTATTTCTGTGTATTTTCTTTGTATAGCTGATGTTTTTATATTGGAAATAACAAGAAATAAAATAGTGAAATTAAAAACATTTCCTATTTCCAGTTTTTGAAAGATGAATAAGAAAATGTTAAGAAACCTGCAAGACGCCGACATGCCTATTAATGAAATGTGACCCCGCTGAAGGTCTTGTCTTCTTTCATCTGCAGGCTTCAACCTCAATCTGAAAATATTCTACCTTGTATTATTGTGTGTTTTTGAGGGGTTGACATTAAAATAACACATGAGAAAGATAAAAGTAATTACTTTTGAAGTTCAGTTGTGTTTTCTACTTCATAACATAATTCATAGTATACATGCAAAACACTGTAAAAGTTCATCATCAGGAACAGAGGAGGCGAAGCCTCAATTTTAGTTAGTTTTAGCTCAGTTTGTGCACAAAATAAAAAGAAGGCCTCTAATAGCAACCACTATGGTCTTCCAATCTTGATGCTCCCCCTCTGGCAGCACCAGGAGGTTTTTTAGTACCTTAAAAGAGAAACAGGAGGGGACATCACTGTGACGTCATACCCAGACAGACGTAAACGCAAGTACTGTATTTATGTATTTAATTGGTGGCCACTGTAATGTCCTCACACGCCCTGATCCCTGACAAACTCTCAGGTAGAGTCCCCGTGGGACTCGAGAGAAGAAAGCACAGAAGACGAGGCTCGAGTGTGGTGTAATATATAAACAGGCTTATCTCTGAATGTGAAATGTGGAGACTAGAAGCTATTTTTTTAGGACTGAACAGTCTATTGGCACGAATCCCGGATGGCTGAGGTACTTTCATTCCCCAGACTTGAGACACAAGTCCCAGCTCTTGTTTATTATTGTGCCGCACTACGGTATGTGATTAAAGGTACAATTTCTTGTACAACTCCATTTTTGAGCTGCTGAGTGTTTAAAGTCAAAAAGGTCAACCCTCCCCTTAGCCTTTGATTAATGGTGTAGTTTGTTTTCTGAACAGCTAACAGGACCAACAAGAAGGCTGAAAAGCACGCGACGTAATTATGTGAAGCCTTCATTGATAGTTGGTGGTGGTGTAATGTAGTTTTGAGAGCATAATGTACTTTTTATTGACGCTGAGAGTGGGTGTGTGGTGGTTCATTTCTGAGCCTCCTGCAGGTGTCAAAGGCATGAATCAATAAAACATTTGTAAATTCCCCAGTTGAAACATCCAACCTTGGTCTTACCATGAGGGCTTAAAGAAATAGCATCAAAGATAGCTGTGTGTCTGTAAATGGGACTTCATTAGCATGCGCTCTTTGATCGCTCCTTAAGAAAAAAGAAAGTGCTAAAACATCATCCATCTCCTCTGATTAGAGCTTTGTGTTGCAGATGGACGATGAGGGTGCACACAAACACACACACAATTCTTTTCACCCCACAAAAACATGTCCTAGCTCAACTTATCTCACAACTCATCCATAATCAAAACTGACACTTCTTTCGTCTATCTCTCCCCCTCCATCCATCCATTCCCTCCCTCACTCTCTTTCCCACCTACCCCCCTTCTGCTCTTACATCCCAAAATACCAGGCTGCTGAACACCACACTCTCCCTGTAAGCCCCAGGCCAATTAGTGTGGTGTTGCAGCATTGTTATCTGCCTGTCATGGTGGGTTTCTCCTGCCTGCTCCCTGTTTGTGGCAACACAAACTGCTGCTGCTGCTGGGCCACAGGCAGCATGAGAGCCAGAGAGGAGGAGAGGAGGAAAACAAAAGGGTGTGTGAGGGAGCGGGCGAAAAAAAAATCCTCCTATTTAAGAAGGGGTGACTTTTGAAAACAAAGTTATTGACTAATGCTGCGCACGAAGTGTTGTTTCTGTTTACCATACACACGCAGCACGCCAAGCGAGGGGCTGGAAACAAACACAGAGCTTTTACAATGGTATCTTCCTCTCCATCATCATCATCATCACATTACACAAGATAATCGTCCTGCTGTTGGGTGGAGAATGAGGGAAAAGTGGAGGAAGAGGGAGGTCAAGGTTGGGGCCAGTGGACTGAGTCATTTTTAGTTAGAGCTTCATAATCACAGTCTGGCCTGCAACAATGTCTGCTGTGTTCAGTGATGTGTAGCCAGGACAGTAGTGGCTAAAAGCGATAGTGGGTATTGTTATAGGGATGGATTGACGAATCAGTCACTATGGACTAATGCGGATTTTGTTGGTCAGAATGTAAAGTCACATTACATAGAAAAAAGAAAGGCTTTACTGAAATGTCCTTTTTCTGTTCCTAAACTGATCACAAAATATCTGCTAGTTCTGCTGCCATGTCTACAAGCGCTCCTAAGGTGAACAGTAGCGTAGATACCCGGGGTTCATCAGACACTGCTGCAAGTTAGACATTACCACCTCGCCTGCTCAGTATTTGTTCATGTCTCTCCATCATCTGATTCCTGGGCTGCTTCTGAATCAATTTCTATCTCCTTTTCTCTGCCATCCTTTGAATCTTAAATCAGTTGTGCCCACTTTATTTTCTCCATGTTTAAATTCATCATCTCTTCCCTCGCTCTCTAGAATATCCGTTTGAAAAGCCTGACAGTGCATGAAGCAGAGTCATTTAAACTCACGTCGCCTTGATCACAGCAATTGTGGATTAAAAACATAGTGGGTATATATAGAGTTTAAACTCTATTTCCTTCTGTTTTCAAACCTATCAAGCTTCATCACAGTGAAGTAGCGGCAAGCTCAATATGGTTAAAACAACAGTAATGGCATTATTTAGGAGCGTTTCAGGATTTTAGGTGGAAACTGCATTTACGCAGCTTTACCCTCCACTAGTCCTGTGTGTCCCTTTTTGCCTGAAAACAAAACAATTACATTTTTGACAACTTTGATACATTGCTCTAATCAAATGTAACCCAGTGTATCCCAAGTAATATCATGTCTCAGACAGCTTCAAAAGTTAGCTCAAAACATAAAGAATTAAATTTACAACAGCTAAATATGAGTTAAATTGCTTGTGCTGCTAAGTACTTCCCATACACTGGCCCGACCAAAAATGACACTGTCAAACAGTGAGGAGGGAGGACAAGAGTTAGTGGCAATGGCAGCAGAGCCAAAGAAAAGTGCCCTCTTACATACCCAGAAAGTTGCTCCGAGCCAGCCACGAGGTAGAGCTCCAGCGGCTAATGTCAGCGATGGAGCCACCACTTATGGGCAAGATGGCGATGCTCACACACTCAGAGCGTTGTGCTGACAAGTGCCTACCGACGACCTGAGAGATCAGCAGGAACGATAGTAATGATGTGTGTGTGTGTTTGTGTGTGTGTCATCTAAATAATTACTAAATCGCCTTCTACTCTGAAGACACCCACAAGACAGTGATAGCAGAGGAGGCATTTCGCAGTGGTGAAACAGTGGTGGTGCCAGATGTGTTTTTGAGGGGAAAACGCTGTAATGCTGTGAACACACAGACAACGCAACTTTGCTGGATGTATGCTCCCTTTTATACTAAAGGGCATGTGCCACTGATGGCTTTCTAAAAGCATCCACAACCAATAAGTTCTACTACAATCGAGCTTATGTGTAATTCTCACAGTTAGAGAGCAATAGGCTGTCATCTGGAGAATAAAAAAGTGATCCAAACATGGTAGAATTAGACAAAAATTAAATTTAATGCACACACAGCCTGCAGGGACCTGTTATGAGGCTCTAGGCACAAGGCCTTTCTTCTGCTGCATTTAACACAAATTCCTGAATAAATTTGACAGAGATATGTGGAAGCCTTCTAACAGAGTAATAACAAACGTCATGTTTCTGTCAGTTAACTACTGTACCTCGGGGTGAACAAAAAGGCTGTCGACAAGTTATCATCTAAAGCCGGCATACTATAATCGCTGATGTGGGGAAATAGCATTAAGTCGAGATGCGAAAATGAGAACACAAATCCATCTGTGATTATTCCATGTTTACATACTGTATGAATCGCAAAACACACACACACACACACACACACACACACACACACACACAGCTTCATTCAGAGACTCCTTTTAGTCCTGTGCTCAACAATTAATGCTGCTGCTGTATGCATTCCATCAGTCGCAGTGCTCAAAAGTAATGACATAAACATGGGGCGGGAGAGAGCAAGAGCCAAACTAAAGGACACGCTCAACACTTCTTGGTGGCGTTCATTTGCAATACTTTATTTCCCTTGAATTCAGTATTTCTCCCCCTCAATAAAAGTTCAAGAAAAGAGGAAAAAAATACACAGTTCAACAACTGCCTGGAATGCGATTCTGATAAAAAATGAAAAGAACTTTGAGTCCCACAGCTCTCACTTGAACTTTGCTTTGTCGAGAGACATTTATGCTGCTTAAATTTCACATCCATCCGTTTTTGCAACACGCACAGAGGGTAGAGAAGAAGAATACAGATGATGATCTGCCGGCGCACATGAATCTGATGAAACTATCTGTTGTGGTATTTAGGACGAGTGACTGCGGAGGAAACTTCCTTTCATGTTGGGAGATTGGGATGAAGGCTGGCAAATGAGAGCTGGGACTTTCTGTTGTCACTGGCGTTATCAAGGGGGCACCTCCCACTTAAGATACTTTCATCTTCTGTATTTTTGTTTTTCTTTTTTAAGCACAGCCTGCCTAAACTCCAAGAGACTCTGTTAAAAAAAAAAGAGCCCCTTTACTTTCCCCATTGATGCTGATCAGACTTGTAATCATCTACAGTAGAGAATGACATTAAATCAAAATCCTGCAAGACACGTGGGATTGCCACAGGACGGGAGCGCCGCTGCACTGCATGGTCGGGACTCAGATGAGACCAGGGAGCAGATGAAAGTTAGGAGAACATTTGCATGTAGTTATCTATAATATGCACTGATATCAGCCACTTCAGCGTACAGTTCAAATCCACAATCGTTTGCTCAACATAAATTCAGAAAATCTGTAACATACAGGCCTGTTTTCAATGAACGGACCACAGCATGATCAGCACAGGTAAGCGGGTTCCAGTGAAGACACTCACCTAACTTCTCATTTTAACCCGTGCATTAAAAATACTACATTCGGCAAAATTGGAGTAACTGGATCTGTAAACACTTAACTTTATAAGACAGTAGCTGATAACAGTGTATGGCAACCTTGACTACCTGGGAGTTTTGTGCCCAAAACTTACTGTTCAAGTGGTGAAATTCATTTCCATATTTTTGACTCCGACTTGTCCTTTTTTTTTTCCTTTCCGCCACTGGTTGCCCTTTCTGGCCTTGTCCTCAAATCCCTAAACTCATATACATGTAGCTTACAAATCCACAAAGGGTACTCTGCCCTCATCTATCATTCCTCTCGCACCAGGGTGAGCTCTACCAAGTAAACAGGCAGGAGTGTTGGACTGTAATTCAGATTCAGACCTCAGACTGCTGCTGACAATCTCTGGTGGGACCGCAAGTTGCTTTCATTTGTCTGCTTGAATCTTCCAGTCTCTTTACTCCCTCAGCTGTCTTAACATGCACCAACTCAATAATAAATTCCTCCTGACTTCAGCAGAAGTTTCAACTCCTTGGGCCGGTTCCGGTTTTATACAGAAAGCAAATTTTCCATGAGAGAATGTTATGTTTTTAATGTTACGTGTGTTTTTATATGACACACATGTTTTTTTTTATGTGCCGTATGTGCTGTTTTTGTCAGGGTTGGGTGCAGGGCAAAGTAAAGTTTGGACCCAGGATGCAGACGAGGCCAGGAGGCAGAGTAGATTAAATGACTAATTATTTCAGGAACACGGGAAAACAGGAGGAACACGGCAGGCAGGACCAAGGCGGGCATGGGCGGGAACACAGGAGCACACTAGGGCACAAGGGGTGATGACATTGACGACATGACAAAGAACAAAGGAGAGGGACCGGTATATATACACTGTGGGGGATAGGACAGTGGAAACAGGTAAGGAGACTAACAGTAATCACAGAGGAGGGAAACACACAAGGGCAGGAAGGTCAAGTGGCAGACATGTGAGGAGAGGAGGGGATACAAAATAAAACAGGAAGTGAGCAAAACTGGAGATAAATGCAAGAACGGGAGACAAGAAACAACTGACACAGGACACAGGGAACGAGAGACGAGAAGGACACCAAGGAACACAAGGAATACAATGAACACAAGACAGGATAACACAATGAACACAAGACAGGATAAAACACAGGGAGTACAAGAAACAAGGCAAACAACAGGGCAAAAGGCAAACCATAACAGTTTTTCATTTTCTGTCTGTATTTGTAACACTGCTTTTTGGGCCTCAAATCACCCTCTTGGGCAAAAATGAACTTGAACTTATGACAATTTATTCATATTATTCTCTAAGATAAAAAGCTTTTAGCAGAACTTCAAGCAGGAAGACAATTATCACTCTAATTTCCTCATCACGCCCGGTCTCCACCTCTTAATTATTATCCTGGCGACTCAGTGGGTTATGTGCACAAGCTTTTCTGTCAGCCCATTGCTGGCTGAGTGGCGCTTGCGCTAGTTTAAATGTCAGTGTCTCTTTGCTGTCACCACGTGGCGTACGATCACCCTCTTACCTCAACACCTACACTTATGTCAAGGACCCGTCAGTGGTTTCACAGGAGGAGACCTCTCCAGAGTGGATGCAAACCGTTGTTGATTGTTGTCAGGCCCAACAGTAAAATATTACTGCGTAATTTCAGTCACCCTCAGCCCGCAATTCTTCCTTTAGGGCTCATTGCGCCTTAAAAGAGCGCTAAATTGCAGTTTAGTCCAGTTGTGCTAAAGGAATTTTTCAACTAAGGTTGAGCCAAAGTCAACAAAAAAAAAAAAAAAAACTTTCCGCCACTGTGTGCGGGAGAAAGTGGGGGAGCATACAGCTTTTTTTTTTTTTTTTTAAAGCGGAGGAGTAAGAGATCCGTGAATAGTAGTAAGGCTCATTACTTTGGTAAATGGGTAAATGCCCCATGGCCTGTACCACCTACAGTATGCCAGCTGCAGGAGCAAATTGGTCTCCAGGGATTCACAGACAGCTGTGTGTGTGCATGTCACAGGCAGCGTGAGAGTGAGGGAAATAACGATTGGCACAGAAGCAACTACAAAAGAATAAAATCACATAAACAAACAAATTTATTAACTTGCTAACGACAAAGCGCAAAGAACACTGACTGTCTGTCTGACTCCTTTCCAGCTCTACATAAAACGAATGGTAGCTCTATGTGAAAATGTAAAAAAAAAAAAATAAATAAATGAATAAATAAATAAATAAACATTTCTTTATCTTCAAGCTTCTTTGAAACCCTTCGAACTTTCTGCAGCACTGTCGGGAACAGTTGTGGGAGAGGAGAAATCTAAACCCACCACTATTTTATTGCGTTAAACTTTTTTAGCACTAATGCCGATGAGTAAGTTAATGTGTTTGCTTTCTCCCTAACCTTATGCATACCCATCACACAGCATCTATTCTGGGTAATTACACAGTTTGCTCGCTTCACGCTTGCAACCACAGCAGTGCAGTACAGTAAATCTAGAGTCTACAGTCTAACCAGGTTCCATTTAACTCTGCTCCACTTTGAAGGAGTTAAATGGAGCAATATTAACATTTGATTTGGTATGACAGGAAAAAAAAAGCTGATTTATCATATGAGGTGACAACAAAGGCATTGATTTTTTTGTTTGTTTTTGGCCAGTCTAACATTAATGGCTGGCACAATATTTTAGTGTGCACACAACAGGAACAAATGGAAATTTTGACCAGACTTATGCTGAGACTGAGAAATATTCCCAATTACATGTTACTTTTATGGTCACGCTTTCTTAGAAATTGCGCTGAATAGATTAGAGAATAAATATAAAAGGCTAAAACCGCAGCCAACTTTGTTATCAGTTGATGAAAGCGGAGTTTCAGGGAAATATATAACTAAGGCTTTGTTCATCACAAATTTCTGTGCTCTAGACTGAGGGGTCGAGGCGGTCTGGTGGTGGAGAGGAGAGGCTGGAGGTCACTGAGCTTTTGTTTTTTGAGCTAGGACAGAGAATGCACACAACTTTATTAACAAATTGGACAATTGGTGTATTAAATATGCTGGTCATGGATAAACTGTCAAGTGTAACATCTCAGTTGATATATAAAAAAAAACTAAATAAAGATCAACCTTTTTTTTTCAAATTTGTACTCTGGCTATAAACGGTTACAGTTAATTTTAAACTCAAAGCTCACTGTGATAAAAACGCTATTGTAATTGGTACATGTATATGTCATCCTCTTGTTCTTCTTGGTTTTATCCAACAAAGTGTCCTTGGCTGCTCTAGCAGGGCTTACAAAGTGCTAAATGGTGCTTGAATAACACTTTTATCATTATAATGGCTACTGTATCTATGGTAACATCTCACCACTCATTCTGATGAGCTCTTTTGCCTACAGGCTAAAATCTTATTACGTGTTGTGACAGCATCACTTGTAAGGGAAGTTAATCCAGTCTCCAGTGTGCTGCAACATTGTTAATTGGTCCACTAACAATGTGACACAATTAAGCGTTCATGTCGATCTGGTGTTAACAGTTGCTTCTGTTTTCATCTTTGGTGAAACGCGAATGACAAGCGTGGAGTGTCGTTTACATGGTTTATCTTCTGCGAGCAGTAAGCGCTGCCATTGTCGAGTCGAGTTCTAGTTTGAATCATAGCTGTCTTTCAAAGTGTATATTCCTGCAAGGAATTTTTTTATATGTCTTATTTGCACTTTGTGTGCCGTATTAAGTGCTTGTTGGATTATTGCAGAGAGCGCGAGGAAAAAAATATCATTCATCATCATTCACCTGCCCTGGTTAAATGTGTGGAGCTCAGTATTCAGCTGCTTTTTGCTTCCCCTTTTTCCACAGGTGCCTCTAATTCTCAGTCAGCACCGGAGAGTTCACCATCAAGGTCAGGAAGGTACAGTCAGTCTGAACAGATATTTACAGAGACCAACAAAAGGGATGTGAGAGAGTGAAAGAGAGAGAGAGCGAGAGAGGGAGAGAGAGAAAGAGCTTGAACCAAAGAGACTTGTCTGTTATTGTGTGTTTAAGGAGACCTCCGTGCAGACAACATCCCCCCAAAAAAACCTTTTCACTCCTGTGAGCCAGACAGATCAGACACACAAATAGAAAGCAGAACCCTCCAAACAGACACACTAAGTCTGTGCTTTTGTAAGCGATGAAAGGTGGAAGTAGTCACACAAAGAAAAGCACAAATAAATACTTACCCACCGGGCCTCAGCCATAAACACACACAAATTCTGACTCACACATGAAGCTGAGGTAACCCCCCCCAACCCCACTCCAGAAGTGTGTGTGATGAGTCGAATCATCCTGTGAAGCTGAAGGCCCCAGTCAATGGCAGGAGGCAGGGAGATCAAACAGCTCAGGTTTGTGTACATTTCTTCATCCGTCCACTTAAAAAAGGCGGGGGTGTACACATTATTTTGTTATTTAACGTTAAATGACACATTTCTAGCCTCAAAATGCTCACTTGTTTAAACACTGAGTGCTTCTTTTTAGAATAGATTAACTTCAAATGTCCTGGGACTTGCTTTTGCATAATATTCTGTATATCTTTCATGAATAAGAATGAAGGTGTGGAATGTATTCATTGAGGCAATTATGTGGTTAATTAGAGGCTAACATCTTATTAAGTCAAAATTATTTCTGATGTTTATCTTGATGATTTTTGATAATTCTTTGAGGTAATTATGTTGATTATGCTTATAATCTTCCTGTACCATACCACAATTCATTACTAGTACTGCCAATTTATGTAATGAAAATTTTATTATCAGGGTTATTATTTCCTCTACTGGTGATTGCATCTACAAGCAGTCCAGCATGGCAAATAAGCTATGTGTTCATGAACAGAAAACTTAAAGCAACTGCTGACAAGAAAATGCTTTATTCGAAAAACCTTTTGGACATAACAACCCAACGGTATAACAGCATTGGTAAAGGTAGTCTTAGAGCAATTTAAACTGTGTTTGAATTTTGAGTGCATGGGTGTTTTTGTGTATGTGCTCAATGACACTGGGAGCCAACGTGGTCATGTCTTTTGGCAGCAGGTGTTTCCTGATGGTCAATGTAAAGACAACATTACCCATGTCTCATAGCTCTTTTATATACAACATCCTTTTAAAATCTATACACCGAGAGGGAGTGGAGGTTGTCAAAAGTGAAAAATTAATGGATTTGAGTGAGTTCTACAGCAATCATAACAAAAAAGATAGCAAATTGTACAAAGTTGTTGCCTTTGGTTAAAATACTGGTCACTCTGCCCCTATTTCTGCAACATTTCACAGACTACCAACACTTTATATTTGATTTACAAGTGTACCTGTACAACTGTACCTTCCAATACAGCTGCTTAAGTGGAGAATCAAGATGTATGCAGATGATGCAGTTCTTTACTATTCAGTAAAAATGACAGATGGATGCAAGTAAGTCCTAACTGAGGGTGTTGAAAGATCTGCCTAGTGATTTTTAATGAATGAACTGCAAATAAAACAAATTGAATCCATCCTCTTTGGTCTCTCTCAAAAACTCAGAGGCTCTTCTAAATTATTAGCAATCTGATTTACATGTAAGTTCCCCAGCCCTTAATGGTTGCATAGGGTCAGCAGAATAGGCTTAGGGACAGTGGATTCCACAGTATTATAGAGCCACTATCTGGAATAGATCACAAAGGTCTACAAGGGAACAAACTAGTCTACAAACAGTCAAATGGAAACTGAAATTTGGACACAAGTACACTTGATCAACAGTGTAATGGTTAGTGCTGTGAAGTACTTCAATTGTCCTGTTGTTTGATTGTTTGCATTTAATATGTACTCATGACTCCTTCTCATACCCATGAGTGGGTTATCCTGGTGAAATAAAGTAAACTGCCCTCTCTCCACTGCCAGCAATCTAATAAAATGCATAAAATGCTATTACAAAAGTGGTTGTCTAAATCATCCTGCCACAACAGCTCCACTCTGAGATCTATTTTTCCATGGAAATAAAACAGAACTTTGTAAAAAAATAAACCACACTTTACACAAACTGGTGACATTAATTTACCATGGGAAACTCTATCCACAGGGAACGACACCTTTGATTGTCGATGACAATCTACCATAAGTAAAGAAACAAAACTTTTCACATGCATATGGTTTCCAAAGGGAAAGTTGAGAAAAGGATACAAGAGCTACTCATCTGGGTATATACCAAAACAAATTGCTACATGTTCTTGCCTTGAGATCTCGCTGTATGTTATGGCAAGATATGCCATTACTTTTAAGAATAATAATAATATTGATAACAGCTTTATAGCATTTTATAGTGCCTTTTAAGGGACCCGAGGATGTTTTAGAATTTACTAGTGTAATAAATAACAATAAAAATAAGGGAAATGTCTAATCTAAATATGGTATTTCATCTGGAAAACACATATACCCTTCAAGAAGAGAGTTAATCAATAATCTTATTAGAATAATGAAGGGAAAATGTTGCTGAAATTCAGCCTTCAGATTCGTTTGTGTCTTTTTTCTGCAGATTCCTCTGTCAGTCTGCTCTTCTTTCTCTTGTTGTGTTTGATCAGGGCTGAAAACAGTTGCTTGCTGAAGTATGTCACCTCTGGAGTCACACGTGGAAGTGGAAACATGGAACTGAATGCCTGCAGTGTCAAGAGGAGTCAAACGCATACAAGGAGGAATCTAAAATACACAGGGGCGTGCAAAAGGTGTCTAAAACATGTGATTATGTGTAGGATTTAATTATGGAATCATGGGAAACCTGTTGTTTTGTGAGATATGAATGCCTCTGCAGAGGCTAAAATTATTTAGCACACACAAAAAATGATGAAATGATTAATAAAACACAGGTAGATGAGGAGAAAGCACGTCTGGTGTCATCAACCAACTGTCTCAACAGGTGTCCAGGTGGCTGATTCGGGATCTGTCTTGAGGAAGGTATGGGTGTGATGTGTGATTGGGTGACGGCAAGGTACAAACAACTTTTCATTTCAAATTCACTTCAATTGTCTGAATGCAAAGTTCGTGTTGGTCTGCAAGCAGGGAGCAGTTTTGTAATGGGAACAATTAAGGAGCAAGATTTCCCAAAGCGGTAAACTCAACCCAAATCAATAGCTAAAGCCCAAGGTACAACTGCCCCGTTTCTTTAATTCTGGCAGACAATTAGATTTTTTTCAGTGGACTTTCTGTTTGTTAATGTCTTATTGGAGGGACCTCTTTGGAGTGACTAAATTCAACATAGGTTATGTCCAACTTTAAGCCCAATACAAACAAACTTACATTACTGGCTTTTTGAGAGAGTTGATTATATTAGTGTGATAACAACTGCTAATTTTCATTTGCATTACCTTCGACTGCTGACATCAGTGGGTTTGTTGCCATGGTTGCCAGCTGACAAGCTTTTTGCAACATGTAATGCCAAGTGGGAGATATCAGAGCCAACAAAAATTCCAACACATCCTGCTTGTAATTAGCACTAGGAGGCTGATGTGCCCATTTTTTTCCCAGTTGGCTGCTCATATTTGCATATGTGATGATATGACGTGAACATGGTATTAACATCAGAGTGAAGATGTCAGCAGAGAGGCTAGTCTTATGCCAGGTCCCTTCAATTTTATTCAATTCAGTTCTTAATGGGATTTTTAGGCCTTAATCTGCTTCAGAATTCTTGAGCACTGACATACCTCTGTCAATTATGGATGCCATTTTAATCTGCTCCTGGGGTCTGAAAAAAACCCTTCCCCTTGCATCATAATATGCAAAGTAAAAAGTCATTTTAGATGGTGCCTCTATCCAGACTCTTCCTTTAACTTTTGTCATTCCAAGTTTAATCAATCATCATCTTTATGAGATAAGAACATTAAGTGATGCAGGTATTTATTTTAAATTAAGTGAGACAAGTGATGGTGAAAGTGTGTCGTATTTCCTGTCTCTCCACAGAGTTTTGGTCCTGTGCACCTCAAATCTTTGCAGTGAGCAAGAACTACTGTGAATTTTCAACCTGGAAGTACCTCAAATTCAAACAAATGTAATGCTACAATGGCAAAAGAATACACATTGCAAAGTGGTTTATTTCAATATGTAGTTGAATAGGCGCAACCAACAGTCCAGTGAAGCTATTTAGAGGACAAATATTTGAAAAATCTGGTCAAGTAGCTGGAACGAAGTAATGGTGGCGTGTCTCTGCCTACCTCTGCAAATGATGCATTTCAGTGTTTATGCGTATTCAGCTGGGTGATTTAACAGGAGCAGCCTTTGTTACAGGGCAATAGATGGTGCCCTCTCTCTCTCTCCTTCCCTTGCAGAATCGCTCCCCTCATGAACACACACACACACAGGCACACATATTCACAAACACACTTTACTAGCTAGTTGTCCTTGATGTGTCTCATAAAGACAGGCTGAGGAGACCGGAATAGTTTCAGGCAGTAAAAGCAGCCTGTGAAATCACATCGCATGCAAAGTCACAACAGATGGCTACTACTGCTACGTCCTCACTGGATATGACACAGGAAAGGCACAATGAACGTGAGCAGCACACTCTGCGGCTACGTGTGCCCGAGTGAGGACACGAAATCTTGTTAAAGACAAGGTTGCATATTGAAAGCTATACTCAACAGATGCTTATGGTGCTGTAAAGTGAAAAATTAGAATAACATTTAAGAAATAAAGAAATAAATGAGAGCTAGACCCAGTAGGGGGCAGAATTAGTCCAGAAAAAGAAGAGAGGGAGCGGTAAAGGGATGGGTGGAAAAAAAAGTACCTGCTACATAACAAGGTATTCTTAAAGCACAGCAGGAATGTCACATGATATGCTACTACACAGTCATGATTGGAGGATGTATGGATGCTATAGATGCACCTTGTGCAGCTTTTATCTCCATGGTAACCTCATAAGTTTCCCTCAGACATTCAAAAAAAAGCAACTAAAACATAAATTTCCCCTAATGAAGAGTTAGGGAGGTGAGGTGGTGGGAGTGCTGTCTGTATTGTTCAATGGATCACCGGCCTAATTGCTACTCTGGAAAGTTGCGCCAAAAGGAAAAGTGAAAAAAAAAAGAAAGAGAAAGAGAGAAAGAAAATGCGAGATGGAGAGGACAAGGGGATAGCTGAAATGATACAACAAATCCACTTCACTTAATTATCTTAAGTGAATTAGCCCAGTCATCGCTATTCTGAATATGCATTCGGAAAATGCTGGTTGTGGAGATGATGAAAGCACCTTAATGGCCCTGTCTGCCTTTCAACAGCCTCTCAGTGGCTACAGAACAGCACTTAAACCCTCTGTCTAAACAGGCATGCTGGGTAGGAGATTTTAAGGCAAAACAAAGAAACTTTGATTCTCTACCTCTTTGTATATGCAAATATCACTAAATATCTAAAGATTTCATTGAATGAAATGTGAGGAATGGAAAAATGCAAAATATATTTATTAATATATACTTAATAAAAAGGGAGTTAATGTAATTGTTTGATGTTCCAATATTCCTTAAGTAGTAATTTAAACATCTGTAATTATGCCTGTGTTTTGCTAAAAGAAGTAGTTATCTTCTACGTTTGCTGGTTCTTTCATTCTTTCATACAAATGCACATACATTGGTAGTCAAAATCCACTCCTGATGAGCTTACACAGTCCTCGTGTGTCAATCAAAAAATGAACTGAGAGGGAGGCAAAAATCAATTAAAACAAGGACGGAGACAAACACAGTGGGATCATTTCTGCATTGGTATATCTTTCCAGCGCCTTCCACCCAAGGACTGAGCGAACTCTAAATAAACTAAAGGTGAAAGAAGCAATACAGAAATTGGGGAAAGTGTTAGAGAGAGGTTCAGAAGTGTGAGAAATCACGCTGGACTTTGCCATGAAAAGAAATAAAAAATAGCTGTAATGGATGAGATCAGGCTCTGCCCCTGAAAGGCTGAAGCAAAAAGGTGTCATTCTTTTAGAGGTGAGAATGTTAGGTTGAATGTGAGAACTTCTGAGGATAAATGAGAAAAACAGAGGGACTTTGCGGACCTCCGTCTCTGCTACAAGACCTCATTTTTCCATTATTACTTGCATTTGATTACCACCTCTCTTATCCTGTTGCTCTCTCCTCCTCACAGCTCAGTAACTTCCAGGGAGCTTAGAGCAAGGCACAGGGAGAAGGAGGGGAGGGGGTGGTATAAAAGCAAAAAAAGAACAGTAACTCTGCTGTGAACATTACAGTCGTTATTCCCAGTGAAATAACTTCATAGAACTTCATAGATGCTTTACTCGCTTGCTTGTGTAAAATTCTGGAGTATAGTCTAAAGGACACAGAAGCTATTAAAAATGTAATTCTGATTTTCACATATTAAGCGGCCATGAGCCATTGGGTGAGTCCATTTTCAGACAAGGACACAAGTAATGGAAGAACCTGGAATAGTACACTTGCTTTAATGAAATGTTTTTAATCCCAATACAGATTTTCTGTGTTTCATTACTGCTCTCTAGGTCTCTCACACAATGCCAAGACCATTCTCTCTCTTGCATGCCTTTCTTCAACCCCCCGACTCCACTTCTTGTAGCTCTGCAGCAGATGTGTGTGTATGTGCACTTCCATAAAGAATTACAATGAGCTACTCCATTGTACCTTTGTTACCTGCCCTTGTAATCATGGTAATACGGCATGATGGAGGTGACCCTTTCAAATATGAAGCCATCAAAGCGACTTGCTTCCCAACACCAGTGCAGGTTTGATGGGAGCGAGTGCAGGGAGGGACGAAAGACAAAGAGGAAAAACACTTTACCTTTACACTTTGTCTCGAAGCATCCACGCCGCTAAAGCGTCCTTGAGCTAAACCCTCCATCTCCACTGCCCCCAGCCGCTATTATAAACAATCCATAGTGGCATCTACCCTGCAGAGGGGTAAAATAATTCACCAATAAACTGTGCAAGTATTCTAATTATAAAACAATGATAAGATATTTTTGCTTACCTTCACAGAAAGATTTATTTTCTTTTACAGATAAGGATCTTAAAGTTCACAATTGCTTTTATGCTGTTTGTGCATTTTGAGGTGATTGGCTTGGGAGGCATTTTGGTTTTAACTGCATCATCTTATGAGCTGTGAGCGTCAAAAATACATGCAAAAAATGTGTCAGCAAACTGATTTACTTGTTTTGATGGAGCTAAACAGTAGCAAGACTATTACTTTGAGGTGTGATGCACAACAGCAAAGTACAGTTACTTGTTTGCTTTTGCTTCCTTTCGCTCCCTCAGAAGTTGCAGCACACAGCGGTGAAAAAAAAAAAAAAAGGAAGACATTTTCAGTTGTTGTAATCATTTCCGAGCGTGTTAAATCAATTCCAGTGATTCTCTCAATTAAGAATCACAGTCTGAATCAACTCTAAAAATCTAGGGGTTGTGGAGCACTAGTTATTGCTTCATCTTGCCTTTAATTCATGCATGGTCTAATCACAATTAACAGTTTTACACCACTCGGCTGTATGTAGATAAAATCAGGAGTAGTAATTTTAATGTGACACGGCGAGAAGGCAATTTAACAAGAATATTAATTTTAATCAAATGCACCCTCTCTATACGTAGGGCTGATTCTACTGCTCCGTCTCTGTCACTCTTAAAGCGCCGAGCCCCAAAAGATGAATGCATGTGTAAGTGAGTGAGAAGGTAGCCTTGCTGCTTCGGGGCAAAGTGTCTTCAAGTTCCTCCTGTTTACAAAGCCTCATTTTTTTAAGAAAGAGAGAGAAACATCTTTCAACCAGAGAATCATATTAAACTACAGCTACAAGACAAACACTGACATGCATGCCCACAGACACATGCATGCTGGCTGACTTCACAGACTTGCTTGTGCCTGTTGGGATTCAATTAAAGCGACTTAAATGATACTGGGATGAGTGCTTCATAGCCTAATGGGCTGAGCTTTACACATCTCCTCTTCCTCCCTAATATATTTCATTACAGTAATAACATGTGCTCTTAAAAGGGGGGGATGGGAAAGGAAAAAACAGAAACAAGAGAAAGTGCAAACATGCCGGAAACTTAATGTTGGAGAGGATGATTAACTAGCTCATTAACAGAAACAAAAACACTTGAAGTAAACATCCAATTGCTGGTTGCATCAGGGACAGATGAAGCTTCCCTGAAGCTGACATCATGGCATAATATACATAAGAAAAAGGTAAAATATCCAATGCACACGTGCATACATACGTGCACATTCTCAGCTTTCTTGCTCTCTTACAGACACATACTGTGAATGCACACCATGACAAAATAGCTCCCGGTAATAATCATCTCAATCACATTGTTAGGGGCGTAAAAATCCCTTTCACCCTCCACAGCCTTAGCATCCCTTACTAGCGGGATATGCTGCCAAAAAGAGACCAAACAACAATTCAATAAAAATATTAATCACGTTAATACATCACTATGGAAAGCAGTGAACTGAGACTTGTGTGGTACCCTGGAGAAGGTGAGTGTCTCTTCTTTAATGTCAGGCTATCTCTCTATTAGTGAAGGACGGGAGCAGAGAGATGAGATGAAGGCATAAAAGGAAGACAGCTTTATAACAACACTGCTACCAACCCCCCCCCACCCCCCCACCCCACCCCTCTTTCAACCTCCGTCGATTCCCCTGGTTGTTTTGTAATGAAGTTATCCCACAGCAGAGTTCCTCTCAGCCCAGGCTGTCTTAAAACAGAGGAGGGATGGAGGGAGCAGCAGAATCACAGAGAGGAATAAGTATCAAACAACGAGGAGAGAAAAAAAAAAACAGCCTGGGAAGAAGTTAAGGGGGTGGGGAATAAGGGAGGAGATAGTGATGGAAGTAGAGATGTGACAATGTGCAAGAATTTAAAAGACGCACTCGAGCTGCCTAACTGTAATCACTGTGACATATTCAACAATTCCCAGTTATATTACCCACAAATGCTAATCAGTGCATTGCACAGCAAATACATCTGCATGAAAATACACCCTTTTCACACAATTATTGGCATTAATATGAATGTTTTTCACATTAACATGGAAATATACCAAACAGGGTGCTCAGAATTTCC
Source organism: Scortum barcoo (assembly GCA_023238725.1). Lineage (NCBI taxonomy): Eukaryota > Metazoa > Chordata > Actinopteri > Centrarchiformes > Terapontidae > Scortum > Scortum barcoo. Next base: position 11,994,218 of record CM041534.1, on the reverse strand, counting down.
ACCTTTACAGGATATATGTATTTCTATTATATAGTGCTTTAGTTATTGAGTTCACAGGAGTCTTTAAGAAAAGAAAACATAGACACAAATACCAAAGAGAATGTTTGGAGGAGTGTGAAGCAAAACAGATGGTGACGAGTGTGATGAAAGGACATGATGGATTTAACTGTAATAAAAGGACAGCATCTCTCTGTGTCAGAGCAAGATGCTCACTTCGAGCTGGAAAAAGACCCACATGTTGGATGGGAAGCTTTGTGGAAGATATATCCTCCCTCCCCGATACCCCTACTTTTTCTTTTAACCTCTCTGTGTGGATTGAAGTAGCACCAATATTAGCTGTTAAAAACAATATGAGTGCTCTACCAAGAAATGAAAGTCCATTTTTATCAATCCCTGACACCAACGATAATAGAGGGAACATTGTTAATCCTCTAAAAAGGCTGGGTTGAGACCACAGCTACAGTATTTTGGCCATAATGTCAATTCACAGCGAGCAAAAAAGGTTAATCAGATGTTCTACCTTGTAGGGAAAATGAGGAACTTTGCTTCATCCGCCACTACATGGTTTCACCCCCATTTTTTCACATCTGAGACAGGTGACATGAGCAGCACAGTGTCATTAATTCTCCACTTAGCGACGAGTCAATCACAGATCCATCATGGACCTACACACTTTGTTAGATCACGACGTAACAGCAGTTGTGGAGGTAATCACGAAGTCTGTCAGTCACTGTGAAAACAGCAGTCAAGGAAACACTGCCACGAGTAAAACAAAAAAAAGGACACATACTCACAACTCATTAACATTTATATGTATTTCCTACATACTGCATGGTCATGACAATCTATATGTGAAAATGGTGTCATATGTGAGACTCATGATTACACCTATACCATGACACACTTCAGGCAATGTGTAGCTCAATTTAATGGTCCCTAATTGGATGCAGGAAAGGATTATACAATTACACCACTAGTGAAGCATGGTGTAACGAAAAAACAACTCCCCTAATGTCTACTGCAACACTGTTTAAGTCAAAAGACGCTGCTCATCTGTCAGGAAATGATTAATATAACCTTCCCCTTGAATGCATTCTTATATTGGTTCCTTGCTCCATCCAAGCACAATATGTCACAGTAAACTAAAGGCACCCTTATTGTATGAAATGGAAAACAACCAGGGTGAACACTTGTTATCTGAGAAACAGTTGGTGTGTTCAAACTTGGAGCTATGACCACCTTCTGAAAGCAAAAGTGTATTTGTGAGTAGAAAGTTGGGAATGTGCTTGGGAGACAACAAGACCTCACTGAGCCGGAGCCCTGAACTGAACGTGGTGGCTGCATCTTCGCCGACAACAGATGCTCCTCTTCACTTACTCCTGGATCCAGGCGCTGTGAGGTTTGTTCCTCTTGGCAGCTGGGACCTTGTGGTGGAAGGGTGGGGGTTGGGGGGGGGGCTTGCTCTAAGCCAACTGGCATGGTGATTGACTGGTTGGGGTGCTGGCTAACAGGCAGGGAGCCCAAACTCACAGATGGAGCCGACTTCTATGTGGGCTGACAGGCTTACGGGAACCCACGGACTGCTTGGGCATCATATCTTGCTTCAGAATGACGGTATGTAAGGTCGAATGCTCCTTATTCCTATGGCTTCAAGTGACCACCCAATACACTGATTCAAGAAACTTTGTCCTTATCTGGCGATGAACTGCCGCTTCCCCCTGCAGAGGGAGACTGCAGCACAGCGGGGGATGTGGAGAATATAATCAGTAGCGAACGTGACCTCGTCGAGTGGGGCAGTCAAAGGACTCTCAAGGGGCATCTGTAATATCTACAATAGCTTGGTATATCTGCAAGAACTTTGGTTGTGTGAAAAAAAAAGAAAAAAAAAACTCCTTTTCCAGTCTTCCACTGCTCACATTTCTGCCACCTCCTACACCTCATGGGCAAGTTTTGGTTGTCATTAGACAAAGCACCAGAGAAGCTGGAGGAAGGAGAAAGGAGCTCAGTGAGTCACAATGAGGCATCATCTTGCCTGATTTATAGAGGCAGTTTTTCCTCATTGTTGCATACATTCATTTCAATGTTGTGTGTTCTTGAAATAAGCTCCATTTATTGCAGGCTATGCTGTCACCATATACCCTGGTTCTTTGTTTTCCCTGATTTTTCTGTTATTCTCCCCGCTGTACATTCTCTCATTTCTCTCAAGGCCTGTGGCTAAAGAACAACCTCCTCAGTAAAGCTACAATTAAAATCCTTTCATGCCATTCAATCTTAACCTCAAGTACATATGAAGACACGAACACCAAGATTGTGTATACAATGTACACAAGCACAGGCCCACACATGAGAAGGGAAAGGGTAAAATACATGTTGTGTGTGGCTTTTCATTATGCGAAGAAAAGCACACGTGCACACACACACACATACACTTGGTGTGAGCAGTCAGAAGTGATTAAAGTCTCCTTAATTGCACTCTAAAAATGGTTCTTTGCTTTGCCACAAAGCCTTTTTAATGTTATTGCTGAAGAAGCAAGTTCTGCCCCAAGGTGTTTGATTCCCTCTCTCTTTTTATGCTTGCCTTTAAAACGCAATGAAACAAAACAGTTGTACAAAACTGTTGTTTTTAAGGCAGCTCTGTGAAACAATGCAATTACCACTAATGCGGTTTTGTATCCAACAATAACAACACCTTATCCCAACATGAAACTTTAGAAGACAAAATCTAAGCCGGCTGCTCCTTTGCAATTTACAAAACAAGGACAAATTCCAACTGAAGTGGAAAGTCAGCAACTGCAAACATGTAATCGATTTAGTTCTTTCTCACCTTTTCTGGTTTTCACAGAATGTGAATAACCACTGACTGTTAAAAGTATGGGTTTGCTGCATACGGAGACACCAAGACTTGGCCCAAAAAACGCACATTCAAGATGGGGGCTACTACCTGCGGTGTCCTGCACAAATACACGCATGCATGCAGATACAAATGAACACCTTTGTCCAGGGAACAAAACAAACCGCAGGAAAGAGTACAGAGAGAAAATGTTTAACAGACAGAATCATTGTGATTCTATTCTCTCCCTCCAAGGCACTTATTTAGAAAGCTCAAGGCTGTGAAAGGCTCAAGGTTGCTACAGTGATGCTACAATGGGCGGTGATTGATCGAAATGGCTGTTCTAAATTGTATAATGAGTGTGAGGTGATGGGATCATGATCATGGTAAAGAGACCAGACAGCGCTTGATTTTCCACTCTGGGAGCTTATCACTTCAAGTCATATCGTCTACTGTAGGAGCAAAATCCATCCGCTCACATCAGAGCCGCTCACACTGATGGACACATGGAGAGAGAGACAGACAGGCAGAGGCTGACAGAGGGAGAGAGAGAAGGCTAATTGTGCAGCTGCATTTGTGTACATACATAATAGATAATTATCACAGTTGTTAATACCCCTCCTGATGAGCTGACGCACTAACATTGTATCACACTGTATGTCACTTGCTTAACACCAGCCTAAAACATTGCGATTTTCCAGTACTCAGTAGCATTTTGGACTTCAAAAACTTAGCCAGAGTTCACTCACATGGATATCTCTGCCAAGCATCCTGCTAGCCAGTGTGCAGTCATTGGATAATAAACTGGATGACCTCCGTTCCCGCATCAGTTTCCAGCAGGAATTTACCATCTATCTCTATCCATGAGTGCATCACCAAGGCCTTTATGAACAGTGACTTTATTCATATTCTGTTTTCTGCTTCTTTTTTTATTACACAATTAAAGGAGCTTAAACTAGGACTGTATGCGGAGGTGGAATCACTTTCTGCTGGCAAAATGATTTTTGGAAAATGCTCATGAATACCGCACAATCGCTGCACTTCAGCAAAGAACGCTTCTGCTTTGTAATTTTCAAATTTCCTTCATATGCTTTTCGTTATTATTTAGCTCTGGCGCAATACAGACTTGTGGCACAGAGAATCCATCCAGACCTTTGTAAGACTCGTATACACTCAGTTACCTATAAGACATGGCCATGATAGTCAGAGAAATTAACTGCATGACTGGTCAACAAATCCCCTGTTGCGCAAGGTCTTAAACAACACCCTCTGCCTTCTGCATCCAGCGAGTGGGATTGTGGATCAACACTATCTGATAGACAGTGAAAGACACAAGAGGAGATGGAGATGGAGCCTGAGTAAGAATATGGAGAGCGAGTGAGTGACTAAGAGATTAAAACGGATTCTGAGTGAATGATAGCAAAATAGACATAGACAGAATAATAGAAAACAGCCAGAGAAAGAAATTGAGAGTGAACAGGTAGACAGCCAAAGACTGTCTAAGACAGAGGGATATAATGCAAAGATGGGAGGCAAAGGAAGATACAGAGAGAGGATGAGACAAATGAGAGAGAGAACGATGGCGACAGAATGCCATGAGCATATGTGGCAGAGAGAGAAAGAACGTGGAAGGAAATGGAGAAGCAACAAACGCGTGAGGCGACCTCCCTCCCCTGACGGGTGAAGAGACCAGTGTAAATGAGATCGACTCATTTCCAGCACATGGACACAACCACCCACCCCCCATCTGTCTTTGACAAACACGCCCTCATACACACACACGCGCGTGCAAGCAAGCACATGTGCACGCAAGCACATGTGCACGCACACAAACACATGCGCACCGGCAACAGCAACAGCAACCAGAGATGAAAGGAATCAATAGATTATAAGCAGACATCTGAGGGGTCCAGTCTACTCCCGGGAGGATCAACCATAATTGGTCCAGACAAACAGCCAAAGGACAACAACAATAACAAAGCCTCCACGCACAACAAATGCAGCAATTAATAAATCAGAACAGGAATAGCAAATTAAATCCATGAACAAATATCAACGGGGCTTTGAACACATCTCCATTATTTGCGGCCTATTGTTGTTGTCTGACGGTTTCAGAGACCGTGTTTGCGCCAGCATTTGCATATCTAAATGAGTGACCATCACATCTGCACGTGTGCCAGGCTAGGTTTCGGTATTTCGTGCTCAGTTGCTTCCGCTGGTTTGTAGCTTGTTAGAAGTTGCTTGATAAACAGTTCCAGGGTTCAGCTTTCATACTGGGTGGAATGAACAATGGGACCCGGTGAGAATACTTAAACATGGGATTCAAGTGTCTCTAGAGCTCTTGTTATTCACATCAGACTCTGTATATCATTGCTTACGTGTACCACCGCATCTTTGTGGTTGTGTGTCACCTGTGGTGGATGAAGAGATGGAATCCCCACTGTGCTTACCTGGATCCGTGGTGAAAGAAACAACTATTTGGTCTATCTAATTGATTTAATTCATCGGTAGTGTTATTGGAGGCGTGACTGCGGGCCACGTCCAGCAGCACAGTCATCCCTTAAGGTGGGGTAGTATAATCAATCTCTTTAGATCTTTATGAGAGCTGTGTGTGTGTGTGTGTGTGTGTGTGAGTATCAAATGGGCTTCCTATATAAAACTGAAAGTTGTTGCATTTCAGTTTTTCAAACTAAAAGAGTGAGAAAAAATTAATTCATTAATATTCTATGTATATGATATCATGTCATTATATGGCACAAATGGGTGGTGCCAGGGAGACACTAGTGTGCATTTGTCAATGTGGAAGCAATTCAGGAAAAGGCCAGTGTTGTTCACTCATAAAACAGCTTGAACTATGTCCATAAGCCACAAAGTGTGTCTGTTTGGAAGATATAGTTTGTAGATCTGGATTAAACATTGCAAACCTTGCACTTAGCAAAGGTTATCTAACATTACATTAACACAAGTTCATTTCATTGTTTGACCATTACATTTTTTTATTCTTATGACGGCTAATCCTTAATTCACAAGTACGATCAGAGACTAAACCATTTAGTGCCATTAGGAACAGTGAAGAGGTGGAAGTGAAACTACAAAGAAAACTCTACACTACTGAGACACTGAAGCGAAGAGCAAACAGGAAGACACGGAGCAAAGTTTCAACAAGTGTATTGCGTGTCCACAAAGTTGGCGCTTCATTCATTTTCAATGGAGCTGCTTGAGGCTGTGCTTTGATATGACAATACAGATTAGACTCCTCTGTTCTTGGGCTCCTTTTGGCCTTTGTGAGGGAGCTGTTCACACTCATGGATGGTTTAATTTGGAATGTTTCAAGCTGACAACTCACAACGAACCCCCTCAATTAACTGGATGCTGACAGTGACATGACTAATTCTTCCAGGTGGAGAGGTGGTCACTCACTCTTACTCAACTTGCTCAAACCAAACATGCATACCTGAGTGAATACCTTCAGAAATACACTGCTATATGGAAATACTTTTAATAGAATAACTAATAAGACTCAAATTATATATATCATCATATTATTATTAATATACTTATATATTTATATATACTTATATATAAAGAGAACATAACCTCACATAACCTCATCAACCAATTTTCTGCCTTGCAATTTAAGATAGTCTGTGTTGTTTATGATGTATCAGATTGAGAGTAAAATTACTCAACATTAAATACTACCCATTATCTTGGTGATGATGACTGGATTTACACTGCTGATAGTGTGGCCCACCCAACACAAAATGTGGCAGGTCACCACACACTGTTGGTATGACACCTTGTAGCGCTGTCTGAGAATATAGGACTATATATTTCTGAGGTGTTTATATGATTTTCTTTGACAGGAGGCTCTGCTCCCCAATGTCTCCAAGCCGCAGAGCAGGATTCAGCACAACAGAATCACATTTTATTGAGCTATGGGATTCACAAAATGCAACAAGTATGGCAGTACAAAACAGGACTAGAAGGACTGTTTGGTGGCAGAGGGAGAAATAAATTGACATGGGTCATACGGCACCATGTTCCTGCTCCCAAGCGTAACTGGCAGCAGTGGAATTTTGAGTGACAACAAGATCTTGTCAGATTATATTAAGTCCACCTAAGTATATTTATTAAATGTGATTAGTGACTGATTAACCTGAATGTGATTAAGAGCAGTTGGAACTAGCAAAATTAGGTCCACCAAAATGCTCAGAAAAAAAAATGCAACTTTGATGTAGGCAAACGCCATTTGCTGATGAAGAACGTGAAATGATCAAGATCTCCAGAACAGCCACTCGGTGAACATTGTGGTAACATTTCTCAACCAGAGAAACATGTTTGCCTTCATGACTAAAAATCTGGACAATATCCTGACTGTGATCTTGTAGTATGGTAATGATGGAAATATGAACACAGTTTGCCTCCCACGAGTGCAATGTGTAAATTATTTATTAAATGTGTGATGCAGAATTCTTTCACAGTTTGGCTTAGAATTTCCTCTAGGGTCTTCACCATCGTCAGTCTGCTTGTATATCACCATGTACTGTGTTGAATTAATTAAACGACAGAAAGACAAAAGGGCACACTGGTACCAAGTCAGGTCTGTCATCTATGTCACTTATGTAAAGGAAAAATTGTTATATAAGCCCATGTATTTAGGATCTTTAAATGAGATATGTGCCTTTACTGATCGGCAAGAACAGCAGACTGCGGCTATTACAGAACTGACACTCAGTGAGAGTAAAGAAGAGCAATAACAAAGACTGGTTTTCTGTGACTTTTGTGATCTAAATTTGAATCCGAGCCCTGACCCACAATCCAGCTGTTACTACAGGAAATATATGCACAATAACCACAGACCACGACCATTTAATATAAATAGAATTTATTGGTAGTAATAATATCATTATTATTATAATGGTGAGATTTTTGCTCATTAATCTTGGTCCGGACTGAAAAGTACCCCAAAGACTGCGGTGTGTGTGAACACTGTGCAAAACATTATAACAGCAGAAGAACAACAGGAAACTACTCTGAAGTAGCTCCGGTGTGAACTGGACGCGGCAGTCCTTCTTTCACCACAATAAAAATTGTTAGGAACCTACTCTAAAGCCCAGACAAAAGCCTTTTACTTTGAGTCGTTTGATCTCTAAGTTATTCCATCAGCGTGTCATTGGCTGAGTGGTGATGAGCCGTTTTCTTCGGCAAGCTTGTTTCTCAGCAGCAGAGAGGAGAGACAGGATGTGGAGTCTGGTGTCCTTGAGGAAGTTTTTCATCCTTCCGCAAGTGGGCGTTGCGTTAAGCTGATGTTCAGCTGATTTCCAGATTCAGCAAAACAGTCTGTTTACTCGGTGTGCGAGATGAAGACTTGTGGCCAAAAATGAAAGCAAAAATTAAAAGAAGAAAAATTAAGTGTTTGGATGCTCCCTTTCAGCAGCCAGAGTCACGGGAGAAGAGCCCGTAGGGGCTCTTACAGTAACATGGCACTGGAGAATAAGCAATGAGAAGTGGGACGCTCCAGCTTATATCACCTGGGTGACATCATCACTGTGTTACAGGGAACCCCTGAGATTTCCGTGGGGCTCATCCAGTGAGAAGCCAGAGTTTGAATTTAAACCAAACTTCACACGTAGGTGAGATGTTGAAATTTGGCACACTTCTTTGAACAAAGGTCTGTAAAACCCCCTACTGACTCTGGTCAGGCTTCTCAGTTTCCATGTAGGCCTCTACAGGCTTTTCAGTTTCATGTAGGCCTTCTATTTTTTTGAGCACATGGTCTGAGATCCCAACACCTTTCTGGGGCAGCCTACAGTGAGGCTCTCCTAGTCTGTGTGGGGGGTGATTGCCCCCACCTGTTGTTGCAAAAGTGCCCTCTTGGATACCTTAGTGGTAAATGAAACATGACAAAGTGCCCTCCACACTCCAATAAATCAATTTCCTTAATTTAGTTATGTCAACTAGAAAATTAATTATTGAAACATGCTGTTAAGCAAATGTCACCAAACTGTCTTAATTAAACTCTACAGTTATAATCTACTTAGTGCATTTCTGTGTAATTTACTCAACGCAGATTAGTTAACTTCTGGGGTCGTTTTTTACTTCTGCATCTGAAAAAGCCGAACCAGAAGTGATGTAACGTAAGGGAGAGCGGTCAAGTTGAACATAAAAAATGAATGCATCTGAAGCCAGTTTTGTCCCTGAAGAAGCTGTCGATGAAGGACATACTGATGCTGAGTGTTCAACAGGTTTCTAAACCTACAAGTCACTGCTTTATTCTTGATCTTTAGTGTTAAGTGGCTTTACCTTATTTGAATTAGAGTAATAATAGTAAATAGTACATCTAAGTAGAGTATTTATATGTGGATAAATAGCTAATTGGAAACGATATAAAAACAAGATAAAACTTTATTAATCCCACCATGTGGAAATACACTCATTGAAGCAGCTCAAGATACACAGGCAAATATGAGAATAAGTAAAGAAAATAGATATAAGATATAAAATATGGAAGGTAAAAATGACATAAATACACTATATACATCCTCCATATATACAAATTATTAATGTTATTGCACTGGAACGGCTTGATATTGCACTGTTATTGCAATCTGAATAATGTTCTGTTTCTCCATTACATGTTACCCATATTTAGATCATCATTACTTCATAACATACTGTCTGATGTTATTAATGAGACTTTTAACATTAATATTGTGTCCCTATCCCCACGAAATGCCGCTGCATAGCTTTCAGGCAGGTTGTGTTCTTGGCCTGTGGCATTGCATGCAAGCACATTAGGAAGCTCTTACCTTCATGTGTTGTATCTGCTATTAGAAGACAGTTTCCATTGGAAGGAGGAATTTAGAAAGGTTTTAAATAGCATTGTTTGGGTGACAGTCAATAAAAAAATCTTTTATGATCTGATGATGATATGATGATGATGAACCATCACTGGTTCAAGCAACTTCTCTGCTTGCATTGCAGCTGAAATGCAGGTCTGCCGAGAGAATCCAGCAGAAAAACGTTGAATGTGCAGTTCACAAGTTGTATGTATGAATAAACCCAGAATTGGAGACAACATATAAAACATCAGTAAGACAATTTTTTCTTCTGTAGTGTGTTGTGGTGTAGTGCTGTTAGCAGTTGACAGGACCAAATATTCAAATAGCACATAACTTTGTTCCAAGTTTGTTAGGTACACCAAGCTAAAGCTAATGCAATATAACACACTGGCCCTGCAATGAATTCTATCTTTAGCTTTGATTATGTGATGCTGTATAGTTCCAATGTGCAATACAGAGAGGTGTTTCTTATGTTTTGTCTGTCCAGTTTTTATCAATAAGGTTTGGGCTGCTGTGTTTGACTATTAGATGGAGCCATTATCATTCTTTTAGCATAATACTATTTCCCTGCTGCACATCCCAAGGAAGGAGAACCCAGTGTGCTTTGGTGCAAAGCGCAGGATGAGTGAAATGCCTCCACTAAGAAGGTCTGGTCTATGAGCATTATTGGCTGGTACTGCCTGGTGATGTACAGACCTAGGAGATGTATATGAAAGGCAGACAATTAGCAGTACAAGTCTGCACAGTCGCAAATAAACTATTATAAAGCATCTAAATAAGACAAATAAATCATTACAAAAAATAACATACTGGTTATGATACTTTTTTTTTCTATTTCCTCACTTTATTTTAATACCAGCTCCCTCCTGCTGCTCCATGGGTGTCTCCACAACAGGCAGGGCAAATGTTAAAAAAGGACAGCAGCTGGCTGTGGCACACAATGAACTTGTCAGCAGCACTGAAAAGAGAAAAACACTTATAATCGATATCTATGACAATTTGGTGATACGCATAATCTAACCCTAGTGGTGAGACTCCTACAGAGGCTCGTTTGACTGTTCCTCACCAAATCACACCCTCATCATTTCCTCCTCTGGGCTATATAACATCTCACCAGGTTGGCCCATGAAAACAGACGATTCATCATCACTGTGCACAGGACTGGGCAGGGAAGTTGATGTTTGTTTCTAACACTTTTCTGTCTGATTTCCCTCACTGATCATCTTGGGCTGTACCTGGAGGCTGGGATAAAAAAAGGTCAACTTTATACATGTGTAACATCATACATTCAAAGGCCACTTTAATAGTTATACCTGCAAAATCTAATGAGAGAGTCCAATAAAACAGCTGGGACTGCAGTGCAGGGCTGCTGCGGCGCTGGGCGCCTGAGAGTGCTTCGGGACGGGGGAGGGGCTCATGGCAGCACCCGCTGCTCGGTAATAACAGTAAGTGCAGAACGATACGTGCTTTCGTGTCAGAGTCTCCAAAAGACCAAAAAGTCTCCAATAACACCAGAAAAAGTCGCTAGATCAAATTCAGAGCCATGTATTTAAAAATATGTTACGGAGTAGTTCAGCGGTCAGCCATAATGCTGATGTGGCTGGGGGTGAAAATGAGTTTGACACCCCTGAGCTAAGGTATGGGCTAATGGCTAATGTTAACGTTACCTAGCATTAGCATAAAATAGCAGTAGCTATTTTATTAAATCTATCACATGAGAAGGCAGAATCTGTAGCCTAAATTTGCTAACATTACAACCCTTAAGTCAAGTTATATAACTTGGTGACTTTATTTGTACAACTAAGACATTTATGATTTATCTTTGTGTGTAACATTGACGTTGGTGTGTTATCAGGTTTTATTGCAGGTACAGAGGGGACAGATGCTACACAGTCAGTGTTGCCAACTTGGTGACTTTCTTGCTAAATCTGGTGACTTTCCAAACCCTCTACTGCATACTGAGCTGAGGCAGGGCAAAGAACAGCAACACCTTAATCCAGCATTTCTCAAACTGTGGGGGGGCAGATCGCTCCTGGGTGTGTTTTTTTTCAGGTCAGAACATGTTGCAGGTGGAACTAATGTTTTGTCGTCGGAGCACCCCGAACTCATTTAAGTGACATACAACAAACAAATGTGTTGTCATGTTGATTTCTCACTGGACTTCGGTTTAAAGACAGAATGGACAAGTATCTTAAGCCGCGTTTCCACCGCAGGAACTTTCCCCAGGAACCAGGATCTTTTGCAGGAACCACACGTGTTTCCACCACAAGAACCAGGGCCAAAAAAAGTTCCGGGGGCCGTTTTTCTACCCCAGAGAAGTCCCTAATTCTCAGGAGGTAGTACTTTTCAAAGTATCAGGAACTTTGTGGGTTTGCATCACAGCTGAACGTTTCTGATTGGTCGAATACTCCCAGCAATTTAAGCCAGCTGAGGACTTGTGGCCCTTTTCAACTAGGGCAGTTCCAGGGCCAGTTTGGAGCCGGTGCCTAATCTGGAACCAGTTCTTCACGTTTTGAACGCCTAAGAACTGGCTCTCGGCCAGGAAAACTAGTTCCACAGCGGCATCACCTCTGCTGGTCTAGAACCAAGAACCTCTTACGTCATGGGCTGGGGGCGGGGACAAAGCCGGTGTTTGAGGAGTTCCTGTGTGAGATGGCGACAGCGGGGCATGAGCAGAACATTGAGCAAATAAAAACAAGCTCATAAAGCTGAAGAAGGACTACAGGGACCAAAAAAAAAAAGGAACCTGGGGAGAAGGGGCGCTGGTCGGCTGAGGAAAAGTCCACATTTTGACATGCTCGACTCGGTCCTCAGTCAGACTGGCATGCCAGCTGACCGGGCCTTGAACTCTGCAACAGCGTTGCTCGAGGATATGGTGGATGATACCATTTAAAGTTCCGCGGATCTTTGTAAGTTTTATTTTTTATTTTTAAGATTTACTGACAATGAATTATGCATTTTTTAGCTGTTTTATGAGCTTATATTACAAATTTCTCACATCAGTATACATTCGTAATGCCAGAAATGCTGGGCTTGCTTGGGTAACTGTAGTTGACCATATACAGATTTATTGTTAACACATGAAAGTTTACCTGACACAGAATAGAGCCCTTAATACATATAATAACACATACACAACATGGACTGTGTAAATGGCAAATACAAGTCCAACATGTAATATGATTGAGTGATGGAACCTACTTTTGTCTTAATTAATATAGAGATGTAATGTAAAAGTATGATATCTATCAGTTCAACAGTGTGCAGTGATATAGTATAAGTATGTTGTACAGAAATATAACACACAGTAGTATATACTCACAATAGACAATATTTGAGACAACAAGGAAACAAGGAAAGGGGAAGTGCGACGACAGCCAGGAGCTGCTGCAATATCTGGAGAGGGCAGACGAGAGGTTCTTGCAGCACAGCAAGGACATGAACGATGCCTTACTCCAAAAGAAGAATGGAAGAAAACACCAGCGCTTTGCTTGGGCTGATGGGGCGCATGGTCGCATTAATGGAGGGTCAAGCAAACAAATAAAACAAAAGACTCTTTTTAAAAAAAAAAAAAAAATGATTTAACATTGTACAGTACTTTTAAATTTTGGAACTTTTTGTATTTATGTATCAAAATAAACACTTTGTAAATAGACATGTCTGATTCAGTATGCTTAATGAACAGAAAAACATCACACAAAAACACATTCACTCATTCCCCCTGCTTAAAATAGTCCATTAATGCAGCTCTAACGTCAGTCCTTTCTGGATTACCATGCTCAGGTAATGCTGTGTGATCGTGTGTAAGCCCAAACAACAGGTGACCTCCGCCTTTCTACCAGCCGCAGGAATTACCTGTAAAGGTAGAAATTGGTGTGTCAGTTGTTTATTAAATTTGTTTAATTGCATTGTGACTGATGTGTAGTCAATGCTGGGTAGCTAGCTAGCGTGTTAGCTTACAACAAAGGCTAACAATAACACCTTACGTTCAGAATCAAAATGTGTTAGATAATTACCTTTCTTCTTGAATGTAATTGCTCGCCGCATATAGCAATCACGCCGAGCAGCAACAATGCATCGGAACAGTCTTGTTTAGATGCCAATGTAGATTTTTCAAAGCCAGGAACAACACCTGAAGAGGTACGGCATCCGCCATTGTTGTTGTCTTGTGCCTGACAGTTGGCGCTAGTGTTGCTGGGAAACCAAAGACTTACAGAGTGATGTAATGACGTGGCTCTCTAGCCCGTAAAGCTGGTGGGAACGCAAATGAGTTCTTGGAAGGTTTGCATGTTGAACCAATTGCAAACCGGCACTAGCACCGGCCCAGAACTAGCGCTATGTTCGCCTTAGTAGAAAGGTGGGTGGTGGAGAAGGATGAGCATCTGAAGGTAAATCACATACAGCCAATATGATGCTGTTTTTGTGAGTACAAAACTCACAATCTAGCATTGCTGGTTAGTAACAAAGGTGCTGCAACTTCACACTATGCTTGCGTATTTATTTGCCATGATGTGTTTTCTATTCTAATATTTACAATGCACTGAAGGGGTAGTCGCTGTAAATTTGACAATTATACTGCAGTAAGATCAGTATTTAAACCAGGTAAGAGTGCATAGCTTGATATAAACAGAGGACCTTGTGATGAATTACAGGTGAGAGGAGAAGTTTGTCAGGTAGTCACACACTAAAATGACATGTGAAAACGTCATTTTGTCATTCGTCTGCGGACTATTTTGCCTAATCCGCCTGGGTCCTTACACCTCGGTGGAAATGCCGACAACAAAGGATCCCATTAACGTTTTAAGTTCCTTAAAAATGGTTCCTGGGACTAAAAGTTCCTGGTACTTTTGGTGGAAACGCAGCTTTAGTGGGGCCAAAAGAAAAAACGAAACTGACAGGACAATGTCGGCTAATGTGAACGATGATTCACCACCAAAATCAAAACCAAAAACTTTGTTGTTATAGTTATATAAAGATAATTGCACATTTCATATTGTTATTTGGAAAAGTATTGTCTCAGGGAGCAATCTTGTTGAGTTTATTTGTTGGTTGGATAAGTTGTTATTAATTTGCATTAATTAAACAAATTAAACAAAAAAGAATTAAACAAATTCTTCAAAGAAAAGCAAAAAGAATGGTTATAATATTGATGTTTCTTTCAATAAAAGTTTCAAAAAAATTTTTCTTCCTCCAAAGGGGGGCCTGACAGAAAAAGTTTGAGAACCACTGCCTTAATCGAACGTACTATGACATGACATTGAAAAAGCACCTGATTGATTATATTCGACCAAAAGCAAGTGTTTTTTGGGAGCGCGACACAAAACAGCCACCTTTACCTCTGAATTTGTGCCTTTATGTTTTGTAAATCATAATAAATTCTGCATTACCTTTTCAAATGCTTATTTTTAGGTAGATTAAGTCTAAATCGCAAATAAAAATTAACATGAAATTTGCTCTGTAATATTTTAAGTGAGAAAAAAACGACGTGCCAATCTGCCTGGTGCCAGCAGTTAGTCTGCTTATCCTCGGTCTCCTGTCTGGGGGTGTCTGTCTGTCTCTGTCATGCTATATTGACGCAAGTGTAAATAGCCACGTTGGTGCTAACAGCATATAGTGACAGCTGAGTGTAAATAGCAACTGCCTTATCATTAGTGCGGAAACGCTAAAAGAGGAATGTAATCTTATCACAAACCCGCTGCCACTGTTATTAAAAATGTCAAACACAGCTGTGGTTTAACGTGATATACAAAAGGGCTGAGGCTCAGACTCAGTGCACACATCATATCAGATAAAGTTAAATAAAGTGTGCAGATGTAAATAATGTGATGTGTCTATAGGTTTGTCTACACGACCAGAAATAACAAAGCTAACTGTGTAAGCTGGCTGTGTATCCAACGAAAATGTAGAGGAAACCTTATTGGCAGTATATTCTATTGTATATTTGTATAAATTTGTGTATCCGTTCTAGTTGTATATGGTGTAACTCGCTTCATACTAGAGAAGGACTGGTCTGTTGTGATGGCTCTTTGTATGTACGCTCATCTTGAACACATAAGTTCATTAAAATGAGGGAATTAATTAAAATGTATGAACAAATTAATTAAACAAGGGAATAAATAAATAAAACGTGGGAACGAACTGTTGTGAAACATGGCCACGAAATCTATATTTTTTTTTCTCTACGGCCAATCTGGGGCTCCGTAGAAAGCAGCTGTTCCTCAGAGTCCTCTGATTTCCGATTAGGCATCTACGACACACAATACTTTATTTAACCTTATCTGATATGAAGTGTGTGCTACAAACACACATGAACAAAGTTGTATTTTATGTTTTTACTGTTAGTGGCAGCTGGTATGTTGCCACCAAGCACCATCATAATGTAATCACGACCTTGTCACAAAAATGGTCTAATGGGTTGTCAGAGGGATGGTAGATTGTATGTGAAACAGGTTAACAGCTGCATGTTGCCAGGACACCTCACCAGCAGAGGAGTAGTGGGTGGCAAACCTCTTTATCACAACCAGTGCATCTCTGGATGTGTGTTGCCTACCTGGGTGATGCCATACATCTCAACTGATGTCTTGGTACACAAAGTTGTGCTGCTGGGGTCTCCTTTATCAACATGATGATTATAGATTTTGATGACATAGTTATAGTCTGAGGAAAACCTAACCACAGTATGACATTATGCATATGGCATAATGACTTAAATAATTATTCTATTTTATGTGGTGCATGCACATGTATATACATATATGTGTATTTTATAATAATGAGAAAGAAAAGTTAATAAATATTTATTTATTTACATACACTAAAGACCAAAAGTTTGGAAGCAAGGCCAATACAGGCCAAACATTTGGAAGCAACTTCAAGTTTCTGTTCACAATGCCTTTCTTAAAAACCAGCATGAGGTTATATGTATTTTGGGATGTATTTACTGCATGATCAGACTTTGCTTTCATTGATATGCACCATTTTCCTCAGTTTACCTTTAGGTATACATTGATGTTACCTAGACACAAAAAAGAAGAGGAAGGTGTTCTTCAAAAGATGGTTTTGGCCCCCTCAGTCTCCAGACCTCTCTCCAATTGAGCTTGTGTGGAACAGTCAGAAAAACGCATCCCACAAATTAGCAGTCTCTTAGCTGCTAAAAGCTTGGAATGAAATTCCTGGCACATATCATTAAAAAACTTGTGGAACGAATGCCTCGTATATGCCATGCTGTTGTTAAAACCAGAGGAGGTTACATTGAAGAAAGCAAAGTCTAAGCTTCTGATAAGTTACTCTTTATATAATAATCATGTTTTTATAAGTATACCAATGAAACTATGATCTTTTTTTGTACAAATTTGATCTTGCTTCTAAACTTTTGGCCTGTAGTGTATATTACCAGATTGATATATTTATATAATGATTCTTCAGTTATCCTATTTATTTACCCTATGTATTTGAAAGTAACAGCCCAATGTATAAATATAAATAGTTCAGGCCCCCTTGAGCTCCAAACCCAGCCCAACCTCTCTAAGAAGATGAGGAAAAACTCCTGAAAATTCTATGCACATAAGGAAAACAGGAGAAACCTTGGAAGAGGCAATTCAAAGAGTGATCCCCTCAACAGGGATGGCTGGGCGTTTGAAGTAGTTGGCGTAGTAGTAGTCCACGGTAAAGCTGGCAAGTCATTTAGCAGAACTGCCAGCTTCAACATGGACATTGTGGGAACGGACCTCAGTCTCAATTCTACTGCTTCAAATAGGAAGCTGTGGGAGCCATACATGGGCATCTGTGGCCCAGTGGCATCTGTCCTGGATTTGAGCTGTCTATAGTCCTGGGACTCTGTAGTCCTGGGAGGTCTGTCTGTAGTACAGGGAGATTTGACTGTTGTCTTAGGAAGTTGGTCTATAGTCAAAGTTAAAGTCAAAGTCTGCTTCCTTGTCGATAATGCAGCATATACAGGACAGAGAATTGAAATTATGGTTCTCTCAAACCCTTGGTGCATGAAACAACAAGAATAACCAAAATATAACAAAAATAGCAAACCACAACAAAAACAAGCAAAATTAATACAAATAATAATAAGTAAGACATGGTAATAAAAGTCCTGGGAGGTGTGTCTGTAGTCTTTGGGGTACTTTTGATGTCCTGGGAGGTCCGTCTGTAGTCCTGTGGGGGTTGGTCAGTAGTCCTGGGAGGTTTGACTGTTGTCTTAGGAAGTTGGTCTATAGTCCTGGAAGGAAGGTCTGTGGTACTGGGAGGTGTGTCTCTAGTTCTGGGAGGGTATGTCTGTAGTATGGGAAAGAAGTTCTCTAGTCCACTGAGGTCCATCTTGTTGTCTTTGGTGTTTCGTCTTCTTGTCCTTGGACGCTCAGTCTGGATCACAGCAGCCCAGGGTGGTCTCTGAGTGTCTCCAGGCTAGCTTATTACTTACCAAGTGACAAGTTGTTACTGATTGGAGGATTTTCATTGACGATCGCATTGCTATCCTGGAAGGCGAGCCGTCTGTGAAGCATCCCATACAGCACAACACCGAGTTGCCAAACCGTAGTTGGGACAGCCCTGTATTCCCCAATCTGGAACTCTGTGTACTCATAGGTTCCTATCATACATAGGCACATGGAACAGAGGCAGGGGACAGAGACCTTGGTCCCTCTTCTTCCTCATCAGAAGTGGACTTCCTCTTGCTCCTGGTTTTTGTCTCCCCAGTATCCAACACAGGTCCACTGGAGGGTCTGGAGAGGCTGTGTGACAATCAACAAAAATAGAAAAGGTCAACAAGATCAGCATGTTTCCTTCACTGGATTGAGCTGAAATCAGAGTGGAGATACAACTGTCAGAGGTTTGTACCCAACTCTTCAAACTAATCAGGCACACTTATCTATGGGTCACTCTGATTTTTTGAAAACATATGGGTATTTTCCATAATCTGAATATTTCAGCACAAGTATAATTTAAGATATCTTTGAAGAACAAGGAATCTACCTTAGTTACTGATTCTTAATATAACCTCTGGTAAATGTTTTCAGCTTAACAAAATAGCCACTTTATAAGGTCCCCAGCTTCTTCAGATGAGCTGAGAAACCAGCAGGGGCTAATAATACCTGCATGAAAGAGCTCTGTTGGTAACGATGCTGTATGTACAATATATACTAAATACCTACACAAGTAAAAAAAAAACGCACAGAGGTTGGTGCCAACATCACTGTTATTGTGACCAAGAATGATCAGTTGAGAAAAATAAATAAGACAAAACAAAAATAAAAAAGGGGTATTGTATCACATCCACAGCTAGTCACAAGACAATTAAAAAGCATTTTTTTTAAAAAAGCCAACAGCTTAAAACATGTCTGCCCCTAAATCATTCTCACTAAATAAAGGGTGAAGGGAGTCCAATAAAGTGACCCGAGGTTTCTGTGTGGCCATGACTCCCCCAAAAATTCAGTTTTTCACTCTGCGATTACCAAACCAACACATCATAGCAAATTCAAACCGAGTCACTCAAAGAAATAAACACTTTCAAAAGAGACTTGTCAACATTAAAACGTCTGAGCTTCCTTCAGTGTTGGCATCACAGTTATCATCCAGGATAGATCCCAAGTATTTGTACTGCTGGGCTGCAGTCACAGACTCTAGTTTAATGTCAGTAGGAGCAAGAAAAACAGGTCAAGTCAATGAACATCTCTTTGATCTTTGACAAGTTGGAGAGACAGTTCACAGAAACTGACAAATCCTTCTACCACTGGGCCATGACTCTGGTCCTCGGTCTGCAAAAGGCTGACGATTACCACACTCTACTCCTGCTGTTCAGAAGGAGACTGAAAGATATGCAGTATGTAAAATTGACAGTTGTCTTACACAGCTTTTCAGTTGCAGTCAAGGACCAGGACTTTCCTCCCCCTGATGAGGCTGAAAGATTTCAAGATACTGCGGCTTCATCAGTCTTTATGTTACAGTCCTCTACCTTGTCTCGGAACTCAGAAAGTTCATGATTAAAATCATGTGCATCAAACCTGATGTAAAGGGAGTGGAGCGAGTGATTATATCCTGTGGAAAAAAAATTGCAATAAAAGAGAAATATTTGTGTGTTTTGAGTACTTTATTTTGATATTGATAAAGAGATCCAATCGGCAGGACTCACCACGTGCTCCACATCTTCCTTGCCGCTGAATGTTACCTTTACTTTTCAGCATTCCATTATTGTTGGTGCAGTCCCGACCCTGTCACCTGTAACATTAATGTCATCACACTACCTACCTTTGTCGCTCATGTTTCTGAAGCAGCAGGGCCAGCAGCAACATTATGGCATGAATAACAACAAGCCACAGTATTGTCATAATATGACAATGAATTAATTACATTAGCAGTGTATTATAGCAGTGTGACATGGATGACTACGGTGGCCTAATGTTTAAGTAAACATAAAGTAAATTGCCCTTCAGGCCTGTTTATTTTTTCCGCCCTGGTCCGTCCCTGCGTAGTCTGTCCACTTCATTGAGGTTTATTTTGATTTATTTAAAACTGAAGGAATAGTAATTAAATATGTAATCTCTTAGTTGGATGTAAATACATATGTCATGCATCACAAGCTTATGTATACCCACTACATGGAGGCACCGTTGTTTCTTCTCATATCTTATCAGCTAGTTATTAAATTCCTGTTCACAGGTTAGCAGTTCAGTGGATGGGGCCTCACAAGGTCCATACAGTAAAACCTATCCAGCTTCATGGGTCAGGTCCTACATTTACAGTACGATACAGTGAGTTAATGAATTAATGAATCTCATCACCTATGAAAAGTAATTTGATAGCAAGCAGAGCAGTAACATGAATTATGTTTTTGACAGCAAAATAAGAAAATAGGTTAATAACTGAGGTAACAAAGCTAATGAACATACACAGCTGCAGATAAGAGTAAGCTAATAAGCTCAGCATGTCTTCTTTCTGCAGCCAAATACACACTGTGTGATAACCAAGCATAAAATTTAGTGAGCAGAAATTCATGTAAATGCATATAAATGTTTGGGTCTTGTGGTCAGTGGAAGTATCCCTTCCTCGAAATATTGAAATAGATTTATTTGATCCACTCACACTGAACCCTCACATGAACACACATTCTTTTTTTTTAACTTGCTATTGCATTGATTATACATAGACTGAAAAGACACAGTCTGAATATCATCTTCAAGTTCTAACAAATGCTTGACACAAAAAACACAGAATTTTACTTTACAGTATTACATTTTTTTGCTATCTTGCTATCAAACTGATTTCATTGTAGCTCTTTTAGGCTGAGATGGCTGAAGTCTTGAGAAAACAGTGTGTTTGTCTTCTGCCATTTTTAGAGGATATGAATAACATTTGCTGGCTAGATTTTTCTCCTGTGTGAATTGTTAAACAAATGCCCCAACACTACATGTGACCTTTGTTTTGATTCACTGTTGAAGGTCGGGGAAGCTAATCACAGTGACCGTTTCAGTGATCCAGAAATATTACTTTTGACGGCGTGTGAATATGGGGTTTATAAGCTTTGTCATTACAGCTTTGATATTTGCCATTGTCTGGTCAGGATAATAGTATGTGTAGCCTATGTAATGGAAAAGTGAGGTTAGCTATAAAACCACTGATCCTTTTAACCTTTCCTATCTCTGCCAAACGACATTGATCAAAGCAAAAGACCAGGTGCCTATGCATTTGAGAAGAAACAGGTTGAGAGAAATTAATGTAGACAGAGCTATTTACTTATTACTCCTCAGTTCTAAGACCCTGCAAGCCATTTCGGGATATAACTTCCCATTAATACCTCCTTTTTCCTGTCCACCCCAATCCTCCATCCTTCCCAAGTTTACTTGCTCAGTTGCCCGCCCCCCCCCCATTCCCTAACCACCACTCCACCCTCAGGCCTTTCTCAGGGAGATGTTTAAAGAACTCGTCTGAAATACTGAGCAGCTTACTTGAAACAGAAATACACCGGCACATCTACCAATATGTTCCTTATTAGGCCTATTCTTTAAGAGGTTTTCCACTCTTACATGATGGCTTGGACTCATTATTGTTCCTTTCTAACTCTTGATCAGTAGTGCGAAAAACAATTCACACACACACAGACACAAGCCCGTGCATGCAAAAGACAGAAACATGTAGCACCTCGCTATTTCTGTTGTGCAGTCTGCGCATTATGTAAGGTGCAACTTGATCAGAACTAACACCTACACTACACATCACCTCCAGTCCAAAAATTTGCATCTAACAAATTTTCTGACAAAGTTTTGTTCTGGTATAGATTTATCCCTTTTTACACTTGTGTTTTCTGTTTCTCTTTCCACCCCGAGAAAGATCAATTCTAGATCGAAACGTCCTCAAATTGTGGATTGGGGTTGACATGGTCAGTGTAACTGCTGAGCTTGATTTTCAGCAGCATTTTTAACCGCGCCTATTGTACAGTCATGTGCGAGCGCTTTTACTAACAACTCTTTATCTGCTCGGTGGGGTGGTGGTAAGGGTGCAGACGAGTGTTTGTCTGCGTGTGTACTTGCGAGTTTAAATGTGAATTTGGGTTAGTTTGAAATCAACTGAACATCCATTCTCTCACCGCGAGCTCTGTCTCTCCAGAGATGAATTTATTATTACTTTTTCTTCCCATTACTATTATGTATTTTCTAAGGGCCTTTTCTGTTTCAGGATTAACTGCAAATGTGTTTACAGTTAGATTAGCTATCCTGTCACATTTGCTCTCTGTTATTTAGTGGCTTAGTCTGTGTGTGTGTGTGTTAGGGAGGAGAGGGTTAAGGTGATTTAGTGGCAGTGGAGTAGAATGCAGACCAGCCAGGCCAAACAGGCGCTCAGACAATTCTGTAGTGGTGACACAGAATGATAACAATTTAGTTATTGTCATGTCCCTCGCTGTTGCAAAGCTTTTCAAAAAAACTCCAACAAATTAAATGCTGCTTTGGATTGAGTCTGCATGCACGGGGGGGTTGAGCGAGGGAAGGAAGGAGTGTCCCTCCCCCCCTTTCCTAGAAGAGGAGCCGGGGGCAAAGCCGAGAGAGTGGTGCGATTGAGAGATAACAGCAGTGACCCCGAGTTAATTAGCAATTAGAGAGCTGCCAGCATTATTGTTATGGGCTATAATTAGGATTCTCTCCCGTAAATGTGTGTTTGTGTTTGTGTCAGGTCCGTGTTGGTGACATGTTCACATATACAAGGTCAGTTTTTACTTTCTTACATAACCCTGTTTGTTTTCTTTTCTTTTTCACTTGCACCATCTTTCTCTGTCATGGCAACAGCACAGAAATGTCAGCAAACTGCATTCAAGTGGTAAAGAGCTGACACCACCATGTATGAAAAATATGTTGTGTTAGATGGATACACTGTATTTACTCGCTTTTCATCCATGTGTTTTACCTGGATGTCATGTGGAAACTGGCATAATAGTTACACCTGGTAGTAGACTTTAACTGGATACTGTTGTACCCCATGGAGTGCATGGCAAAAAGAACATGAGTATCCGCTCTTAGCATATAGTACATGTGTGTGTTTATACAGCGCATGAGTACATATACCTGTGTGTGTATGTGTGTTTGTGTGTTCAGCTGGCTTTTTTTTTTTCTCCCTGATTGCAGCAGATCATTATTTCACCTTGCAGTGCTGAGAGAGGGATGAAGAAAGAGGAGGAGATAAGGGAGGGAAGGGTAGAGAGAGCGAGGTGCCTCCACTTTGAAATCCATCTTTCCAAGGATGGATTCCCTACTGAGACCCTCAGGCTTTGTCCTCCTTTCAGCCCCCTTTGTGTGTGCATGTGCGTGTGTTTGTGTGTGTGTAAGTCAGGTAGAGAGTCAGTGATTTTTGTCCTGCTATCAGCCCCTGGTGTCAGTCTAGTCGCCCCCCCTCCTTTCACTCCCTCTACTCCCCACATACAGTCAGAGGCAACTCTGGAGAGTCCATGAACCTCTCAGCACTGTGTTTTGGAGTGCCGAGCTAGAAGCCGCAGCTTAGCCTGTGCCAAAAATGGACAAGGTGCCACCAGTAAAAGCACAGCTGCCAAGTCCTAATATAAAGCCTGAATCCACCAGTCTAGCCAGAAATGAAAATGCAGTGTGGACAGCATATCTGTGATAATACCACAATATCCACTTCAGCCTTTTTTCTTTTTTTTTTTTTACCACACACGCTCCCCCATAACTTCATCAGCTGAACGCCATGTTTTGGCAGTTGCGGCAAATGATGATGTTGGTGTTTATTTTAACATTTAATGCCTCAGTTATGCTTTGTGCACTTGTCTGCTTTCATATCCATGGCACTTTTCGAGACCTTCTTTGGCAGCTGCCACTGTAATTGCTGGGAGGGTATCTCACAAAATGTACCGAAGAGGTAGTCGCTCTCCTCAGCCCCACTGGTTTGGCTGCGTTTCACAGTCAGCGCTTTAACGAATACTTACTTAGGATGTGTGACTTTATGAAAGGCTTAATATTCAACTGTCATGCCATTTCTTAGCTTATCTTATTTCAAAGAGTGCCATTTCAGATGTTTCAGAGGTTTAATAATTCCAGAGCCTGGTTAATGTAGGAGCAGCTATCCTAAATTTCCTGAGAACTTCCCCTGAGAAATGCTGTATTGATTTGTTTTAATCCATCATAGCACTGGCTTGTGAAGATAAAGACTTGCATGTAACAACATAAGAAATACATGAGATACAATTAATCACCATTAATCATCACTATGCCCTCCTAAAAAGTTAAACTTGATAAATACAAGTCTCTTCACACAACACGAAGCCTCTCTGTGAAAAGTAAATAACAGCAAACAGTAATTGAATCCCCTGTTTAATAGATTTTGCTGTCAAACTTTCACTGTTTTAGCTTTATCTGAGTCAAATACGCCCCAGGCTGCAGTCATTAGAGCCAGGAGGGTGAGTAAGGAGTCTGAAGACCAACTTGCTCGTGGAACCTTTGGCACACAAAATGAACAATTCACCAGCATCACATAAATGCAGTGCAAAACACACCGTTAGAGTCTAGTTTTAGAGTATTAATTTTAATGTGCATGCCTGGTTCTACTCTATGATTTTTTATTATATTTTTTTGCCACAGTCTTTTGTACTTCACTTCCGTTTCTTTTATTTAGCACTGCAGATATAATGTTTGCCTCCGTTTTATGGTGTATCTATAAAGCATTTTGAAGACTCGCACACACATGCATGCACACACTCAAGCATGATGCACAGAGAAGTTATTAGCACATGAATGAGACAGTAATTTATATTATATTATTACTTTGCAAGGTAGGGAAAGGAGAGGAAAATATGTTTCCAACCTTTAAAGCCTCACATGCCGAGCACACTGACAATATTGAATTTCTCTATTTCACTTTGCAGCCTCATTCATGTTTTACTGAGCACCAGTAACCCCCTACACGGCCTTACATTGAGTCAATTTGTACAGTATAAACATTTGGAAATGTGTGGAAAAAGCGGCCTGAAAGTTTAAGATCCTTTGAAGTTGTCGACAGCTGGGTAGTAAAGATGCCCAATCCTCTGATTTTACCTTCAGGAAACTATTCTCTACCTCCATTTGCCCTTCGTTCCCACAGAGTATTTTGTCAGCTAGTTTGAAGGGAAGGTTGATGACATCCCCAGCACTTATTCCCAACCATGACCCCTCTCCACTCTCCCACAAACTTTTGTAACCCCACTGATTGTACTCCTCTCGCCAGGCAAGGTTTTTCGAAACTGGTGTCCTCCAGCTAACCTCACCGGAGACTTGATTGTACTCTTCACAGTTCCTGGTTAAAATCCACATCTCTTCTCAGCTTTACTGGAATGTTTTATGCTTGCTTTGGCTCCCCGGACTCTCTCTCCTGCTCTCGTATCTGATCTTCTCGTAGCTTCCATCCTCTGCCCTTAACTCACTGGCATTGGGAAAGTCCACATTCAATACAATGTGAAAACAAGGTGATACATAATTGATCTTGCGGGGAACATGGAGAGGTCAGAGCGCAGCAGGACAGAGAGCACAGAGTTGGAGGGGATTTCATGTCTTTGGAAAGGACACTTGAGTGAAATGGGAGATGGGCTTTAGGGCAGGAAACTCTGTCTTTCTCTCAGTACCATTCTGTTGCCCTAAATCTTCAGATGTGTCCTACAAGGCTTAAAAGTAAATTCACAGACTCACAAGTTTAGGCCGTTGTCTAGTTCTACACTTGGCACTCTAAACACGTCAGTTTGAGTTCAGAGCCCCTAAAATACACAGTGGGAACTTTTTTTTTTGTCTTTGTTTACATACTGTCACAATACATTTGTCTTCTCTTACTACTCCTTATGTTTTTTTAATGATCCGATAGTGTCAAATGCGCACATTTATGCAGACTTATGCCATTTAAATATCTTCTAGGATGGATTCTGTCTACAACCTTTTACTCTTTTTTTCCTAATTATCTCAGACTTGAAGTGGAGCTGTCCATCCCACAGTGGTGCTGATTACTGCTATCGTACAGTTCCCTTCCCGTCTGTGTTTAATTTAAAGGAAGCAAAAGCCTAAATTCAATTTCAGCTATACTTTTTCAGCCCAATCCACATGGCACATGGATGCGTTTTGGGATTTTAATAATAGAATAATGCCTTGCTATTCTGTGACTACTTGAGAGGAAAAATGTTACAGCTTTGTAAACTTGTTCACACCTGTCAGTAAAATGAGACTGATTTAAAACATTTTAGTACATTACAGTGAGCGTGGTGAACATAAATTCTACTTTTGAGTTCCCCTTTTATTAATCTTCTAAACTTTTATTTACTTTTCATGCATGTATTTTACAATATTTTAGTGGTTTAGTGTAAAACTGCCATCATTACTTTGCAACTTTTGTCCAGGCAAGTACATGCAGAAACCACCAAACCTATAAAGGAGAGAGGCTTTGAAGCAGGGGAGGCCATGTACAGTGTCTTCCCTCCAATCCCTTTGAATGTCTCGCCTTGAGGAAATGTGAAGATACAGTGTCAGCAGTTTAAGCACTGAACTATAGTCACCTGCATAGCTTTGCTTTTGTTTTTGCAAGATGCAAATATTCCCTTGTCTGGACTTTTCAGCAGCGACTGCGCAGTCTTAATTAGTTGTAGGCTAAATATGTGTTGTGGGAAGAAAATAAAACAAAAAATGTCCCTCCCCAAACTTCATCACACCCAAACTTTTACTTATTTCTTCTGAATGTGCCTGCTGGGTGCTACTTCATTTATGGCATAGTGAGTTTGTGTTTTTCCTGTCACTCTTCAGGTAATGATATTCAGTAAAGTAGAGATGCCATGAGAATAATCCATCCCCCATCCCCACCCACAATATATACACAGACAACTGCTCACCCACATCCTTAACGCATGGTGAGACACATTGATGTTGAAGTTCTTGTAGGTGGCAATCTTTGCCTCAGGAGAAGCGGGGGAAATCTAGGAGGCCCACGTTGGCCCCGTAGATTTTCAGGGGGAGAAGATGCTTTAGATGAGTGTGCTCATGATTTTAAGAAAGTTGGAGGTTGGGAGAAATACAAAAAAATGTGAGTTTCTTTGGGGAGAGAGTGGGAAGGGTTATTAAACATTCAGAACTCATGTGTTTGCAGAGCGGCAGGCGTGAGCGGGAGGGCAGAAATGGGGAAGGTTAGCCTCACTGAACCATCATAGGCCTACTAAGCTGAACAACCTGGATATACAAGCACAAAGAGCACTGAAAAAAAAAGAAAAGTATAAATGTCTTTGGTTTGTTTGTCTTTTGCAGCCCTCCAAAGACAATGTGTTACACACCTGCAGCAACCTTACATCATTTGAACAGCGTCATCACTCAGGCTGGAGAGAAAACAGCGAGAAAAGACGGTATTATCCTGCCAGAGTAGAGGGAATGTAAAGCAGGGGTGAAGTTAGGTTAGAGAGTGGGGAAAATTAGGTGCAAGGGAGAGAGCGAGGTTTGCTGGAGGATTAAAAAAGAGGAGCCTGAGGGGAAAGAAAAGTTGAGGCTATAACGAAAGAAAGGAGACATGCAAGAAACTGAGAACGAGACATGGAAGAAAGCATGAGTGGTTAGCTGCACTCAAGGTACGTGTGCCTTCAGCCATGACAGGCTACTCTGGACTTTAAATTTAGCTTGGGAACTAGATTATGCTTCCCCGTGTCTTTCACACTCTTACAGCTAGTACAAAGCTCAATAACTTCAAATCTTGCAGTTCAGATAGTTTAGATTTTTAAGAAACAGTGTTCAGGGAAAAATTATTCCTTCTAAAATTTAATAAATCCTAATCATGAAAAAAATGAATATACATGTTATAGAAACCATTATATCTGGAAAAAAAATGTTGATGTTAAAAATATGCATCCAAATCTCCCCAATGAGCTTTGCAATTTGCGTCATGCAGATTTGAATTGAGCAAGAACACAAACAGAAAGAAGCAGCTTGTGTCATTTGTCATTTTAGTCAGACACCGTTTGATCTAATTAGGTGACTCATGTCTATCGGTGCCCACACACTTGCCATCAAGAGAAACAGTGGTGCATTTGGGTGCCTGTGTTTAAAGCGGAGAGAAAGGAAAGGCAGAAAACGTGTGAAAGCGAAAGCGGCAGCGGAGACTCTCTTGATATGGCACGGTCAAGAAAAAAAACAAACAAACAAAAAAAAAAGCTCTCCTGAGACAGGTTTAACAAGGGGAAAACAAAGGTCCAGCATCTGTCTCCTCTCTGCCACCTGCAAGCCCAGGCAATCATATACAGTACATATGCAGCCAAACGTTGGACAGATACCAAAAACGGTTTGGAGAAGGTCCCAGAGTGTTGGAGCCTTGTTAACATATTTGGCCTGGGTAGAGAAACAGAGCAGCTCATCCCTCTGTGTGGTCAACACAGGGAGAGAGACTGAGTAATTCAGTCTTTTACAGGAGATCTTAGACAAAGCAACAGATCACTGAGTCAAAAGGATTCATCATGTTACTGGTGATCACAGGCAGCAAGGGGTGCGATCTACTCACGCATGGACTCACCCTCTGACACTGTTAGCTACCTTCAGTCAGTCAGAGAAATACTTTGAGTATTCCTAAAGTCAAAATGGGGAAAGCAGAAATACATGTACAAAAGAAAATCTGTATGGTACCACATCTGAAAACACAAGATAATGCCATAAAACACAGAAGCAAAATTGAGTTAACATAATGCAAAGTTGAGAATTTATTCACTTTAAGCACATTTGTGTGTAAAATGTGTTATTTTCCCATGAATTCCCTCCCCTTGAAGTGTCTTGAATTAGTTTACTTCTGTTTTTGAAAAAGAAAAGGGACTTTCTTGTTTATATTATCAACAATGCTGCAGAAAAAGTTAAATGTATAACAAAAGTAACAGAAGGGAAATTCATTAGGTTGGTTAAGTCCCATTAGTCTCCATTAGTCTGTCTTTCTAATGCATTAATTGAACCTTATGAGGGGCTCTCATCTAGGCCTACTCGCTTTACTCACACATTTTAAATGTTGTGAGCTGCTAATGTGGGCATTGAGTGGGCGCCAAAAGTTTGCAGTCACGTCTGCCGCCTTTAAAAAATGGGCTTGCTGAGTTCGCCCTAGTTGGAAATTGCTTAAACATTTTGCGAGCAGCATGGGAATGATTCATCATTTCTTACCCAAGGCTTCTGCTACAAAAGAAATGGCATTTTTCTATTCACTTCACATGATTTGAAGTGACAGTCACCATGTCCCCTCAGCATGGCTCTCCGAGTCCCTGGCTAACTCTGAGGTGGCAGGCCGTCTGATTGGCCGGCCAAGGTATCGAGGAGAGCGGGCCAGAGGCAGAGCAGGGAGGCACAGATAACAGGCTTATCACCAGGTGAAAAACAGTGAGACCACAAGCCTCTTGTCCTACCCCCCCAAGACACCGGTCAAATTGGCAGCTTATTTGCTGAAATTGTCCACAACATTACTGTATCTGGCTCTTATGATATTTTACATCACGTGTTTGATTTTCAGCATTTTAACCTACATGACCCTGACATTAATGTTGCTGTGATTTATATTCTACTGTGGCAGTCAAAGGGAAATCTTTAATTTAAATGTTGCTAAAAGTCTACAAGAATAAAAGACTTTTAAATTGTTGTAGGAGCTTGTTTGAAAATTCATAGTGAAATACCTCGACAAATTTGGCAGTTATTATAGGTAAGGGAGTTTCAGGTGTTTACCTGTACGCAGCAGATAAGCGATTGTCTCACAGTCTTTCATTGAACTAGACTGTAAGCATGTGTTTTTCTCATTTCTAATGTCAATGCAGATTAACGCTGCTGGCATAACAACAACCACTTGTCTTTAGTCATTTTGCACATTTTTACACCTTTTCCATGTCCTTTAGGATGCCTGCCTATCCCCACCTGCCCTGTAGTCCCCTCACTGACCACCAAACCTGTTGCCGAACTCTGCTTTGAACTCTTACCCGGTAAATGACGGATCGCTTTCAAATGCTCTGCCTCTAAGTTCTGACTCTACATCTCTGTGTGCAGAACCGTTACAACAGGGCCATTAGCGGGAGTGGAGAAATATGCCCTCCTGAAAACTCCTCACATAAACAAAACTAAAAAAAAAAAAGACTGTACTTGTTTATGTAATTTATGCAATGTAATGACAAAGTGTATACTAAAATAACATTAAACAGACTGTTAGTCAGGGGATTTAAATATCTGAGCCAAAAATACACTCATAGCATAGTTTTTATTCAGTATAAAATATGCAATGAGAGATTAAAAAAAATAAAAAATAAAAAACAGCAAGGATAGAGGTTCAGTACAACATGGATCATTGATGTTGACTCAGTCATGTCTACCTCCTATCAAAAGTGATACTTTCAGCAAAAATACAGCATGCACTGCCGTGTCAAGATGATCCATTATCTAGCATGCTATATTGAGCATGTATATTGAATAAGAGCGCATGATGGCTTTGAAATTAGGCTACAGAAAGGTCAACAGTTAAAACCTGTATTCTGAAACCCCAATGAAAGCATTAAGTGCCCCTACTGAAAGAGGACACACTCAGACGTGCACTTTGCCTCATCATGAGCTTGCCTGTTACGGAAACGGCTGAAGTTCCTTTTTATCCTGATCTTTCTAAACACTTTGCGGGCGTTTTTAAAAGGCGATGTCTCTATAATGAAGGGCTGAGATGGGAGCCGGGATTACACACCTATGGTAACTGACATTCACAAAGGTCAGCACTTCATCCATCAGCCTCTCTATACACCAACCCATCAGCCTGGAGGTCCCATTCTGTATCGTTCAATCAATCAGACTCCCGACACCACCAGCTCGCTGCTTTTGTTCCTCAAGCGAAGTCACAGTTATGGTCACAAAGTTTGGAATAAAAATGTGTATTATAACAACCCTCTCCAAAATCCTGGTGCTGTACAATCCAATTAAGCAGAAAGTAAAATGGCTTTACCTTGGCAATGTTTGTGGTAAAACAGATAAATATTCACATGCATGATTTTCTGAGCTGCTCATTTCTTTGAACATTTCATTTGCAGCGTAAGAAATTAAACCACATGCACACAGCAGTGATAATATTGTACCCCAGAAACAAAACCTCTGCATTAATAAGAAAAACTGTTGGCAAAAATCTTAACCATAAAAATACTGAATGTCCTCTGATTGTGCATCAGATTTTGGCAGGATTTGTTTTGTCATTTACTGTAACTCGATGAATAGTCATCAACTGTAGGTTTACTATATGTCTGCGCCTATGGATACTGCTGTAATTGAGATATACTTTGTTCTGTGCCTTAGAGGGATTTTGGTTTGGTTTCCCCTCTTTCTGCGGAATATGCTTCATCTGCTTCTTCTTCTGCAAGTTTGTGGTTTCTTGCATTTCCCAGAATTACAGTTGAATGAGGGTGACCTTGTTGCTTTCAATCAAAGCTGGTTGTGTGGGCATGTAACGTCTCCAGCTATGCGTGCGAGAATTACACATTTTCACTCAAAATTTAACATGTCCTGTGAGCCACATTTCATTCATCTTGTGTCAGTGAAAGAAATGCGACTGTCTCCTCTTTAATGGACATTGGTGCAGCACGGTGAGTCTAGAAAGATGTTCTGCCTCACCTGCTCAGTCTGCTTCAGTATTACTCTGATTGTCAGCGACAAATGGCAAAAACGTGCCTGACGACGCAGCACTTTGAGGTTTATCACTTCTATTTTAGATTAGATTCAGAATTGTGCGCGCGTTGGAGACATCTTTATTTTTCAGCAGCCTCCATTCGATTTGTTCTCTGATTCACAGGAAGCAGAAAAAAGGGAAAAAAACATTGTCTAAACATAAATCAGTCCAAGAACGCAAGACCCTGAGATGCACTGGG
Organism: Scortum barcoo; assembly: GCA_023238725.1. Taxonomy (NCBI): domain Eukaryota; kingdom Metazoa; phylum Chordata; class Actinopteri; order Centrarchiformes; family Terapontidae; genus Scortum; species Scortum barcoo. The sequence continues at coordinate 11,962,198 of CM041534.1, read as the reverse complement.
ATTTTTTTTCCACATAGGAGATAAGTGAAAAAGATGGAAACTGTGATCATCGCAGTGCGCACAATGATCTTAGACAATGGTACATTTCCGTGCGAAGATCAGATAGCATTGCCCTCGTGTACAGTAAAGGTCAACAGCTGTATAAGTTGAGATGAAAAAGATCAGGGAGACGGGCCATCAGGAAGACCCGGCCTCATCCTTGTGAGGCTGAACATATTGATATTCTTGACCTCAAAACAACAACACAGGAGTCTGATTTTTATTCAAAGCAAGGCTCGTAACCCTGAAACTGTTACTACTACTTTATTTAAGTAAAACTGAGACCTTTCCACATCTGAAATGATTTATCATTGTAATTTAGACATTCAACAAATTCAAAGGGTAAAATCTTTCATAATGTAATGTTTTTTAATGTAATGAATATTTGAGTGGTTATACAGTTAAAAACCCAGATATATGCCCACACCACACATTGAATTAAGCAAGGGAGCCTTTCACTGTAAGTGTGACTATTTTATTAAGCATGATCAGGACTATAAAGGGCTGTTACGAAGAAGAGCTTCTCTTCTCCTGACAGCCAAAGAGCTTTTGACAGAAGAAAAACAGATTACAGCCTTAAAGTCTTATTTTCGCCACGATAAGTGATTGCAATTCGTACGCTTTAATCTACCTTAGGAAGTGAGGTACTTGATGAAGACCAAATGACCCAGTTACAGTTTTGGAGATAAACGGCTCCTCGTGTTGATGAGGGCCTCACCTAATGAGAGTCCTGATGAATGTGGAAGAGAAAGGCGGTCGAATGGAGACCAGCTCGGCAGACAAATAGGGCTTCATCCTTCTTTTTACTCTCCTTCTTTTGACAGCACTGTAAGACAAATCGAAGACTGTAAGCCAAAAACAGAGAGAGTGATGGACAACTGCTAAGTTTTTTTTTTTTTTCCACTAAACATTTTAATAATTTACTCTCTTCCCCACAGGCAGGCCCAAAAACTGGCCTACAGGCAGTTAGTAAGCTGTTGCTGCTACTTTGGATGATGCAACAGGGTGATTTTGCCATCTGGTGCAATGCTGAAAGTCCAACAAGCAAAACCTGATGAAGATGACTTACACACCTATTTCACACACGCCTTGAGCATCTGGAAACACATAAAACTCTGTTTTGGCACAAGGGTTTGGCACAAAGATGACATGGTTGGGTTTAGAGAAAGGTCATGATTTTGGGTAAAATATATACTTAAATAAAATATAAATATAATACTTGGCCATGGTTAGGGAAAAATTGCAGTTTTTGGATAATAATGCGTTAAGGTTAGGTGTCCTTAATCATCATAGTTAAAATCGTATAACTTGTAGGTTTAGGTTTAGTAATGATTGTGGCCTTCTCCTGTAGACAGTACAACGTGAACATCATTGTCTGGTGACGTTTTGTTGACTCATCCATCCACCCCAACCTCCTACATCAGCAGCCTTTGTTGGCTCGATAAAGTCACACTGTTTCTTCCTACCACAAACAAAGACACTGTCACCTCAACAGGCTCAGTCGTGTCATTGTTTGCCTCTGAGTTGACATATCAAACTGTATTTATCACTGAAATGCAATGAAGTGGGCTGAAACACAGAAAAGAGAGTTTATCGCTTTGATTTTCCCGGCCTTTGTTTTAATCTGCCGTAACGGCACCTCTTTCTAGAGGTGAGATCCAGATGTTGTTTCTAAGAGATCTCTCTCAACTCTGGAAAACTTCATCCTGGGTTACACACACGAAGAGATATATAAAACGTACACAGAAGGTCATGCTGGATAGATAATTCATGAGATGAATTATGCAATTCAGTACACACCCACCTGCAGCCACTTGGATGATCTGTGGACACTCCATGTGGACACTCAAGGGATCATTATGTACTTTCTGGATGGATATTCAGAATCTGGTCGAGCGATGCTGCTTTCCCTCCACTGTAGTCTCTTTGCCACTTGTAGAGTTTGTAGCTGACTCATAGAGGATGTTTTATTCGTGCCGGTCACTCCATAGCTGTTTGCATTCCTTGTCAATTCTTGGGGAATTTTTGACAGTAAACTTTCCCAAAATGAACTGAAGGCTCTGTGAATCTTCACCTATTACTTTTCAGGTGTGTTTAAATTAACTCAGAGTTTTTTTGTTTTTTTTTAATCTTTTTTTGCCCTTTTCCTGTCCTTCATGTGCTCTTTAAATCATGATGTAGGATGTTGTTATTTTACATTTTCAAGACCTCTATACACCCTCACCTATATGTAGTAGAGAAGAGGCACGTAGGCATTTAAAGACAAGCAGCAAGTTATAAACAATCACAACCGTAATAATAAATGACTGACATTAAACACAGCTGACTACGGAAACCACAATCTCCTCATCTCCTCCTTTCAGCTTGCAACAACCAGCAGCACACTGTAGAATTACTGCCGATTTTTTTTTTTTTTCTCTCTGGGATGACAGCCGCTCTCCCGACACCCTGCATGCACACCCAGAACAACTGCTGAGAATGATGTTCTTTTGCTGAGAGACTCCAGAAAAAGAAGAGTTTATATCCATCTTTGGCAGAGGCACAATTCCTTAGAGCCCTGGTGCTTGTGGGCTGACAGTTCCACGTTAGCAGCTGCATGTAGTCGAGGTCTCCTGACGCTCCTCATGCTCACCTATAGTATAAGCTACAAAACCATCACTGCCGCGCCATTAGTGACTCTTATTAATTATTAAATACCTCTTGCAGTTTAAGGGTTACTCAGGTTATAGGGGAACAGGATGTAAAGTGAGCACAAAAACAGTCTGTGGAGTACTGTAGAAGTCGCCTATTTATTCGGTTAATAAGATTTCTTAGTGTGTTTACACATGTGTATTCATTTACCCATTATCCGAGATGTGTGCAGTCACATCTAAATATGTGAAGAGAACATCCGGGGATCAGATCAAACACACTCTCTTACACTCTCTCTCTCTCTCATTGTTCCCCTCTGTATCTCAGTTTCAGTAGTCCCCTAACCCCCAAGTTTTTTTTTCCTTTGCGTCACCCCCCCCCCCCCACGCTTTTCAGTCACACCTGTGCTCCGTGCGCTCTCCTCTGAGCATTTCTCGACGTGAAACAGGATTGTGTACACTCACTCAACACAATACACCACACTGATTTCTGGGAAATGTAAAACCCGTTGGTTGTGAGAACACGTGGGCACCTGAGGCAGAGCACAGTGGGCCAAGTTGCATCAGGTTATCTCATACTTGAACGCTGCGCTACCATTTGGGTGCCTTCGTGTTTCCAGAGCAGCCTCGGGCTAAAGGATCCCCATATTGACGCAGTCCACTGAAGACCTTTGGTGTTATCAAAACAGTTCAAACTCTTGCTTTTCATCTGGCCATATAAAAAGTATTTTGCGTGATCACAGAAATGAATGTGCTCTCGCTGTGGTGCTCTGAGGACTATGCAGCTCAGCGTCAGAGAAAAAATAAAAGGGCGGCGAATAAAAATGTGAAAAAAAAACAACAAAGTCGCACACAGAGAAGACAGCTCCGCTGATATTTAGCTTTGCCAAATTTGATGAAAATGGACACTTTAATGGTGGGCTGGTTTGACTTTAACACTAAGCTTGAGAGTTCTTATCACTCATTATGAGGCTTTTCAGTCAATAGCTTTGGAAACATAAACCCCTTGAAACCAGAAACACAAACTCCTGACCGCTTTATGACTAAAGAAAATTTATTGCTGCCGCAGACATATTTTGCAGACACGCAATATCTCAGACGATCTGCTCACAACAAGAAAATATACCCATAACCCCAGACGGTCCTCCTGAGGGTGCTTTCACAGTCACCTTTACCAAAAAAATAATATATTGAACCTGCATTGTTATCAAGATGTAAAATCTGAAGCCCCTCCACAGAGAAGAGATTGGGAAAGCTGCCAGTTCATTCTCTTTGGAACAGCCTGATTTATTTACTGGCTTGAGTTTTAGTGCTGTTTGTTCTGTTTGTTCTGTTGTTTTGGGAGAGAAATTTTCTTTCGCAAAACCACTGATAGATTCGTCCTTAACAAATGAATAATAATAGAGGTCTTAATCAAGTATTAACCTATTACTGTGAATTATTTGGGAACTGTATATGTCAAGTTATTTTAGACAATGTCATTATTATGACTTGTTGGGCCTGTTGGGTCTCTCTCTGTCTGTTGCCTAGTTACCTAGCCGAGTAAAAGGTTAAAAATAAAATAAAGTCCTTTTGTACTTGGGCTTGTGAGGTGATGGGAGTATGAAGTGGTTCTGAAAGCTACTGAGACATATTTCACGCCATTTCGGATTTTTGTCACACCATCCCATTGACACAACCTTTAATCATCTTTAGTCTTTATCCATGAAACCTTATTTTTACTGCCCCGAAGCAGCAGATAGTCTGCCAGTCTGGACACAGGAGCTGTGTGAAAATCAAAAGAGATTTTGCTCTTATCCTGTCTGGACACCAATGTGTGAGAAAAACGGAGTTGTGTTTTCTGAGAAAATTCAACACAACAGAATGAGCAGAGCTGCATGAAATCCAATCACAACTAACGGCAGCTGGCTTCGTGTTGCCTGTGAAAGTTCCGACACTCTTGTAGCGCTACAAGGGATCTCTACGTCATGGTGATGCTACCAGTGGGAATACAGTTGTAAGACACAATAGGCCCTAGTTTCATTGGGGTAGATGTTAATGTTTATTGTCAGTTTTTTTTAAAAAAAGAAAACATAAATACAATCCAAGAAGGTCTGACCTTTTTAGTTTCTTCATGGATAATTTGATATCACAGGATGTTCATAGCATATCTCGTATATTCAAACAACTTTTCCCATATAAGCAACACTCTGCAATGGCCAGCAATTTGTGCAACCCAGAGACAAAACTGCACATGATAGTTATAAGCTCAAGATGCCAATCTACTGCCCCAAACTACAGGCTGGTGTATAATATCATAATTATGTGGATGACACTTGGCTATAGATATTTCTGTCCCCTGGTAGTCTCAGCCCGGGTTGATCACTAATTAACAGCATCAAAAACTGGAAGTCCTGTAATTTTCTGCAATTCAATAATGATAAAACAGATTCTTGTTGTTGGAGCTAAGCCTCGGGCAAGCAATATGAACTTATTAAGAGTCTTTGTCTCTGGGGAGCGCCACACAGGACGGGAACTGAAGTGCGTTTCGTGATGTCTCTCAGGGTCATGTCTCAGCCTCAGCAGTCTTTATTACTTAAAAATCCCCTCTAATGTCAGAGACGTTCTGTAACAAGTTAGTTTTCTCTCTCACATTTAGGTTAGAAGACCATACTGCTCTTTTCTCTCTGACCTTCCTGTCTTAATGATGGGATATGTGGGCTTTTTTGTGGTTTTTTTTTTCTCAGTGCAGTGTTTCAAATTCAATATCTCTGATGTGACACAACTAAAAAAAACACTTCTACACTTTTACTTGTACAATTTCAATTTCACATACAAAACCGACTTTCATGAAACGAAAAATTAATAGGAGAGCAAACTGAACAGACAGCATCGCTGTCATCTGCCCAGGTGAATCTCTTCAGTTCCCTCGAACAGAAAATAGGCTTTAGGTAGGAGCTGTATCCTGTTGCTCTTAAAAGATTGGTGAAGCCTGTGGCGGATTAGTGTTGTACAGTTTGTGTGAAATTACCTATATCTACCCCTCAGTAAGAATAAGGTTAGGAGAGGACACTTTCAGAGGAGATTAATATAAGTTGGGAAAAGGAGTGGGGGTTGAGAATTAAGCTACTTAGTGTCCTACACAATGTTATACATTAGCTGTTTAACCCAGGGTAAGGTCAGCTGCGGGGTTGGCTGTTCAGGTCTGCGTGTATAATCTATAGGGAGGCTTCTGCAAAATGTGTTTGACAGGACTATTACAACCCTTTCCCTTTTAATATTACTTCCACCTCACCTTACCTGCCTGGTCGAAGACTTCCATATAAGGAGAAAGCTACCACACGAAAGCAGGGGCAGAGGTGTATCATGTTTTAATAGGCAAACATCCAGCTGAAACATGCCTCTTTACTGGTTGATGACAATGTGAATTTTCTTCCTCGTCGAGATACAGCTTGCCCAAGCAGTCAAAGGAGTTGGCTGTGCGCCAAAGGGAGACTGGGTAAATCTTAACAGTAGGGATGTCCTTTGAAGTGGAAGTGGAAGTCCTGAATATCCACATCATTATACCTCTCTTGGACTTTTGCTTCCTTGCTCATTTAGGGTCTGGTGAAAAAAAAATACTTTGTAGCCCGCATTTATTGTCAGTCCATCTTTGCGGAAAAGGTTAAAAAAAAAAACATCAACAACTATAATTTTGGGTGAGAGCAGCAATGTTTTATGATTAAAAGAATGCTGGAAAAAAATATGTCTTTTTGATTTGTAAGCTGCCGGTAGGCAACTCTTGAAGTGCCACATGGAAGAAAAACAGAGACTGAGCAATTACAAGGTGTGTACACAGCAAGACAAGACTACCAGATCAGGCGACGGTTAGAGAGTGAGAGTGAAAGAAAGACAGGCGAAGAGGTAGATAAGTGAGAGGGGGACAGAGAGTGCTAGTAAGAGGTTAAGCACACACACTTACACCTGCAGTTAAAGCCTTCACCTTGCCATATTATCCCTGGCCTTACCCCCCATGCTCACAGATGCCAAGAAATCCGATTTGCCAACTTTGGGAAGCTGTGTGTGACAGCCAATTACTGGGGAGAGGACTCCCAGTGGAGTCACCTCCTCACCTCACAGCCCAAACATCTGCTTGTCAGACAGTCAAGGGAGGCCGGTAGATAGCGCAGCAGAGAGAGGCAGGCAGGTGGTCAAAAAGCTGATCCAAATCACCTGCTTACCATAATTTTAACTTGTGTGTCATATGACTTCTTTAACGTTAAATATGTGAAATGTAATCACAAATCATAATGCACATAGTTAAAAAAAATGTGTTTTTATCAGAGCGATATTCAGCCTGATAAACTGAGTGGAATGTTTGCAGTTTATTTAGACTGTTTTGCCAGAAATCAATGTATTTACATTTATGATTACCTAGGAGACAAATGCGGGGCATCATTAAACAAGCAAACAAACACAAACAGCTTGGGTTCATCCTGTTTAAATGCCAACACTGACATGACATGTTTGGGTGAAGATACTCTGCAGCAACAGTGTTGCTCTGCATGGATATCATCTGACTGGTTATTTAGATCCGCAATAATTTTGTGTGAGCAATTTTATGGGCAAAACAAGATTTTAGTACTACTGATCTTTGGACACTTAGCTCAGATGCTGCAGCAGACACAAAGGGGCTAAATCTGACCTTAGAGGAGGCGCAATAAAAAGTCTCCTTTTGTTTTTGCCCCAAAGTTATTTAGGGAATTCAACCAGATTAACAGCTTCGCAAAGTTTCTCACCAGATGAACTGCTTGATTATGCCATCATTCCCATGTAAAATCAATTTGTGCATACTAATCAGTTTTGAATTATTGCGTTTGAAATACATTTATGGGTGTGGTGGTAGAAGAAGCTAGTGTTGCTCATTAATGTAGCTTTCAAAATACAAAAAAAGCCTGGAAAAGTGTTAGAAAAGTGATGGTGAAGTCCGATTACAGTCTTTTTTTTTTTTTTTTGCAGCGCATGGTGTGGGCGGTCAGCGATAGCCATTTGTGTCATCAAAAAATAACTGCAGCGGGGCTGTTGTTTTAAATCCAGAATGACACAGAAGGGCATGACCGGCATTTGAAATTCCTGCGTAATTGCACGCGTTCGAGTGCGCATGTGCTTACCAGGCCGAGGGAAACGTGATGATCAATAGCTAGTAAATCCATTTGAAGCCAGGGCCGATGCAAGATCGAGCAAGTTTCAAACGAGATTACTTGACCATCGCTGGCCATGCAGAGCAACATGAGTTCGTTGTGAATAATTCCCCTCTTTCTCGTTGTCCCCTACTTTGTCTCTCCTATCCTCGTAAACTGTTGAAGCTCACTTTTGTTGTACAGAGGACAGTCAATAAATGTATTTAAAAAAAAAAAAAAATGAGGGAATTGGAAGGCAATCTGTTCAGCCACTGTGCCTTCCCACCTGCAACACATTATGACAGGAAGATAAGGAGAAAGGGTGAGAGCAGGAGATGCAGGGTGGAAGAAAGTCCCACATTCCTCGCCAAGCAGAGAAATTGAAGAGGAAATAATATGAGGCGTGTCAAAATGCAATATCACCCCGTTTACCCTGATGTTTAAGCCCTTCCCTGACTCCGGTGCTTCCCTAGAGAAGCAGAGAATAAAAAAAAAAGGGGAGATACGTAGTGGAAGAGGAAGACGTATGAAAGCAGACGGCGGATGGAGAGGCGAAAATGAATATGAGACAGAGTGAGAGGCAGAGAAAGTGAGAGAGCAGCTGGTAATAGGGATATAAAGAGTGTAATCTCTGACTGGAGCAATAATATTTAGCTGTGGAACGTGGACGTGTGGAGGGCATGCACACACACATTTACAGCGGCCTAGTAAATACTTCTGACCTGGACAATTTCACAGCCTTTACCGCAGGTCAGTGGAGAATACACACACACACATATATGGATCCCCAGCCCCACCCCAGACCTTCAAATGCAGGCACACACATTTACATCCATCCTCAAGCCCATTCACTTTGAGTTGTGCTGCAAACTTGTTAACATAGCTGGCGGCTCCCAGAGTAGGTTTGATGTGGCAGCAGCAGCCTGGCACACAATGGGCACATTGCTGAAATATTCCGATAGAGAGGGCTTATCACTACTTGCCTAAAATGATGCACAAATCTAAGCAAACCCTGGAGTGAGCTGGGAGAGGAAAAAATGAAGTATCCCCCACCTGATAAGGACAGACACATGCTGAGAGCAAAGACACGGCTATCTCCAGAGAATTCCACGTTTGTGTAACCACAACCACAAATTTCTTTATCCGCAGCTTCCTCCCTTTCCTCTTTCTCACCCCCCACACCCCTTCATATGGCGTGCCGTATTGTGTGACCATTCCTCAGTATACTCCACGTACACAAATGAACACACGTGCACAAAGCTGTACACACACACACACACAAAGTCCCCAGCTGCATTAGGAGACAGTAAAGGTCTTACAGTGGCCTGAGGCACCAGGATCGCTGCTTAATAACTCGCCCGGGGCATCAACCTGACAAGACTAGGTACTAAACACACAGACATGGATACCCACAAACACAAGACACGTGCACAGACACAGAGTTGCAAGCTGTCTGTGTGTCTAACTGTCACTCCCTTCATGTATCTCAGTCCTTCTGTCTCTCTCGCTCTCTCATCTCAAAACGGAAGATTCCTTTGTTCTCAAGGGAGGAGTTAAGAAGTGTTCTAACAAAGGCGAAGTGCTGGAAAAAAATACAAAGGCCTTCGCATTGATCAGAAAAATTAAATATATATAAACAGAATCCACCTTGAAAGAGATTTCTTGCTATATCAGGGTTCATGGTCACACTGATCACACGAGATGTGTACATAGCAATTGTCTTATAAAGCCATTACAACATGGGGAAGCTCTGACACTGTTTCACTGTAAACACTGTCAACACTTTTTTCCTCCAAGAAATAGTTCCTCATTTAGAATTATTAAGCTTTTTTTTCCTGGTAATTTTTTAAACGGTCTGTTACAAGGTATTTCATTAATTCATTAGATCTTTGTAATTTTTATCGTAGCTGCTTGTCAAGCCAGGCAGCAAGACAGGAGGTCAGAAATACAAGTCATTTCATATTCAAGCTGTGCTTTTCAGTAGAAATAATATCAGAAAGACTAGGTTACAAAATGAACCTTTGGAGGCTGCTCTGTGTTTTTTTTTTTTTAACATGTACTGTGAGCTGATTGAAAGAAGAGAAAATTGAATAAAAAATAAAAAATTGGAGAAAAATGCTCAACAGGTATGTCTCTGATTTATAATTCATTTTTGTTGTACATGTGCATATAATGACAGCGTAAACAAATGAACGGTCATGTTTGTGTATTTTGTAAAGTTAAAAACAAAAACCAATGCACGCTGACTCTTCAATTCAGCAACATCTCTTCTGGCACATGCATGAAAAAGTGGTCCACATTCAAATATCTAGGAGTGCCACATGGTATTTCAAGATATGTCCATCTCATCTATGCCAGAAAATGTTCTCCAGTCAAACAGCACATGTGAGTGCATACCAGATGAAGACTTACTTACCGCGCTGCGGGTTATCACCTTCAACTGCAACAACATTTAAAAAAAAAACTCTTATTTATTTTCTGGGACTCTAAAGTGCAACGTTATACATTTTTGACATGCTGGCACAATCCTTTATCATCCAACATCCCATTTCTCTCCATTTATCATTAAACATCAAGTTTCTCATCTGGCCTACATTGCTATCTGATCTCTCTTCATTATTCAGTAACTGTCCGGTACCCCGGCCCACAGCCTCTTCCTCCTGACTTTGGTCTTTCCTGACCAAAGTCCCATTCCATATACCCTGGCTTTACAGGTTTTTCTTTTGACATTGCTTTTTTAGCCTTCCTAGTCATACCAAATTTGAATCAGATTTCTCTCCACTTCTCCAAGTATTGACGCTCATCAACTGCACAACCCGCTTAAATGTATCCAGATTGATTTTAGACAGAGCTCAGAAAATAGCCTTAAAATATTCATATCACTTTGTTCGGCTTATTGTATTTGTTTGAGTGGGTTATGTCTGATCTTTTGAATGGACTGAATGAATCTGTAATTGTGAGTGATGTCCTCTTGTGGTTCTGTCAAAGACAACAAGAGGACTATGAATTTCTAGATCCTGTGCATATATGAATTACGTTATTACGCTCCATTTGTATTGCAGTAAATGATCAGCCATTGGCTCGGCTTTCTGGCACAGACGTACATACAAAGTGCACACAGCCATGTCCATAATCTAGTCATTACTGCTAAGCAAGTCTTTCATTGTGAGCGGCAATCATCTTCCAGAAAATATGCTCAAAAGGTAAAATGTGTTTCTATGGCAACAATGAATTGGTGATACTTGGTACCATTCCATCCATCCATTAAATAATGTGGGGAATCTGTGGTATGCCAATATTCATATGTGTTGGCTGTGAGTGTGTGGATTGCGAGTGTGTGCATGTCTCTGTTTGCATGTGTGTTGACTACGCACAGTGTGTACAGGTGGGTGTACAGTATATAAGCATGTATGCATGTATGCCAGAGTCAAACTGAGGGCTTGTGTGTCGGGGGCCTTCGAGAAACTGACCTCCATTGGCCTGGAGCCTTCAGCCTCTGCAGTAGCAACTTTTACGCAAACAATGCAGAGAGAGGCACAGGGAGAGAAGGAAATGGGCCATTTTTCTATTACGCAAATTGAGAAAAAATGAGCCATCAAAATGAATTAATCTCTGTAATAGGAGAGACCACCATTCCTATCATTGCCGTAATCCTTCAGTTCACAATGAGCAATAAATGGGTCTTCATCTGCCAGCCTGTTACGGGGTTCAATTCAACGAACTCCATTAAGCCACAGGAGAACTCTTGGCTGATCAGAGTGAACCAAATTATTCCTAAAAAAGAGAACAAAACCAGGAAAATATAGAAATTCCAAAGTAAATGGGAAATACATCTTGTCCTAATGAAAATTATGACTCACCCTACACCAAAAAAAGAGAGAGAGAGCCTGAAAATTTGAGCAAATCCAACTTCCAGGTCTTTTCCCTTTCGCTACAGTGCAGTTCTATCTAATGTTATTTTGTATCATTTTACCTCTATTTTTAGCTCTTTTTTCTTGTTCTTTTCATTGTTCTTCTTGCACACGTTCTTCTTCTTTTCTCGTTCTCATGTTTCCTCTGTTGTTCTGTTGTGTCTTGTTTTTAGATATGATTAATCAATACATGTGAAATGATATATGAGCTGTTGAGGTCACTTCATTATCTATTTATTTGTACGATCGTTGTCATTTCTCTTTTGATGGTAATTACTATCTAATGAGCTGTGTCAATATTTCAATGGGCCCGTTTGGATTTGAATGTAAGTGTGCAATAGCAGATGCGACGAAGAGCCTAACAGTCGGTGGCGGATAGAAAAAGGTGGAGAGGAAACCCTAGAGAGACAACTTGATGAGACGTTTATGAGACCTTGTGCTCTTGCTATTTTACGCCACATTTCAGATACACATGGTGTTCGCTCACTGAAAATCCCATGTACTTATTCATGGACACACACACACACACACACACACACACACACACACACACAGACACACACCACTACTGTACGGCAGTCTGAGCACAAGCCACAGGGGTTTTTTAGAGGGGAGAGAGATGGAGATGACGAGGGGTGCTTGAAAAGTACAAAAGACTCGCACAGACAATCCCATGATACTTTGAGAAAATCCAAGTCCACACTCGCTTTCATTTCAGATACAAAGAGGGAGACAGTAGAAAAAAGTTGAGCAAACTTACTTTGCTAAAAGCCTAAGGCAAAAGACAAAAAAAAAAAAAAAAACTACACTGCATATGCTACAGCAAGTGAACTTTCCACATGAGGATAGACGGAAAATTATATTTCTTCTCAAGACTTTAGTGGAACCAAATCAAATACCAATTTATTTATTTGTACAGTGCATGTGCTTTGAAAGTTAGGCATGTGTGGGAATATAGCATCGAGTTCATGAGTTGCTTTAAGAACCTCAACATATAGCTAATGTTGCCTTATTATCATCACTGAGATGACCCGATTTAAATGATACAATATATCAATGATGTTCAGGTTTAAAGCCCCTCATCTGTTTCTCTAAAGGAGCAAAGATAATACTTCACATAACATACAAAAAAAAGAAAATGTACAGAGTGTATGTGAAGGTGTCAAGCGTGAAAAAACAGCCTTTTCCCCCCTCTCTACATGTAAGTGACTCAGAATTTTACTAACACACGGATCCCCTGAGTGTAGAATCACCTCTTAACTACAAATCTCCATCTGTCTGAAGTAGCATTGGGCTCTCCTCACACTCTTACCCAGTGTCTGAGCTGAAAAATAAAGCATGGCTGCTGGAATGGGGGAGTATTTGTGCTGGGGCCAGCTGGGGTTTTGCAAATTCATTCACTGCTCACATAACTCTTTGCATAGTAAGGCACTGGAGCGGTGCAAATGTACTACAAGCACGCCGCCCGTGACTAATGTGACGGGTGACGTGTGCATGCCGATACAACCAAAACTCTTCGCTAATTCAGATTATAAAGAGAAATAGTTGATTTCTCTTTAAGAACTATAGTTATTTAAGTAATTGGCATCAAAGTTAATGTTTGACACATAATGAAAACAACATAACATACACATTAATTGCAAATTTATTTAATTAGAATAGAAATTAGGGTAAAATTCACCTGCCTTTGGTAGGAAGACGCTAAATGAAGCAAATGTGATTCAGCCAAAGCATCCCAAGTGCACTTGACAAGTTGATTAAAGTTGCTGCAAAGTTGTGACCAAAATATTTTCCTTCTCGTTTACACCCCCTCCTCATTTTCTTGCTGCAATCCTTATAGACTATAGCCGAATTAATTAATCCTCAGTGAAGATGTGCTGACAGGAGCTCAGCCTTCCTTTACACTCTAATTGTTCCAGTGAGACTGAGACTCAAAGTGATACTCATCTTGAAGGGTGTGTGAGTTTGTGTTAGTGGGTTGGTCCCCCTTGTCAGCCGTTTGCTTGTCTCATTCTTGCTGTGATCTTTTGTTTCAGTTTGCTCCGGGTTAGTCCCGAATTACTGTGCACATTCAGGAATAATTTTGACTGCATGCAATAGGCGTCTCATTATGATGTTTGCTTTGTTTTCTTACTTGTGGAGTAGTTCTCCATTGGCCGTCATGTATTCTTTAGACAGGTACTGGTAATGGTTCTGAAAAGTCGACATGCCGACTTAGCTGAGAAAGTGATTATTGGTGCCTGTATTTAAAGTGTTGTGCCTCACTGGGACCTTAAAAAATTGGCTCTCCAATTTTTCTTTTCCAAAATGATGCTTCATTGTTCCCACTCATGTTCACATCTATTAGTTTACTACTGACCTGCTACAAGTGCCTTGAACACTTTTGTGACATGCCATTGTGACGCACAGTGCCATAGACCAAGCATAAACTTCAACAGACTCAGGCTTGATTGTTTTTCTTTCCATCTCTAGCCATTCATAGCATGACCGTTCTTAATTAATGTACCTCTATGCACAATGCAGCCAAGGCGGTGGGGTCATTGACTCAGACCTCCTTGAAACAGTACATACCACGACAGTGCGTTTCTGGCTTGAGAATGAGTCATTTGAATTTAATTCTTTCTTGCCCAGCACCATCTCTGTACCCTCAACTGAGAATGCGATGACTGTCAAATCCTCCGGCTGAACCCCACTGTCAGCATTAAATCCATTAGACAGAGCCCCATTGCTCTGTGCACTCTGGTACAGCCCGTACCTGTACTCACAAGCTCACATTACAGTCACCTCGGAGATGTATATGTGCACACACACACACACAAATATGAACGGAATCACACACATATACACACACACACAGTTAACATATTCAGGAGTGGCAGTTTTAAAAACCCATTTTCCCCTTGGTTAAGCAAGCAGCAACAACACTTGACTAATGGAAAACCCTGCTCCTAAATGAGGTCGGAGAAATTCTATCTTACACACACTGGTTGTTGTGAATTCTAATAAAGTCGCGTTTTCATCTCCTGTAGGCTGAAGTCTTACACTGTTGACTTTTGTCAACCAAGGCCATACCAGCTACTCTCCAAAGCCAGACAAGGCTCATGAGTTGATCATATTGTGTGGAAAAGCTCAAATGGAAAAAAGTGGGTCCGGCCTTGGTGAAATGTGAGTCCCTCCATAAGTTTTGTGACTTGCAGATGCAGGAATTTATGCAATTTCAAACATCACAATTTTTGCAAAAGCATGACATTTTGATGGATACTGGCAATTTTTTGGCCTTATTTTAAAGTAAAAAGCAATAAGCCCACCTGCCACCGTTACCTCCATTACGTGGTGTGCTGACGATTTTCCCTCCACCACAGAATGGAAGGCCACACTGAAGTACGTCTGACAGACACTGGTGATTTCCTATTTCTTTCCCACAGCGAGGGAGAAGTGACGTGTCGACATATGTTCTGCTCTTCATATTAATAATGCGAGCATGCACTTTCTTTGTTCAGTGATTTCCTCTTGCTCTGCAAAATAAACTGCAAGACATGCAAAGGGATGAAAACTTAAAAAACAAGTATGTAAGCAAAGTGAAAAAAAACAAAAAAAACAACTGATCCCATCAATTGGGACTTCTCCTCTCTGTAAGCACCGATGCTACTGATCCTTTATAAGGCACCACATCTTTCCCCACCGATGTCCCTGGCTGAGAAATGTACCTTCCAGCACAATTCTGAGACACTGAGAAGTCCTCTTTCTGTTACATTTTTTGATCTTCATCTGACAACAATCCCCATAAAGCTGCACATAGGGGATGTGCACAATGTGTGTGTCCATGCCTGTTGCTCCCTGCACACTTTCTCATAATTGGGCTCAATACACTCCCACCTGTCATACTGGCTCCCGCTGCCGCTGGTATTATCGTCCACTTTCTCCTGTCACTCTGCGTTTGGCCACTGTGGCAGAGGCCTTGTCCCAGCATGTCTGTCTTGCTGGCACCGAAGGTCTCGGTTGGGTCTTACCCATGACATTTCTCACTGGCAGTAAGAGTTATGTCTTTGTCGAGCGTGTCAACATCAAACAGCTGCCGCCTTCACCTGACATTGACCCGACCACGGCAAAGAGAGAAGAAAGAAATGTGCACATTGAAGTGCGCAGTTTGCAAAACACACTTGTCAAGCTTGTTTTTCTCCCTTGTCTTTCATTTATTGCGCCCTGACCTTTTTCCTGGTGCACTCATACTTTACTGGAAACCAAAGAATAAAGTCAGTGAACGCCTCTCTCCCCCATATGCTCCATATTTGATTGTGTAACCGACTGGTAGAGCAACATTTTGTGCCCAGATGCATCAATAGCCATATACTGTACACGACAGAGCACAGCAGCACAAATAGGGCAAATAGAATCGATTGTGAAAATTATGTGGGGTGACAGTGGGTGACCAATTTACAGTTCTGTCAGAAACTGGCAACACAAGACCAATACGAGCAGTATGATAGTGCAGTTATTGTAGAGCTTTCTGTGAGAGAACAGCTTTACAGTGGTGATTTCATGGCATTAATCACTGCCAGGTAGCAGACAGAGATCAGTGCAGGACTAATATGAAATTATTATTATTAATATTATTATTATTAATATTATTATTATTATTATTACGTTATTTTGCATACTCTCGTATGCAAAAGAACATAATGTAAAATGTATAATAATAATAATACCAAAGTACATACTGCCACATACACAGTGAGTACATATAT
Source organism: Scortum barcoo (assembly GCA_023238725.1). Taxonomy (NCBI): domain Eukaryota; kingdom Metazoa; phylum Chordata; class Actinopteri; order Centrarchiformes; family Terapontidae; genus Scortum; species Scortum barcoo. The sequence continues at coordinate 11,945,735 of CM041534.1, read as the reverse complement.
CTCTTACCCTGACAGTTTTAAAAGTATCCTCTGTGCTATTCCTTGTAGTTTGTAGCTTGATGCTCATTAGCAGAGGTCAAAAAGTTCATGTTACACTGCTACAAATCATTCTCATAACTGTTATCTGTGTACCTCACAGTCCTCTCGTTGAGGCCCTGCTCGCTCGTGTGAACTGTCCAAGCATGAATAAAGACAGCTGTGTATACCCCTAACTAGACTCTAAAAGTTTGTTTTTGTCAAAAAAAAAAAAAGTTTGTTTCTCTCAGCGAAAGTAAATTGTGGTGAACTCGCACTGCTTGATTTGTGTGATTGATTGTGTTGTTTCTTTTGTTAATAACAAATTCTTTGGATAGCTGATACACATACTACCAGAATTTAGGTTGGTCAAAGGAATAGTTCTGGGAAAGAGTTAAAGGAGAAGATCACTCTTACGTCTGTACACTAAACATAGAGATGCAGCCAAGCACTGTATATCTATCCCCCGTAAACACAACTTGACGTTTTTACATTGCTGTTTGTGTTTTGTGCTTCATATTTATCGTACAGACAAGAGAGTAGTATCGATCTTCTCATCTAACTTTGGGCAAGAAAGCAAGAAAGCATATTTTCCAAAATGTCAAACGATTACTACCACAATTATTTAGCAGTAGTTGTCAGCCAGAGACAGGTGTCAACAGTTCTTCAACAGCAGCTGGCAGTTTGTATTTGTGGAGCAATCTATTTGCCAGCTACTTAAAGCAAAATTGCTAATAACACAATATACATCACTTTCACTCCCACCATCTGGTTTTCAGCCACCGAGAAGGTCATGGCAAATGAAAAGAGAATTTTCCCTACCGTCATCTGTTTGTACGTGTTACAAGGTTACTAACAGATGTGACTGAAAATGTGCTGTGATCCCAACTTCAACACAATGTGTACTGACAGTTTCGCCTATGAATGAAACGCAGTTAGTTAAACACGACTCATTTCTTGACGTTTACACATGATAACAGAAGGACAGATGCAGTTTCCAGTTCACAAAAAAGCTCCCTGGTTAGAGAACCAAAGAAGTGATCAAAGACTAAATTGTGAATACTGTGAAATTTAGCATTACATTACAACTTTTTATGTAATAATATTGATTTGTGTAACTGACTTCTCTTAGCTCATACCCTGAATACAATTACTTCTGTACTTGTAGACTTACATGTTTTGGGCCATCAAAGGGTTTCTCACGCACATTAATGGTCTTGTCTCAGTCTTCATCAGATCTTAAGGCTCACATTCTGGTATTACTCTAGGGAGTATTGTTGGACTGTTCACTTCATTCATTGCCGTACGGCCATTTGTTTCGCAATGAGGCTGTGTATGTATGTAAAAGTCCTTTCGGCCACTGTGCACCATGCAGACTTGTGAATCCAATCCTGGCCAAAATGTCTTCACAGCCCAGCGGTGTTCTTCAGGGCTCAATTAGCACGAGATGTGACCTTTCATCAAGTAAAAAAACAGTGTCTGTGTTTCTGTTAAAAAAAAAAGCTCTGACAATATCTGCAGTTTACAAATGTGATGAAATAAACATCTGGTCTAGGGAAAAAAAAACTCTCACTCTCTCTCTCACACACATACAGAGTGTTACTGTACAGTCTCTATACAGTAGAGTCCATTTAATACAATATTAAGCCAGTGTAAAAGCATCTCTCAAGTGATTAAGCAGCTGGGCGAGTTGAGGAACAGGGACGAGAGGAAGGAGAAGGAGAAAAAAACCTTTTGACAGCTAACTCATTATCTATGTCGTTATCCTCCAGTAGCCAGCTCTTTCCCCCTCTCCCTCTTTCTGTCTCTCTCTATCTGTCAGTGGAGGGATAAAATCCCTCTCTTATGAAGGCTTAGCAGAGATTATCTTGGTGTCCCAGGGGAGGGTGGAAGGGGTGCTGAGATGCCACATTACAGATGTAGCAAAGGTTATAGTAAATTTAATGGGCCTGAGGTTGAGCAGGAGGGGCAGGGAAAGGAGACAAGCCAATAGCAGGTATGGGGATCCTTCCCGTCTTTCTTTCTCCTTTTCCCAGCCTCCATCTCTATCTCTCTACCCATGCATCCCTCACTGTTTATCCCTGAGCTATCATTTCGCTCTCAATTTCTCTCCTCAACCGCCAACCGTCTCTCCCTCTCTGTTAATGCCGTTCTTCCTGTACTTCCTTTTTCTTCTCCAAAAATCATAATAAATAAATGTAACTAACCCAAAGAGGCTCCCAAAATGGGTTAGTACCCCCCCCCCTTCTCATAGCCCATCTTTCCTGCATTACCGCTTGTCACAGATACCCTTATTTTATTTCTATGTACACGCCGAGTGGAGCGCACCACTCCTGCCCTGCCCTCCTCTCCCTGCTGAATATGTAACAGCTGAAAATGAAAATGACATCCACCCACACCTCTGTCTCTCCCCAGTTTCTCTTTGGTGAGCCCGGTCCCATCTTCTCCCCCTCTCTTGTTTGACACTAATAAGCTCGAAGCCGGTTCGGTCAGAGCAGCCGGAGGGGAAACGAGTGACCCCCACCTCCACTCACGCACGCACATACTGCATCTACACTCATCTGTACAATACTCTACATACATTCAGTCAGTAAGCACTTACTGCAATAACTTTGACTGGCTTAAAGGATAATTATGGTTTATCACAACATGGAGCTTATTTGACACAGAGCTCATTTGGCCATAATCACCAATCATCAAAGTGATAGCTCAACCACTGCAACATTTCTAAAATGAACACTTAACAGATGTAGATCATACCCTCACAACTTTTAATATTCAAGGACTACAAAAGGAATGACTTGCTAAATTCAAAATGAAAACATAACATATTTTTACATTCACAATACACATACCAAATTAAGCGCATACATCTTTTCCCCTTTTGAAAGTATCCTCTGTGCTATTTCTTGAAGAGCCTGATTCTCATTAGCAGAGGTCAGAAAGTTCATGTCACTCCGCTGCAAACCATTCTGTTACGTCTGTAACTCCCAGTACTTGTTGAGGCCCTGTTTACTGTTAACTGTCCATGCATTAATTAAGACAGCTATATGTACCCGAGCTAGACTCATCTTCTTAAATTTCCCTGAGGGAGCCATCTCAAAGGGATCAATAAAGTCAAGTCTAAGTTTAAGTCTATTAGACTAGTTTGTTTTTGTCCAAAACGTTTGTTTCGCTCACCAAAAGTAAAGTGCTGTAGTTCAAATAAATGAACATTGCTTGGTTTTTGCTTCTCAGTGCTTATGTTTGCCAAATTCTTATATATAAAATAAAGTCCAATAGGGCAAGAAACATGAGAAAATTCCAATGAAAACAATGCTAAACGATGAAAATAAGCAAACTTAGAATTTACAGTATGTCAGTATAAAACTAATTTGCAAAACAGAAATTTGTGCAGAGGAAACGTAATGCTGGTCAAATGATGTTTTTCATTAATATGATTAGGAAATGTTGCTAAGATACCTGGCAAGTTGATGCTGAACGAATCAGGAAAATGTTCACTGACCAAGGTATTTCATTAGTTTTTTGGCAAAATATCCAGCCTTATAATACAGTATCCACTCACAGCAACTAAAGCCTTATTAATCTTTTTTATGGTTGTGTTGCCTACTCATAGACTTTAATACACTTCAATACAGAAAAAGACAGCAGTGACTTGAAGCATACGGCACAACATCAGTCCATCCATCCATTCATTTCCTTTCGCTTATCTTCTGGCGAGACTCTAAGGCGTTCCCAAGCCAGAGACGCAACATGCTTAGTCACATTTTATCAATACTACAAACTGTCTTTATGTCTGTCTGTTTTATTTGCCTATACCTAACCACATGGGGCTCTCCAGTGTTGAAGCACTGCATATTTTACACCCCCCTTCCTGTAATTCTAGGTTGCTACATTAATGTAACACTTCAGTCACTCAAAAAAAACAACAACATAATCCAGGCAGCGATTGCATTTGGCACCGGGACATACCCCCTCATATATGTAAATGGAGTGAACAAAATAATGGAATCCCCTTCATACGGTACAACAACACAATGATAAACATAAAGTATAGTTATTACCTTTTTGACAGTGTCAACAAAGTAATAACTAAAACATTAAAGGTTTTCTTAAAGTAGAATTCATGTCAGAACTGTTGTTATACTGTTAACTGTTGCATACTAGACTGAACAGGTGAACTCATTGAAGTGGCTGGTCAGTCAGTGTAACTGGAGAACAAATTAGTACTACATAAATGTACTGTCTCAGAGAAAGAGTTCAAATAAGATCCTAAGCTGTTACATGTTTCAAACAAACGAAATTCAAATTCAAATTTATTTATTTAAAACCCAAAATCACAAACATCAAAACATTTAATTCAAATTTATTTATTTAAAGCCCAAAATGCCTCGTTTGCCTGGAGGGCTTTACAGTCTGTACAGTTGTGACACCCTCTGTCCTTAGACCCTTTGAACCGGGTCAGGAAAAACTTCAAAAAAACCCTTTATGGGAAAAAGAAGAAACCTGAGGAAGAGCCACAGATGAGGGATCCCTCTCCCTGGGACAGACAGACGTGCAATAGATGCCACATGTACAGAGAACATCATCATCAGTATACTGAGTTCATTCATGAGTTTAGTCCATGTGTGAAGGTATCATAGGTAATGGAAATGAGTCTGTGAGTCCAGGTGCATCTCTAGAAGTCCTCATATGGAGCTCTGGCCACTTAACCTTCTCTCCACAACACAGACACAGATCATGTCCCCACCAGGCCAGGTGAACCTCAGACAGATGGACCGCAACTGGAATCAGTGAGGAACATGTTTGCATTATGCTTTAAGTTCAAGACACTAAACACACGTGTAAATGTGCAGCGTTGCACACGTATGATCATCTATTCTGAAAACAATGTTTGGAGCAGCTAAACAGCAGCTTAGCTCCCCTCTGATCCACACTTGCTCATGAATACAACAGACCTTTACCTCCTAATCTGCTATGCAACCCCACTCTAGCCACACGGCTGACTGACAGGCAACGCATGGCTGTGTATTTTAAGCTTTAAATAAAAACTGAACGAGAAACTTGCAGTGTTTTTTTTTTTTTCATTTCCCATTCAGTCAGAGCCACTTATGCATGCCTACTGAGACACACCACATCTTTAATTGGCTTGTTCCATCTTATTCAAATTCGTATTCTAAATATCATTACGTTGTTTTTTTCCCCCTCCAACCCATTAAAGTTGTGTGTTGAAACAAGCCCCTGAGACAGGACCCCTGAATGGCAATGTACCTTATCAAAAACACAGACTGAGGAGGGGAATACTAAAGAGGGCCTGCGAGATGAAGCAAGCCTCCTGTGAAGGCACCATCAGTGACGTTTACAATATTTTGTACAACTCTGTATTTATCACTGAGTCTTTCATAGTCATTTTTCTTTCTTTAATCTTTATAGGCACCTTGCTGTGTGGAAAAACTTTAATGATGTATTTAAAGCTGCGGGAGTCAGGCCTCTCACATTGGGTCAATGAATCCCATAATAGCAGAGTCACAGGTGAAGCGTGCATTGAATGAATGCTGCAGTTATTACTAGAAATAATCATGGAGATAGCTGAAAACATGAGGGAACTTTCTTTCTAAAAAACAACAACAAATAGCTGCATTTTGTTTAGCAAACTGGGAATGAGCAGCACTGGACGAGGTGTGATGTATTCTCTGCTGCCAGCTTTCACACTGAAGAGACAAATTGTAAAAATCTGAAAAAGTAACCTATTGCATGTGCACTTCAGAGCCAGTCTTCTTTATTTACTGGCAATATGTGCTGCGTGACAGTGGCCACAGATGGCTTGAAACACCACAAAGCAGAATACACTCACACACATTTACAAAAAAAAAAAAAAAAACAGAGAGAGAGAGAGAGAAAAAAATCCCAAAACCCACTCAATTATGAACACATACACATATTTGTGGGCTAGCTCACATTAGGCGCCCGAAATGATTAAAAATTTGAGCACTGTCCTGGGTAGACGGGGCCTGCCTTTAAACTGGAACATCTAAGGTTTCAGAGCACCCACCAGAGTTCGGATCAGGAACTGCTTCTTACCACGACCACGGTGTGTGGAAGATGAATGGAGTAAAACTGATAATGGATTCAGGAAATGGGTGGAGGCTGAATTTAATGTAAGACTGCTGTGGGGTAGAGGTGAAAGAAGAGTGATCACAGTGTTAGGGAGTGACTGCTTCTGCATTCATCCAGCGCCATCCCACACTGGGGCAGCGTGTTTGCAAGCAGAGAGGAAACAGGCCCAACTCTGCTTTGCCATTTACCTCCATATGGCTTTCTGCTTGGCATTCCACTGCACAGACCTTCTTGTCAGACATGTCTGGGATGAGGAGAGCCTTCAAACTTCATGTACGGCCGCGCGCTTAAAGTGAACTCACTGCCTTTCCGCGAGGAGGGGAACCGTATTGTAATTTAAAATATTTTTTTTTCCAAATATTAACCACACCGCCAGCTAAAAGGCATTTAGAAAACCTGACAATCAGTTCAGCCCAGAGTCTAGCCTACAAATTACATGGAATAAGGATTGACATGTTGCTAAGATACCTTGACAGGGCTGTTAAGGCAAGGGGCGGGAGAACACTCAGCAGACATGATTCCTGCCACAAATGAGACGTGGTGGCGAAAGATTGTATCGGAGCCGAAATGCCCTGCTCCCAGTAATGTCTCCATCAATAACAATAAATCAGAAGGTGTTAATACAGCCAGGTTTTGATAAGCGGAGGAAAAGGATCAGACGCTGATCCTCTTCATGTGTTTCATCTCTAATAATTGGTTGTTATTTTTGTGTGTGTGTGTCAACAAATCAAGATTTAGAGGAGGGCGATGCTGATGTAGCTGATTAATTTTAAAAGAAAAAAAAAAAACTCAGGTGTCAAGAGATGAGTGTAAGTACAGTTTTATTATGTGTGTGTGTGTGTGTGTGTGTGTGTATGCCGAGGATGAAAAAGAAATGCGAGACAACCAATCAAAGGATTGGGCTTTAAATGAGCTTAAGGGCATAAATATTTTACGCCCCTTTATTTTTAAACAGTTTATGGGACTTAGCTGTACAGTATGTGACTTGTTTGACTGTGGAGAACTTTCTTTAAAAGTTAGAAATACATAAATTTCACATTCATGAGGGACCAAGTTGAGGTAATGTTAAAGAAAAGCGAAGCATCAGCTCCCCGATGGCAGGTAGGGAAGACTTGTGCTGACAATGCATGGCTATAACACACAAACGCACGCACACTGGCTTTCTCTCTCTCTCTCACTATCTTGTTACAGGATGGCTTTAGGTGAGAGATGCTGACGCTTGGCAAGCTTTAAATAACACGTATGTTCACATCCAGGCATGCTTTCACTGGGTCCCTCCTTCTTGCTCTCCTCTCTTCCTCAAACACACACATGCTGCCTGTCCAGACCATACATCATGAACTACCGTCCATGGCCACCGAGTGATATAAGAGAATGAGAATGAGGTGTTACATGATTTATTTATAGATAGGACGTATTTTATACTCCACATGCACGGTGTCCTTGAAAGCTAGACACTCTGCGACTTAAGAAAACACATGCAAGAAGACAAAGCACAAGCAAATGAGGAAAAACATCTTCACCAATTTGAAACGCGCGCAGGCTATAGAGAAAAAAAAATGCAGTAAAGTGAGAAAATGACCAAATAGAGAAACATGCAGTAAAAACAGAAAACAACAACTCAGTACAGAAAACATAACCAAATGCGAAAACATGCTGCAAAAACAGAAACACAGCCAAATATAGAAATGTGCTGCAAAAACACAAAACACAACCAAATTTAGAAATTGCTACAAAAAAACAGAATAAAACCAAATAAAGAAATGCTGCAAGTTTCACAACACACAGTGGAAGTGAGTAACAAAACAACAGGGGTTTCCAGGGGAAAATAACAAGCGATGAACATGCCTGCCATGTTTAGTATCCCCTGGAAATGTCTGTACTTGGTATTGTTTCCTAACCTTGGAGGGTTTTTCCTGTAAACTCTGCATATGTGTCGTCAAATGGGTGTAGACGTTTTCTTCATTTGCTTCTGTTTCGTCTACTGTATGTTTTCTTGGTTACAGCACGTTGAGCTCTCAGGGCCACTGCACATTACAAACCCTGAGAATTAGAAAACCAAAACATTTCTCCAGCACATATCTCTATAATAAAAACTTCTAAAAAATATATATAATAATTAGAAAAAAAAAAGAAAAACATCACTTGCGCTACTGCAGAATCCCAATGTGACCGTACGTGCACGGGCACAGCCCAGAACCTCATTTACTGGCACAAGAGCAGAGAGAGATGTAATCTGTATCAAAGCAGTGAAATAGAACCTGGTGATATGTGACCTGGTCTAAATTACCACCACCTATTAATAATCAGCCATGACATGAAGATATTAGGGCTGTGACAAGACCATTTATGTCAAATCCTTTGTCTAACCCCAATTACAAGCCACATTATCATTCATTTACTTCAATCAAAAGCCTTCACATATGAGGAGAGGATTTTTTTTTTTTTCAAGAGCCATCTTTACAAAACTTACACATTTTTTTGGCATGATAGGGGTTGTGTCAAGTTTTCTCAAATCACATTTTCTGCAGAAATTGCATCTGAAATACCGCCCCCATGCTTTGGATTCTCCTAATGAAGGTTTAATTGATATCCACCGCGTTCATTAATTGGTGTCGTCAATAAGCATTTTAACACCTCTTGCCTCCCAGCACGATGGCAGTGAATCAGAGCTGCTGAATAAGGTCATATTAGAGAAATCTACACACACTGGCTGTAAAACTGCATAAATATTGGGTACTGTTATTATTTATCAGGCCTTCTCTTCTTCAGAAAAAACAATGATGGTGCGATGATGGGTGCAAGAAAAGACTCTGATACAAGCTTGTTGAACAAAGAGAACTTTATTTGAAGCAAGCCAGTATCAGAAGTCAGACAGACACCGCGGATGTCTGAGAGAGGATTCTGCCAAAGATGAAACTCTGCCTTTGTCCACCCAGATCACACATTTTAAAGCCTACGTGACACCCTCATTTCATATTCAACGTGTATAGCTAATTTCTTTATTAGTATAATGAGAAGAAAAGCCAAACCTTTAACCAAAGTTGGTCATCTGTCGCTTCCTTTCCCACAGGTTGAGCTAAGCTCATCCCCTGACTTTTAACCTAAATATTCCAGGTTTAATGTTAGCAGAACTAATAGGAACATACATCAAGTTTATATGTTTTTAGGTTTCTCAGTGTCTATACTACCCTTATATGGGCGCAAGACCATCTGGTCCCTGTGCACTTTGAACCGGTCAAGAAAATATTCCCTCAAATAAAAAATCCAGTTAACCTTTACCTTCACGCATTCTATGCAGCTTACAGTTACTATATGTGTATGTCCTGTCCTGTATCTCTTTTCTGTGGAACATAACACCAGGTGGTAAACACATACACAATCAGGTCAACAAGTTCATGTTTACATTCCAATGCATTCATGGTCTGGGTGGACTAAACCTCAGCCAACATTACATTCAGTCAGCATCATGAAAACTACCAGCTTTATTAGACATCTAACAGGCAGATACCTCACTGTATCACACGGCGGTGCAGCAGGAGAAAGGGGAAAGACGTCAGAGGAGAGAGAGAGAGAGAGAGAGAGAGAGAGAGAGAGAGACAAAGGCAACACAAGATTAGATGACATTATATGAAGTCTTCCATCTGCATAATCAGTCTGGAATCGTCACTTTCAGCCCAGACTTATCACATACTTTCGGACTCGACTGGCAGAGTTCCAGTTTTCCAGTTCTGCTGTTTAATGTTTGATCTGCAGGTTTAAATTTTTTAGTTTACAATTTATTTAAGTTGATCTCTCTGTGAGCCAAAGCTTGTAATCCCCGCAGAGCAGAAGCGGTGGAACCGGGCGTATCATGACTCTGGACAGATCAGGCAGCGACACGAGCAACTGCAACAACGACATTGCAGTAGACACATTTAGCAACAATGCTTATTGAACAATGGTCGTTTTCACATCCTCCCTATGCTCCTCTATGGCTGGTAATGCTGAGTTTTATTGCCCATCACCACAGGGAAAACATAACAGTGTTTTTTTTTCACAACTTATGACACATAAAATGTCAGCTCCGCAACTTGCAATAGCATATAAACAGAGACTATCGAAATCTCAGCGAACACCCACCCAAAATCACAGCTACTCCAAACAAGAGGTACTTGAGCTGCCAAATGTCACACAATTTCTCCTCATGAACATGCAAATTAATGCAGCTAGGTACTCCAAAACCTAATCTACTCTTTAAATGTATACCTGCTGTGTGTAAGTGCTTCATTGTGTATTGTAGTAAGTAATGGCAATTACAAGAATGAAACTACAAACACAGAAATGGTTGGTAACATGACATCAAGCTTTATCTACAGTAAATAGAAATGTGGGCAAGGCTTTTTAAGAAGACCACATCTATAAGGCATTATAACTCATTGATAATGCTTATAATAAATTATGACCACCTGCTCTCAGCTATACAAACCATCAACCCTGCTTATGATTCATAGTTTGCCATGATAGTCCATGCAGTACCATAAGTTATCATTGTGTGTGTTAAGTCAAGTGAAGTTCATTTCTCATAATGTATGCTTCATCATAATGTTTCAATGTGGTAAGTAAGCGTAATGTATTTTCATCCATTGAAAATAATCATAAGTCCGCTATCATAAGTGATAGCGGAGCCCTTTTAGAAACCAGCTAATTGCGTTTGTATCTGCTATTGTTATTATAGCATGAGTCCTCACTATGTTGACTTCTGAAGTGTGTAGTCATGATGCATTATAAGACCCATCAAAGGCATTCATAAAGCCCTTGAATAATTAATTATAAGATATGCATAATGTTTTATGAATGTTAACACAGTACATCAGAAAGCATCATGTGTTATTTTGAGTGTAGTCATGAAGAATTATGAATGTGTCATAACTGACTATGAACGCCCTGCTTATGCACTGTGTGATTGTTAGAGAAAGCGTGCAGTAGATACATACATAATGTATATATGTCATTAAAAATAAATTATATATATTTTTTTTATACATGTGTATGTATGTATGTGTGTGTGTGTGTGTGTATATATATGTGTATTAAAAAGTTGATATTAAAAGTCAGTACACACTAGATACAAAATTCACTCAAGTTTCTATAAAAACCTCCACATAACATTACTAGACTGATAACAAAGTCAGTGATTGCTAGTTATTAACCATGACCTTTTTTCAGTTCTTTTGAACAAGTAAAATGGAATTTAGTTAATATGCCACTATATGAAAAAAATACTGCAATGAAGCAATTTAATTGTGAAGGAGAGATGTTTTGTTAGAGATACTGAATCCCAGTGTTTCCCAGGTTTTATAGAAATGTTGACATATAGCCATACAATACACGACTGGATACATACACAACTTGAACACTTCAAGAACCTACATCGCGAGCTATGCATATAGAGAAGGTCTGTAAGTTGCCCTCCTTATTAAGGTGGAGTAGAAACAACGGATCTCCTGCTGTGATTGAGCAGGAGTGCAGCCTCTACAAACATTTCCATCGATCCCATATTCTTTTCATCTCACTGTACACACACACACGCACACACACAATAATGAAAACCCACACAGGACACTGACAGGCTAGAATGCATGTTAATCACTATGTACATGCATGTGGCCTATATTGGTAAGTAAAATTGGTAAGTATTCATGTAAAATATTTCCTAGGAATCAAGATGATCTGATTTATTTTGAAATTGCCTTTCACTCACACACTTCCACTTTACATGTTTATAATTTTAAGATAATCTCTCAAACTCATAACACAGGCATTAAACATGCATATATGACGTCTGTAATACAGAAGATAAGACACAAGTATATTTTATACTCTAGAAACTGCACAAATTCCAGTTAAATAATAATAATAATAAAAAAGATTTACAGATACACGTAATCATACGTTTCAATCAGCTATCATGAGCCATTAAATTGTATGTGTGTGTATGTGTGTAAGAGAGAGAGAGTGGGAGAGTGAGGGAGAATAATCTTTGTAGACCACTTCCACGCTTCCTGGATTGCTGATGTGGTGTCAATTTTCAAAGCCTTATGTCTATGTATGTAGATTTCACAAGGCCGCTATTTACTTACTAGGCCTCATTATGATTCACTAACATTGATTTATGGTAAAACCCTTTTGTGACTAACTACACAAAGAAAGTAAGTACCAGAAAATACCAAAGTAATTGTTATGAGATTGATGCTTACTTTTTAAAAAACCAACCAATAGAAATTCTGACACCATTAAAAATGAAATGGTGTATGTTTGAAACAAAATGGACTCCCATTAGATAAATCAGACTACATTAAAAAGTGGCTTTATGCATAAAAGGGTAATCCCAGACACCAATAAAAAGCCACTCCCAAAATATGAAAGATGAGAGAAAGGGGCATGGCAATACATGCCCCTTGGTCTAAAACACACCTACAACTCACAATATAAAAGGTGATGCACAAAGGTTAGAGTTCAGTTGTTCTGCAGGACAGCTCATGCTTTATACTGCTTCGTGCTGAAGAATAAAGCTCTCTTTGGACTCAACTTTGCTGGACTCCAGTGCTTATTTGGACTTTTCCTTAGAGGAAGATTTAAAAACTTAGCAAAAGACTTAGAGAAAAAGTAAGGTGTGGAGAGCCAGGCAGGACCAGACTTTGTCTCCAACTGGCCCTTGGACTGAGTCTACAGCTCTGCCTGAAAAAATCCACATCAAATTGGCGAGCCAGCCAGGAGGGGAACAAGTCATCAGGACCTGAAAGCAGATCTGCACCTGCATTTCAGACCCACCGGTGCACCAAAACTACGGTAAGCAGAGCTTTGTCTGCGTAATTTCTTGGTGTCTGAATGCAGTGTTGATCTCGCCCTGGGTAGGTACAGACCTGTAAAAGACTCACCCCTAAAGAACCTGGCACAAAGTTTATTGTTGAGGCACAAAGTTGTTTGATGATTATAAGCACAAATCTAACTACACAAGAACCTAGTAAAATCTGTTGTTGATTTGAATGATAATATATCTAAAAAGCTGATTAAACTTACAAATTGAAGTAAGATAACAGCGCACAGGAGACCAGACAAGGTTGAGTACAATTGCATGCTGCATGTTTGATGTGAGTCTGATGTCTGTAAGCCACCATGGTGCAGATGAGTGTGTATGAGTGAGTGTGTGTAATGATGGAGGAACTTCTGCTTAATGTTGCTATCGCTGCTTAGCTGATCGTGTGCTTTGTTTTTGCAGGGGAATTTGCTTGGTTGGCAGTGTAAGGGGGAGTGACCCTGACATAGTGCGCTCAAAGCGAAGCACACATATTAGACATAAGATAAAAATAGAACGCATAGCTCCCCTGGTTTTGCCCAATTAGAGAGATAAGAGAGAGAAAAATACCCAGTGACCTTGAGTGGGCTAAAACAGTAAATTTATAGTGCCTGTGATAACACTTCGACTCTGAACAAAGAGAGAGGAGTTTATTTGAACAGGATATGAGCCACACCACCGAAAGCAACCTCTGAAAAGGTTTGCTTAGGTTGAGTGTGGGTTTTAGACTTAGACTTAGACTTAGACTTAGACTTGACTTTATTGATCCTTTTGGGATGACTCACTCAGGGAAATTTACGTTTCCAGCAGCATACAGATAGAAGAAGCACACAGATGAAAAAATAGACAGTAAATACTTAAAATACAAAATATAAAATATAAAGAATGGGAATAAAATAATATAAGTAAATAAAGTAAATATAAAGAGCTGAATATGGCCTCGTATGAAATAAGTTATGGCTTTGTATGGTATAAGTTAAGAGTTATAAATTAAAATTATTGCACCATATGATGAGGTTATTGCACCAGATGAAAAAAGTGTCCAAGTACAGTCTAACAGGACTGGTCGCGGTCTTGGTCTGGACCTCCCAAAGTCAATAACCAGCTCCTTTCGTTCTTAGAGGTGTTGAGCTGTAGGTGGTTAGTGTGGCACCATGCAGCGAAGTCCCCTACCAGTCTCCGATACTCCTCCTCTCTGTCATCCCTGATGCACCCAACGATGGCCGTGTCATCAGCGTATACTTCTGAATATGACACAGCTCCGAGTTGTAGCAGAAGTCTGAGGTGTACAGGGTGATGACGGTGTTTTAAAGAAAAAAAACTTCCTATGGTTACCGCTCTCTATAATCCAAGAATACAGGAAGAGAGGTCTGTACGGGTAGGAAGTGTTTTGTCCGCGCGCGCCGTTTAGGGAAAAGCGGCAGGTCATCCCGTGGTGGTGACCTCACTTGCAAGTTTTGTCAAGGCTGACAATTGTAGCTGCAAATATTGCCGAGGGCAATACTGGCCAAAGTGTTTAAAGTGTATATAAAACTGTGCAAATAATTGTTGTATATGTCCATTTGTGAGTGCTAGTGTGTGTATAGATAGCCTATGTATAAAGCCTATGTTTATTTAAAATAAAATTGTGAGTTTAAAATGCGCGTTGGAAAGAAGGAATAGTATAGAAAGTGTAAATACTATTAATGATATAAACAATACCAATAATCTGTTTGAACGGTCCTATACTGGACATGTTGTCTTTGGTATAATAACACTAGTAGCGTTCTTATTGTTCCTAACCGGAGTAATATGGAGATTAATTGAAGATATCACATAAAAAGTAATCATACGCATCGACTGAAGTAACAAAATAAGTAACAATAGCTTATATAAATAATAAAGACATATTTAATAACTTATAATAAGCATATTAAGCAAACGAAAATAATTAAAAGATAAAAGATAAAATAAAATAAGATAACTAGAAGAATTGTATACATTGATAAAACAAACAGATTGGAATATGAAAATAGCAGTGGTGACGATGAAATAGTGTCCTTAGAACATTTTGTCAAAGAGGAAGTTCCAGAAACACAAGGAATTAGAACACATTTTTGGCTGGAACGAACATATAAAGACAAAAATGGTATAGAACATTGGCAAGACGAATCACTGATCAATCTGAAATTGTGGAACATAACAAAGTTTGTCAATCTGCCTGGAGTAGAAAGAGAGTTCCCAACTGTAGATTGGACTCAATTGCTACATAGACTCTGGACTTCTGCTTCATTGTCTCCCCTATTGGAGCAACTCTGCCACGATCCTAGAGCAGAAGCAACTGTGCCATTAAAACCTATTCTAGGAATTTCTGAAGACACATCCCTAGTGGGAAGTAAACAGAGGATCAGAGAATCCACGGCTTTGCATTTCAGTGGTTCCCAGGAGAGTACAGTGGGAGACAGGTAAGTTTAGTTGGATAACTAAAGAACCCGGAGAGGACGGAGAGGAGAACCAAAGATTCGACTACAGGCTAAATAAAAAACTAAAACCTGGCACCACTGCCGATAAAAATAATCGTATTAATCAGAACCAAAGAGGATCACCAACCAGAAGTTCCCCGATTCTTTAGCGAGTGAAGCTAGACAGGGATACATGGGTGCAAAAATAACAAAGGGAATTGGTGTGTCGACACCATTGGAGTTAGTAATAAGACAGCAGCCAGACCATGAACAGCAGATTAGATTCTGCATGAAGAAGTGGCACAAGAGAACCACCGGAAGGCTACAGTGGCCAAAGGAAGGAACCTTCATGGCAGCCTGTTGTGACGAAGTGGAAGCCAACATCAAACACCATAAAGCAAGAGACACTAGCAACAGTAGGCTAGGAAAAATAGCAAGGGAAAGAGAAGTGCTAAGATGGTTTAGGCAGGAAGGGAGAAGGACAAGTACTTAATGTAACCCAGTTACCAGTAATAGAAGAACAGCCGAAGCCATTGAGTGAGGCACCTGCCGAGAATAATACACAATCCGAGACAGAGAAAGAAACAGCAGGGACAGCCTTCAGCCCCACAATGGCAAGATGAGCCACCCCCTTATGCATCCAACACAACACCCCGTCAGGGCTGTACCCTCTTCTACCAGCAAAAGAACAGCTTCAGGGAGAAATTACAGGGAAGGTCTGACAGGCAAATTTACTGTAAAATTGGAAACATCGCCAGAAGAAGCAGAAGAGACAGCCAGTGTATATAGTGTTCCTACTAGTGTGGGAAGCGAAGCAAGCAGCGCCAGTACAATGACTCGGAGGTCTCCTGACCCAAAACCAAAGCCAAGGAGTCAGACTTCAGAATCGGAAGTAGACAGGAGGCATTATGAAGAGGTTGTAGAGAGTTATCGGTGTGAAAGGGAAAGAGAGGCAAAGCTCAGGAAGGAAAGAGAGGCCAAGCTCAGGCTAGAACAACTAGTACAGGAAGAAAAACGAAAACTGGGACTGTCATTGGAAAGATGGCAAACTGCAGCAGAGATGGACAGAGATCACCCACCAGCTCAGAACATGCGAAACATGCCCGCATCTCAAAGCACCCCAAAGTGGAAAAGACTTGGAAGCTCAATTCACACAGCGAAATGATGACGGACTGGAACGCAAACGTGCCTACACAAGCTTGAGCAGCAGGCTGATGAAATAATTGAGGAACTGAGGAAGCTGCCTGAGAAACCAGATTCACAACCAGTGACGTTACAACTGTCAGGAACCATGACATCACACAAAGACAGCTGCTTAGCACACATGCAACAACAGTTGAGTAATATTGACGATGCCCTTCACGTGTTAAGCCAACAAGATGAAGAAGATCAAGTCCAACACCCAACATAAGTGTGAATGGTTTGATGAACAGCTGGCCAAGAAAACCCACAAGCAGGAAAAAACACTTCAGAAGCCGCCTAAACTGTCACCAAGGAGACTTCGCAGTGGGAAACAGCTCCCTTCACGAGATGACTGCAGTGACAGTGGAGAAGATGAAAACCTAATTGACATTGGTCCAAACCCAGTACACTCCATGTGCCCCATAATGACAAAGTCCAATGGTCAGAGACAATATGTGTGCCGTGGTCCTTCTGTGACATGATAGGTCTTGCAGACAGACTGCCAGACCTCATTTAAGGAGCCAACAAATGGATTACAGCCTTGGAAGAGAGCACAGCTGGAATAACTCTAGCTCTAGGGGACATTAAAGCAGTGCTCATGCACATTATCGGAAAACACTCTACAGAAGATCCTTCTTGGAGCGGGATTGAACGCATTGATCGGAGGAAATACTGCAGACCCCGTTGGTTTCAACGGACACCGCAACCAAGTATGGAGAGAGCTACGAAAACATTACCCAGAAAAAATGGATCCTTCAAAACTAGAAGGAGAAATGTTGAAAGAAAATGAATGTCCAGCAAAATTTCTGCATGCATACCAACGAAAGTGGCGAGAGGAGACATGGAATGCCAACAGCACCACCGAAAGCCTGTTCAAGGTAATGATAAAGAAAGCCATGCCAGCAGAAGTGCAGAAACGACTGGAAAATGTGGTTGGATTGATGAAAATGGACTGGCCACTGTTTTCAGAACATCTCATACACCATGTAGAGAGTGTGAGAAAAGAAAAGCAGAGAGAGGACGATGCCAATAAGCTGATGTCCAACAAGCTGACACAATTGCAGCTATCTGAATTGAGCTCCAAACACAAAAAGGAAAAAGCTAAAGCTCCAAGCACCTGTGGTCACAGTGGAGCAGCCTCGAGCACAGTTCAAAGTCAAGGCAACTCCTCAGCTGCCAGTAACACAACCACTACAGCAGACACTGCTCCAAACACCAGCGCCACAGCCAACGGATCAATTGGGAACTGCACCAGCAACGTTGCCGCCGACTATTCATGTACATGTTGAACATCCGGAACCACGTTCATATGCTAACCGTCCTAGAGGACAGGCTGGACCCAGGAGAGGCCTATTTCGTCGTCCTCAATGGAATGCACGCCCTCTACAACAAAGAGACCGTTCTGAATCCACACCCCACCTGAATGCAGGTCCAAATGACAGAAAGTGTATGCTGGGGATGTGGTCAACAAGGTCAT
The DNA here is from genome assembly GCA_023238725.1 of Scortum barcoo. NCBI lineage: Eukaryota > Metazoa > Chordata > Actinopteri > Centrarchiformes > Terapontidae > Scortum > Scortum barcoo. Next base: position 11,927,665 of record CM041534.1, on the reverse strand, counting down.
CAGCGAAAAAAAGACTGTCCAGATAATCCGTGGACAGGACCGGCTAGAAATTGGCCTTAGGGGAGCCCAGAGAAGCCTGAGGGGGATGTAATGGCACCTGCAATTTCATCACAACCACATGATGAGCCCACAGTGACTGTTACTATTCAAGGTCAAGATCATGACTTTATGGTAGACACGGGAGCCACTTATTCATCTATAAAAAGTTCTGACTCCCATCTTCCCCTTTCTGGCTCATCAATAAAAACTATAGGTTTCTCTGGGAAAACCCAAATTGTTCCCCTCACTCAACCGGTCCCCATGCTGATAGCAGGAAAAACTGTTGTTGCACCACTTCTTTATTCTGACCAGACGCCAATTAATCTATTAGGGAGAGACATTCTATGTTCTCTAAAAGCCAGTGTCATGTGCACTCCAGATGGAATTTGGCTAGATCTGCCTCCAGATCCCTCACAATCCACCACCATGATGCCATCCCTGGTGACAAATGACACAGTGCCGTTGAAAAATGCAACTGTATATTGGATCCAGTGGATGCAAAACTCTAACTTACAACAAAAATGGAACCAATGGAAAATTTGGGCACAAAGCCAAGTTCCATGAAGCACAAGAACCAAAGTTACCCCTGCATTGCACCCTCATGTATGATGGTCAACAGGAACATGTGGACTATGGTGAATGTTGGCAGGAAATGATCAACAACAAACGCTATACTACCTGAAGGCTCGAGACATATACATTGGTCCACAAGGAGCTGCAGCAGCTGTGCAACTCCTCACTTGAACTGCAACAATGGTTCTCAGTCCCAAAATCTACTCCTCACATAACTCTGTTAATAGCTAGAGGTTATGAATCCCATGATCTAGGACCAATGATGAAAGACGTGCTGCAGATCCCTGAGTGGCAGCAAACCATGAACAAACACTTGCATGTTTCTCCTGATAAACAGTACATTAGAATATCTGTTAGCACCACTGATGAAGGACAGGCGAGGAAAATATTAGTATCTAATGACACCCCTAAACAACTACCACTCACAGCAGAGCACACGTCAATCTATTAAAACAAGTACCCACGACCCACGCAAGTATGGTCACAACACAAGACAGATATAGGATTAGTGAAATCTGCACAGCCCATTAAGATCAAGCTAAAACCTAATATCACATTACCGTACAAAAGGCAATATCCACTGAAACAACAAGCTGTAGAAGGCATCAAGCCCACCATTGAGGGTTTGATAACTGCAGGAGTTGTTAATTAAAACCAAAAGCCCCTGCAACACTCCAATCTATCCAATCCAAAAGCCACATTCTCCAGATTATCGCCTGGTACATGACCTGCGCATTGTCAACTCCATAGTCGATGCAGAAACTCCCATAGTACCTGATCCACACACACTTTTGTCAAACATCCCACCAAACACCCACTGGTACACAGTCATAGATCTATGTTCAGCATTTTTTAGCGTACCTTTACATCCCGACTCACAGCACTTGTTTGCATTTACATTTCAGGGCCAACAGTACACTTACACTTGGTTACCACAAGGTTTTGTTGAAAGCCCATCAATATTCAATAGAATTTTGGCAGGAGATTTACATCATCTTAATGTACAGAGCACAATCATTCAATACATGGATGATATTTTGATTGCTAGCCCTACTAAAGAGCAATGTGAGCGAGACTCTATTACTGTGTTAACAGCACTTGCTAAAGGAGGACATAAAGTGAGCAAAGACAAACTTCAATTCTGCCAAAAAGAGGTAGAGTATTTAGGGAGAAAACCTAGCGGTAATCAGAGAAAAATAGCCTCCTCTCACATAGAAGCAATAACTAGAATACCAAAACCACAAACTGTAGGTCAAATGCTGTCTTTTCTGGGAATGGCTGGTTATAGTAGAGCCTGGATTTGTGATTACGCTATTAAAGCTGCTCCTTTGAGAGCATTGATACGTGCCGTCGGACAAGCAGACAATTCAGCTACGTTACGGTGGACTGATGTTGCTGAACAGAGCTTTCAAGCATTAAAACATGACCTACAAACTGCTCCTGCACTCGGAAATCCAGACTACAGCAAGCCATTCTATCTGTATGTTGCAGAGAGATCGGGCTATGCTTGTGCAGTATTAATGCAAGAAACCCCAGTAGGTAAACAACCATTGGCGTATTATACTACCAAATTGGACAATATTGAAGTAGGGTTACCACCCTGCTACCAAGGACTGGCTGCAGCCATCTTTGAGTTCCAAAAAGCGTCTTCTATTACCATGGGACATCCTGTTACTTTATATACGTCCAACCAATTACATGCATTATTAACGAGTCCACGTTTTGTTCTAACACAAGCAAGAAAAACCGGTTATGAAGTTATACTCTACACCGGAACTGACAATTCAGCGTTGCAATACAGTGAATCCTGCAACACGTTTGGTGTTGCCTGAAGAAGGCACACCTCATGACTGTATCCAAAAGACAGAAGCTTTCCTGAAACCGAGGGAAAACATGTCAGCAGACTTGACTTATTTTGTTGATGGTTCATGTTTCAGAGATGCAACAGGAAACCACGCAGGCTATGCTGTGATACAATTGAACCCTGATGACACCTTTACCGAGGTACAAACAATGAAACTCCCTCAACCTTGTTCTGCTCAGTTAGCAGAGATCAAAGCACTGACAGCAGCCTGCCAATTGGCAAAAGGCAAACGTTTTAATGTATATACTGATTCAGCATATGCCTATGGCGTATGTCATATCAATGGCAAAATTTGGCAACAAAGAGGCTTCAATAGGGCAGATGGCACACCAGTAACTCATGGTGCTGCTATTTCAGCTCTGTTAGAAGCTATCCACCTTCCATCCGCCTTAGCCATCATCAAATGTCCAGCACATCAAAAAACTGATTCTTTGATAGCAAAAGGAAACAATGTAGCTGATGAAGCAGCTAAACGTGCCAGCAACCTGCAATGTGTATAGGCCCTTTGTTGGTAGCAGAAGATTGTGAACCCCTTACAACGTTGACCTCATTGATAGAAACACAACATCAAGCTAGCATTTATGAACAAAATGTATGGCTTAAGACGCGGAGCTATTAAATGTACACAAGATGGTCCACACAAAGACCTGTGGCACAGCCCACATGGTCACTTCGTGTTACCCATAATGCTGCAAAAAACAGCTATCCTTAATGCGCATGGCCAGGACCATTGCGCAAGGGGGGAGGTCTTGAGACGCCTTAGAGCTGTTTGGTGGTCACCGTTTTTAGCAGCTACAGTAGATAGAACTTTAAATGAGTGTATAGTGTGTGCACAACATAATGTACGAAAAGCTTTTTCAGCACCTATATCTCATATACCGCCTCCAGATGGTCCTTTTAGACAACTTAATGATGGATCATATAGACATGACAGAGCGAATTAGGAGGTTACAGATACGCTCTTGTAGTAACTTGATAGGTTTAGCAGATGGATTGAAGCAGTTCCAACTAAAGGAACAGATGCTAATTCAGTAGCTAAGTTTCTATGTAAAGAAGTTTTTCCAAGATTTGGTTTCCCTGATACTATCAGTTCAGATAACGGTCCTGCATTTGTGGAAAATATAACAAAAATAACTTTTAAGATGTTAGGAATCAAGCAAAAGTTCGGATGTGTCTATCACCCACAGTCGCAGGGTGTGGTGGAGCGAGCTAATGGAACTTTGAAAGCTAAGCTAGCCAAGATTAGGGCAGATAGTGGTTGTAAATTAAATTGGGTGGATGCTTTACCGCTTGCTTTGATGTCTATGAGGTCACAAACTAACAGACTAACTAACACACCTAACACTGCATGAAATGATGACTGGAAGACCTATGCCTGTGCCATATCTTAGAGGACCTTATCAAGGGCCACCCTTAGAACAATGTGAAAAAGAATTGGGGGCCTATTTGCAACATTTGACCCAAATACATAAAGTTGTCTTCCAACAGACTAAAGCAGCAGCTGAGGATCGTGAAGCTGAGATTCAGCCGCAACTACAGAAGGTGAAGCCTGGTGACTGGGTATACGTCAAAGTGTTCAAAAGAAAGTGGGACCAGCCCAGACGCGAAGGTCCTTTTAAGGTTACTCTAACAACTCCTACCGCTCTTAAAGTGCAAGGTAAGACCGTTTGGTTTCACCTAAATCACTACTGCAGAGCAAACGATCCAAGTGAGACTGTGAGATCACAGCCCGGACCGAGAAGGGGCGACGACGCAGCGCCCGCAGGGAGACACTCGGCCGCGGAGACAGCCCAGAGGAGAAAGCGACGCCTGCCTCACCACCATACAGGCAATCGCAGAGGCTGGCAGAAAGAAAGGGGAGAGACAGTGGAAATACACAGAGTAGTGGTTCACTAGCTACTAGACAGAGTCACATATCAGACGAGCTAGATGACACAGAAACAGAAAATGAAGCACCACCATCAGACCCAGAAGAGGAGCCAGCATCTCACACGCTCCAACCAGAAGCCGATTCACACATGTATTTTGATTGGGAAACAAAAAGCTGGAAATACATCACAGATTAGTTTGCCTTTGCTTGGGGTGGGGACACTAGTGATGGTTATAATAATTTGGTTGCTTCTGAACTCAGCTCAACACCTAGACACACAACACTTAAAAACCAGTAGAGAACGACTTGTTGAGTGTGCATTGGCTGCAGGAATGAAGGCAACACTGAAGGGAGTACTGATGACCAACAAGAGCACAACCATCAAATATGAGAGTTTAAAAATGCATAATCAAACATTAACAATAGAATCAAAACAGGAAAAAATGAACTTTCTTTCCAATCAGTGAGCGATGCAAGATAGAAGGTGTGGTTGTTATAGACATAAAGTGCACAAAAAACTGGTGTGTAGAAAACAAGACAAACAAAATTGTGACTAGAGATTTAGCAAAAAGCATGGTAATGATTATTAACAAACAAGATAAGACCAGAACCCGAATTCCCAGAGCATTACTACCCAAAATGATTAAATGGAAAACCCCAGGATGGGAAAATAATATGTTTTATCAGTGGATGAACTATTCAGCCAGACAAGTAAGTAACCGAACCTGTGTAATATGTTATAACTCTAAACACAAGCCTATCATTTTGCCTTTTCCCCGGATTTGTTGACGGAAAATGTGACAAAAAGAAAACATGCCTCGTGGAATGTACAATGCACATGGCTGCAAGACTAAACAAAAGTTGGACAAATGATACCTCAATCTGTCCATATGCATTATCTCCAGAATTACCTGTAATGACTCCTCCAGTAACACAAATTCTAGAAAATACAGTGCACCCATTCTGCATAGTCAATAAACATACCTTACGCCGTGCAGTCAAAGAAGGACTTCTCCAAAGTCGACTTTCTATGCTGCCACACAAAGGAAACTCAACAACAAAAAGGAGCCTATCAATTTACACTACCACAAAAAATGCATCTATACAGTGTAGTGTGACCAAATTGTTCAGAATGGAAAAAGAGTATATGTATGGCGAAACGGAACATATGTCAGGAGGTTTAAACTACTGAAGATAACCAACCAGACATACCCATTGGCAGACATATTTTGGCTCTGCGATGATAACATACAGGTAAAAGCAACTTTACCAGTAAATTGGACTGGCCTATGTGCACCTGTCATGGTGACCGGACAAGTGACTGTCCCCATGAATACAGGAGAAGAAGGTAATTTGACTGCCATACTGAAGCAATTGAAAACAGCCAGAGAAACAGCAAAATTCAGAGGAATACTAAACCACATTGGTTGGAAAAGGTATGGAAAAGCCTTGAGCAACTATCTTGGTCAAAAGTCTTGTCAATTCATTGCATTAATTCTAGGTGTCCTTTTTCTGATCGCTTGTGGTAATCCTGTGTTGTGTATTTCCTCTCATCAAGTTGATGATTGGATGAGCTACCAAAGCCATATTTCAATTTCCGGTAGACTATCCAGCAATCCGTGGTTCTAGATGAACTACCTGACCGCCAATTAAACTCACTGACTCAGACGACACCGATTCACAGATAACTTTGTAATGGCTGAAAGTGTGTCAGTGAAAAAGTACAGATATAGGCGTGGCAAGAAGAAGCCAAAAGATCAGAGGACATATAATGCAGCTCTTCAAAATATATTTAATCAACTCCCATTTGGACCTATTGCATTCGCTAATTGCAAACTCTGTGAATTCACCAGGTTATCCGCTAATGCAACCACCCTTCCAGATTCGCATCTACTCCATGAACACCAATCACTGGCAATGGACTGAACAGTGTTATACACTACAAAAAGGTTTGGTTCTGAGAACATACCAAGTACCAATTTATTATGTTTATGATTTGGTTAACGAACATTCTTGCATTCCTCTGCTCACCCAAGGAAAGATAAAAATAGTTGCCATATATCTGCATTCAGACCTTTTATTCTCCACTCATTAAAGTCTGTCTAGGAAAGGTAGTGCTGCAGTTGCACATTATTCACAGCAATGTCATAAGGCATATAAGTCATATGGGGATATAAAAAAAATAGTGATAGCTGGAAAAGTGGTAGGCTATCAGGACTATTCCAAAGGCCAAGCCTATTCTCTTGATGAGGTAATGATGTATATCTCATCCGAGTAGGAAAAAACATGGCTGACCCTCGGCGAAACTGGTGGCAAGTCCCTCAGAATATGCCTGACTTAATGAGACAGGAGGAGTCCCAGCCTGGTCCCAGTTCACGACCCCAAGGGGTGAGACCACTGATGCCTGCCCGAGACCAATTCATGCCGTGGCAGAACCGGTTGACACCTCCTCCACCCTATCGACCACCTCCACCGCAGTGGAATCTATTCCAGCCTTGGCAACAACCGTTGGAGCCCTCAACATCATGGCAACCAGGACCCGTTGTGGAACAGCCACCACCAGTACCCAAGAATGAGCCGGATCCCTTTCCCATGTTTCCAGGAGGCTGTTCTCAGCCATTGCTCCCACCATGCCAAAATCTCTCTGACAGTGGGTTTGAACCCCCACAGGGTGTTCCTTTCTCGCCCGCTTTTCCTGACCCACTGCCAACACCTCAAGGTTTTGAATCCATCCCAATGATTCCACAAGCCCCATTGTCACCACCTCCTGCCGCACCACTGCCCTCTGCTCCACCTCCAGTGCCTTCTACTCAGCAGCCCAGTGCCCGCAGACGCCTCACCTTTCGTGAAGTCGGAAATCTGTCCAGACTTCAATACTCCCGTCTCCGTGACACCCTTAACATGGAGGATCGTCTTCTCCTTACAGTGGTTCGCCATGGTTTAACGAGCTGCCGTAGAGAGTTACGCAGGAAAACGAATGCGCAGGTGGTTCGTGCCCAATTGAAAACTCTCAAATTGGTGAAAAACCGCTTCTCTGTTGTTCTGCCCACATATACAGGCCCACCAAACCCTTCTGCCTCACCAGGCCCATCAGGCCTACCAGGCCCATCTGGCCCTCACTTAAAATGGCTGGGGTGTACGACGTGCTCTGCCCCATCGCCATGATCTCCGGCTGGAAGATCTCAAGTGGATACATAGTTACATACATAACCTGCTTCCCAGGCTTGGATACTTTCTTTACCATCATGAAATGTTTCCATCCATGGACTCACGCTAGAATCCATAATTATGGACTTTCACTGTGTTTTAATCATGGACACTGCCCACATCTCATGCTGTGATTGCATTTACATATATATGTTGTGTTGAGTGAATTTGTGTGTGATTCCATATTACTGTCGTACTATCCATCAATTATCACTCAATCAGTATTATTGTGCTTAGGAGGTTTGTACCTCATTTTAATTGACTACTGATTACGTGCCTGATCTACTGAACTAATCCTATCATTGTTTGACAATATTGTTTTTAACATAATGATTTGTTGTGTGATGATGACATTAATATTTCTCTGAATAATCACCTATTGATCATTAGTAGATACACTGGATAATTTACCATACTATCATTATTTTGCTAAATCATGAGATTTTCATTTTTGTATTATTGCTTGTTTTTTGGAAATACTACTGTGCTTTACAATGTGTTGGATCCATGTGGTTGGTGTGATTACATCCTACGTGTATTAAGAACCGATGCATAATGCCATTCCTATATTTCGTGATGTATTCATCACGAAAGAGGGCAAATGTGGTGTCAATTTTCAAAGCCTTATGTCTATGTATGTAGATTTCACAAGGCCGCTATTTACTTACTAGGCCTCATTATGATCACTAACATTGATTTATGGTAAAACCCTTTGTGACTAACTACACAAAGAAAGTACCAGAAAATACCAAAGTAATTGTTATGAGATTGCTTACTTTTTAAAAAACCAACCAATAGAAATTCTGACTCCATTAAAAATGAAATGGTGTATTTGTGTAAACAAAATGGACTCCCATTAGATAAATCAGACTCCATTAAAAAGTGGTTTTATGCATAAAAGGGTAATCCCAGACACCAATAAAAGCCACTCCCAAAATATGAAAGATGAGAGAAAGGGGCATGGCAATACATGCCCCTTGGTCTAAAACACACCTACAACTCACAATATAAAAGGTGATGCACAAAGGTTCAGTTGTTCTGCAGGACAGCTCATGCTTTTTGCTTCGTGCTGAAGAATAAAGCTCTTTGGACTCAACTTTGCTGGACTCCAGTGCTTATTTGGACTTAGCATTTTCCTCAGAAGAAGATTTAAATACTTAGAATCTTTTTGAGCAAAAGACTTAGAGAAAAAGTAAGGTGCGGAGAGCCAGGCAGGACCAGACTTTGTCTCCAACTGGCCCTTGGACTTAGTCTACAGCTCTGCCTGAAAAAATCCACATCACTGAGAGCCGCACTCCACTTGTGAGTGCACATGTGAGATGGAGCACTGGGAGCTTGCTCATAATGTAAAAAGTATGAAGTGGGCTCTTTATGGAGTATCCTCTGATTGGCATGATACTGTGGTAATGACAAATAAGACATGAGGTAGTGAGCAGGGAGAATTTGCTTCAGCTCAGAGGCGGGGGTACTTGAACAAATTCTGGGTCCCCTTGACTAAAGCTAACTTGGGGCCCTTACAACAATACTTATCCATAATCTATTTTCCCATATCCTTGTACAGGACTCCTGTATAGCTCCGAGCTCTTTCAGACACCGTGCACCTGTCCGGCAGACATCCCAAGACATTGAGAGGGCTGAGGAGCTAACCTGTAGAGGACTGCTTGCCCTTTTAGGAGCCACCAGCATTTGGAGTTTCTGTTCTCTGTTTTAAAGCAGTTTTTGTTGCTTCTTGAGTTTAAGTCCTACTACAAACAATAACCAAAAAAGAGAAAATGAAAAAAGTGGGTTGGAGCTACCGTGTGGCTTAGGAAGAGTAGCACTGGCTTTGCTCACAGTGATCTTCAGTCTGAATATCCAAAACTCAAACACCCTGGGTTAGCGTTGTATGAGCAAGCAATGTAATTTGTAAACTGCTAAGCAGGGCTGCTATTTGCTGTGCAATTAAATAAGGAGAGTACAGCATATACAAATTGGTGAATCCAGGGTTTAACCCTAATAATGTGGCTGAGTTATCCTTATTAAAGTTACTTTTAGCCAAAGGGTAAGATATTGCTGAATATAACACTTTCCGTTTCTGCATATAGTCTTTTCCATAGATATCCTGCAACCAATGAAAAACTTGAATGGTATGTGTGAAAGGCTCTCCAACAGACCGCTTTGAATTACTGTAAAAGGTAAAAGGGCACCATGTTTAGCTTCTTAAATGCTTCACACACCATCAGCCCCCATCTGTCCCCAGAAAATTGTAAGGGCTTAGCTTTCTTCTTTGTCAATGGCTTCTTTAAAGCCGGGCCATGATTTAGTTCAACTGTCACCGCAGATTTAATGGGATATTATTCATGCAGCAAGACAGGCAATAAAAATCGCAAGGCTTTTAAAGCATCTGTGTGAAAAAACTGTGACATGTTTGAAGCAGGAATGAGAAAGAGGAAACTGAGAAATACAAGAACATGTCCACATTTGTGTTTTCTAAGTCACAGCAAAGCTCACTGACTTCAGTGAAAGACTGAGTTGATAGGCTTGTTTCACCTGCTGAGCAAACAGCTGCTCCTGAGAAAGGACATCCCATCATCTTTAGGTAGTTAAGCCTACAAGATAAGTGTTTTCGGACATTCATTTCAAGTGGAAGTTTACGTGCCATGTTCAACAATATACTGTAGCTTTGGCACACTAGGCCACTATGTACCCCAAAGACAAAGTTTTTTTTAGAAAATCACAAAGCCACTGCTGCAAGCAGTCACATTCAGCTGTGCATGCTTTGAATTTGCAATGAAACCCATTTCCATCTCTGTGACCTTTGGTCTGCCATTTTCTGTCTGAACTGGGATATGGGGTGGCTGTCCCAAGGTTTTTATCTCAGCAACTCTCAAGAAATGGTGCTCTAATTCATGGTCCTGCAAGACAGACTATGTAGCTGTAGGTGAAATTGAAAGCCCAGAAGGGACAACAAAACTGCACATTTGACATAAAGTATCGAGATTCTCTGATTACACAGCATCCAAACCATAAGCAGTATTCTGCTGAAATCTGGTCTACTCCTATTTTTACCTTGTTTTCTTTCTAAGAGGGCTAACTTCATGCATGTACTATATTAATATATCCACTTTAAGATATCCATGACTGAGATTCTGCTGCCACCTCAATAAAATGAGGGTGAATGGGATTTCACTTGTGGTGTTGGTTGATTGTCAAGAGTAATGGTACAATGCTTTTTTAAAAAAATCTTCAAAAATGTATATTATTGTTGAGTATTTCAAATTTCCATTTAATGCATTGTGTTTTGGGTGAACTGAGTGTTACTGTAACACAGAACTGAAAGGGTTAATCTGCTGCACTGCTGCAGAAATAACTAATCAAACATATTATTGTGAAAATGATATTTTTAAATGTTAATTCATATTTATAACTTAGCATTCACTACATCACTGGGAAAATGAATGTGTCATAAAGCCCAACTACTCAGTATTCATTCAGTGTTACAAGAATTCTCATCCAGTGCTACGGAAAGGTCAACATTAAGCTGTTTCTGTGAGTAAACAGTCAACTGCTCAATCTCCTCTGCTGGCTGGTCAAGAACTTTGTTTACTGTCTGCATACATTGGTCAGAATCTCCCCATTCAAGTCTTTTGAGACTCTTCTGCCACAGAAGACATGGTTAATAAAAGTGATTGATTTATGGATTGAAAACTGCAACATTTCCATTGTATTTCATAAACCATGAAAATTCACCTCTTCTCACCTAACCTCATATACAGGCATGTTATCACCATTTAAATTAATATAAAAGAGTATTTACACACCCATCAGATATTGAGGAACATTATAATCCATTTGGTTTCTGATTAATGTGAGTCCACATTAGTCCGCATTCACTCTTTTTCAGCTCTGTTTTTGGCCTCCACCAGCTCCTGAGAAACTGATCTGGCTCTTCAGGTGCAAAGTGCCACCATATGTTCTCCAGTGTGGAATTAACTGTGTTGTGGTGCTGATGGAGTACTGTATATTGGGTTAAAAACTAAAAACTGCTGCCTGCTGGGGCTGATGGTCAGTATACGTACAAGTTGGAGTGGATTCATTACTACAAGTGACCTTTGTTAATATGTAAATATCGATTATAGCCACTATAAGTTAGGAAGGTCAGTTACTGTAATTTGCTTCATTTAGTTTTGTTCGTAGTTGTTGTACTGCACTTATTTTGTTTGTTTTGTTGGCCGAGCCCACTCTGAAGTGACTGCACCATCTTTTGTTTCACTACCACTGTGAGTAATCACAGTCGTAGTTAGACTCTAGCAATTTATCTCTGTGGCTGCTTGGGGCTTGTGATGCACTCACTGGCATTCTGTGCAACTTGAACCAGAAATGACCTGATTACACTACAGGTACTGTAAAGTATGTATCCATTTATCAACACTGATGCATTAAAATTCTTTGATTATACCATGAAAGCTTATATAAACTTCTATATAGGTGTTGACTACAACAGAGGAGATACCCAGTCCGCCCTTTTATCCTCACTAGAAAATAAAATGAAATATCAAAGCAGACTTTATATCACTGTGTAATAGACCTAAAGATGAAAGAGTGCATTCGCTATATATTTTCAACATGGTGAAATTAAAGAAAATATCTGGCATAAATCTTGGCACCTTCTAGATTGTGCCAAAGGCAAAAGGAGCAGGCCAGAGAGAGAGAGGGGCAGACAGAAAGCTTTATAAAATGGATCAGTCATTTTCATACATATTTATCATGTATAAACAATGATATTTCAAAGAGGTGGCTTTGTGAAAATTTGCAAGCAGGTGACAAATGTGTAAAAGATGGGGCAATGCATTAAAACAGTACTTGTTATTAACCACAATTTGATGAGGAAATCAAACCTTATCTTGGTTTTCCTCTTGCATTTTTTGTACTGAGGTACTCACAAGGGCGCTGCAAAATACAGTCAACTGGCTAAGGGTTTCTTTACAGTTTTACAGTTAAAATGACACATTTAGCAGTTATTATTATGTAACAGTTTGCACACTTGGAGATAATGTGGCTTAGGTAAATGTTAAAGTCTCAATAAACTGCCTGTGTGAATGTCAGTTCTACATAATGAGTTCTCCAATAAGCCCATGTAAGCTGAGAGCAGGTGTGCAGATTAACGTTCGGCTGACAGGTTATCAAAGTTATCTGTGTTGAAAGTTTTACAGGATCGATACTTTAACATGAAAAATGCTTTAACATTTTGTTATAGCTGTATGCAGTATGAGGGGATGGGGGATCAGTGTGTTGTTTGAGAACAACTGCTAAAAAACTGTGTATTAGAAAGAGCAAAGTGATAAGTTTGGAGATGCAAAAAGCATGCAGTTAATTCCAAAGGTTTGTGGTGACACCCACCATCTCTTAAAATGCTTTAAAACCAAGTTTTATCACTGAGTTTTCTTCCACACATTGACACTCTTGTATTCACAACAAAAAAAGGATTTATGTAAATGTGATTCTGCTGTTAAAATGGTTTCAGTGTGGGTGTAAAATGGGGTTAGATGATGTGCCCTTTGTTTTTCCACATCTCTGAAAATACAGTAAAAAGTCAGAGCTTTCAATAACTATTTCAGTTCTGCTGGTAACAGGGAATAATCCTGAAACTGTGGTTAAAAGAGAGGCTCAGAATCTACTCTGTGTTTTCTCTGACTCAGCTACAGTAAATTGAGAGGCAAGATGAAGGGTATATAAAAAAGTGATATCTATATTTGAGTGTGAATCCATGGAAAAAATAAAAGGAGCAAGCAGTATGTTATTGTTACCTACAGTATGACCAATATGTTAGATGGATGTATCAACTGTGGATTATCTCACATAGGTAAAGGTAGAAATAAGACAGGTACAATATGCCTACGTTAGCCTACGTTTAACTATAGTGTTATGTACTGTAATTGTCATCTATTATAACAAGTACAGTAATAAGTGGGAAAGCTCTTCCACCTCCTGTCTTGTCACCTTATTTAAATGTTTGAGCTACAGTCCAGTCTTTTGCCATAATTAGGTACTGCTTCGATGGCGGATGAATATCACTTCCAAATTTGCTGCAGCAGAGTGTGAAAGCAAAATGTGGTTGTTACTAAAACACAGCTGCTGCTGCTGCTGCTGCAACACAATTTCATGATAAAAACATAATGCCCCTATTTGTTTTTCATTCTGATGGATATTTGGTGTATTCTTAATGTGAATAATCTACGCAAATTAATGAGTAATTGCCCACGCATAATACCTGTGTTTGACAGGGAGCGGACGTGGTGGAGCTAAAGTAACATTGCTTGATTTGTTTTTGGACAATCTTCTTTACTAATTGGCTTTTCCCCCTTTGATAATTGTCTCATTCTATTAATTGTTACAGCAAGTGTCATACAAGTTTTGAGAAAACCCAACTTATAAATAGGCTCAATCTGCAAGAATTTGCAAAATATGATATATTTGTTGTTGATAGCTTGATGATTTTTTTTCCCCTGCACAATCCCTTTCACTGCTGCAGGCAGCAAAGTTATTATTGTAACTGTACTACAAGGCTGCACTAATTAAATTTCATGAAGGTTATTTATCTTGTTAGTATTACAAAAGAAAAACAATGTGACTGTGTTTGTTCTTTGGTCCAGTATGTGTGTTTGTGTGTATGTGTGGGTTTGGAGGGGGGGGTTGTTGGGTTAGTTAATGTGTAGGGTGGGTAGTTTGCTTCCCATATGGCACAGAAAGAGAAATATGAAGCAGATAAAAAATCCACAGATAGTCAAAGACAGACAGATGAATAGATAGATAAATACTTCTACCTCCTTTATGTCTGTGCTTTTATGCACTTCTCTTGTTCTGGATGTGTGGAAGGTGACTATAATATTCCACTCTCTAGGAACAGTCGGGGAATGAAAATGTGTCTGGTTTAAACCCCCCAGTTATAACCTTCATTCAGGACTGTTTTACAAGCACTTGTACAGACACACACACATGCTCACACACACACACGCTCAAACACACACACACACTCACTCACTCATACACTCACACACACTGAAGGGGCTGTTGAAATGGCAGAGGTGAAGGACGGACATGATGATAATATTCATGTCATATAATACTGGGGGCTTTAAAGGAGAAGGACCAGGTCTTGAATGACGGTTAAGATATTTGTTATCATACAGTCGTAGCCTCTGAAGTGTTGTTCACAGAGGAGTGGAGGGACCCAAGAGCACACAGACATGTTATGCTCGGGCAGCATTTTTACATAAATAGTACTCCAGTTAACACACACATGCACAAACACCTGCAACACCTGTGGACAACACATCCACAAGTCTCCAAGCCCCAGTATCATTTACACATATTTACACACAAGAGGAGAGCAGAACTGACTGGAGCATAGTGCGCAAAGAAAGTGAGCCTCCCCACTGGTTAAAAGAGCCTAAATCTCCTGCTGAATATTTATTAACCCCTTCTGGCTCACCGGCGTTCAAAGAAGATGATATTCTCTTTTGCTCTCTCATAATGGTACAGTTCACAGAAGAGGTGAGTGCACGTGTGTATGCAGGTTTGTTGCACTGGTTGAACAACCACAGTCTTAAGGGATGCATTCGTTTGTATATAAATGTATATACTAATAGCTGGATTTATATATAAATAGATGTGGATATTTATGCAAAATTGGTTTGTAAAACCTAAGGCCAACACTTCTTTTATTCTTTCAACAATTTACCAATCAATATGGCCATGTTGTAATTTAATGGTACGACAAAGACAGCGAAACACATGGTTGGTCAAGCTTCAGGACCTTCATGAATTAGAAAATAGAGACCAAATAGAGTAATATTGCTGGTGCATGTGGCTAATTTTGTGCTCCCAAACCCTGAAATGAGGACATAATGAGAATTGCTCTGGCCATGGTCTGATCCCCCTTATCTAGCCAGAGTCCCTCATGAATAACTGTGAAAGTTATGTTGTTTCTGCAGCAGAGATTTACACAGTTATTCTAAGTTACCCTAATGATTACTTATGTGCTCAGCTGAACCCAGTAGCATCTAGGTCAGGGGACAGGTTGTTGTTGGTGTGTGGGTGAGGGGAACACTTTAAATGCAGACTTATGTGAAAAGAAGTTTTTTTTATACTGTATTTGTAAAAAGCATACTGTATGAAAAACTGAACAAATGAAAAATGATAAGGCCACATCATTTGCGGAAACTTTACATTCACATTTACACTGATGTTTTGAAAGCTAAAAGTAGAGTAACTTAACTAAAACCAAATCAAATCTAATTTTAATGAATTTAATTTAAATTTAATAACCAATTGGCAGTGTCTTTGTTAGCTGTGTCTCTGTCATTGGTGGACAGCTAGCCGTAACTTACGGCTAACTAAAAACCATTAACATCGATGGCTGTGGAGTACAGCTGGGAATTATTGGTAAATTACTGTACTGTACAGCACTGTGCTTTTTATGCATGCATACTAGCGGTTGCGGTGTAGGATCCGAAAGAAGACAAGCCAGTGTCCTCAAGGTTGTTGATACCTTGTCTGAATGACTAACACTTACAAACACCTACCGCACCATTAAGATGGCCTTGAAAACATAGCCCCCATCCAGCCCACATTCTGAAGACTACATATCTCCTGGGAAGTTCTTAGGTGTGAAAGCGTGCATCTTTATGAATGCTGAAAAGGTTGCTGCAGAATAAAAACATATGTGCTTCACTTTCACCAGTGGTGTATTTACCCATTATAATGAGACTCCTACAAATGTCTTATGAAACTTCTGCTGGTAATATAAAGTAAACTTTCCAAAGGCAGCAGCAGACATTGCTCAGTCTTATCCTAATCTTAATTTCTATGGAGTTCAAATGATTTTAGGATGGAAACACATCTGTATATATAATATATATACATTATATATTAAGCCGCATTCACCTGGGCTGTATTGGTAGTTAAGACTAGTGCAACAATAAGGGCTTAATACTAAAACTACACATAGAAGTATAGTTTCCATGTACCTCCAGTACTTTCCCTGTATTTCATTTTGTGTTGATTTCAGTGGTCCTTGTAACAAATGTGTCGGTATTTCACCTGACGTTGTGTTACATGTTCCCTCTGCGTCACTCCCCATTGTAAGGAGACTATTTCTCAGGATAGTGGGCGGCAGCTCTGCAGACGAAACTTCAATTAGCATCTGAAGCTAATCAAATGCAGTTAGAGCACCATTTTGTCTGATGTCGCATAAAAATCCATCCCGGTGGAAGGCCATTAGAATTACTATTAGAAACTAATAGAAATAGCCAATAATCTCTCGATTGGCCTTGTTATTTATAGTTATATTTCAGTCACATAAAGGCGTTGGTATTAAATTGAACTGAAGTTACAACTAAAGGGGTCATATCCTTGTCACAGTGCTAATGACTTCTACCATTTGCTAAATGCATGTCCTTGACTTTTGTGTAATTTAATCATTGGAAAACTAGACAAACATGTAATATAAAACATGCTAAAGGATTCATTTTCAATAGAGAATGGAAAGATACACAGAAGAACTCTCTCTTTCTCTCTACAACTACACACACACACACACATCCAAAATGGCCACTTTTTCAGAGGCCAAAACATATCTTCAGCCCTCCATCTTTCCTTATCCTTTCACATCTTGCAATTTAGGGACAATTTTGGACTGTCATATGCTGATCGAGGGCTGTATTCAGCTCTAAACCTTATAGCCAGTAAACAATAATTTTGTGTCAGTGAGGGTGGGGGTCCATTGATAAGGCCATTTAGCTTCTTTCACAACCAAATGATTCATTTACATAAATTCAAGATAAAATCCTTTTCATTGACAATGATAATTACACTCATTATTCCTACTCAAATAACCGTATCATCTGAGTGAATAGGCTCATAAATTATTGTATTTAAGTCATCAAGACTCTTTCTCTCTCTCTGTCTGCAATTGATAATTTTTTTGGCATTTTGCTCATATGAAATCATGACTTGCATAAGTACCAGCCATAATGACACACTTGTATAGCCATCATAGTCATTGTTACATCCCTCCTGCAGCCTTGCTCCACCATGATATGCTTTAAACAAAGTATGATAGTGCTAATGCAGGATGTTGTGCAGATGTTTGAAGGACTGATAACATTTTGATAACAGTGATCCAAGTGCATCATTAAATTCAAAGCCCCAAATGAACAAAAACAATTAAATGAATATTATTTTACCTTACTTTATCAAAGACTTTTGGTATTCTGCATCATAGGTCCAACAAACAACATTCTGCTATTTGTATATGATATTGGGATTCCACAGGGTTTTATACTGGGGTCTTTGCATTTTCTCTTCTGCATGTTTGTGACACTGTTATTCCTGTTATAAATATTCCTGTTTGTTTTTATCAGTTTTGGGCAGAAATACATTAGGCTAATAGCATGTGATTACTTTTTTCTTTAGTAACAAGCAGAGAAAGGGATTAGGTTTTAAAATCCCTCAATTGCATTGCAGTTACTCCTCCCAGCAATGCTCACTTACATTGCATTTTGTCAGCTTTTCATTCTATTACTGAGCATTATGGAGGACTGGTATCAGTTTCACATCCTTGTGTTCAGTGGACAGGTTGGGAAAGGCAACTAGTCTCCACCAAAGGCCTCTACCAAAACAGAAGAAATGTTACTCATCATATCAAGAACTGTGTCTGTCTAAATCCAGTTGTCTTACTGACACGGTGTGTGTTCTAAGATGCAACAACTGACAAGCCTACATCCAGGAATCACATTTTGCTGAAGGGTTGGCGTGTGTGAACCTGACAGCTTCACTATGAGGACTAAACTTCTGTAGTGTTGTTGTATGCACTCACCTGAGTTAATGTTAACAGCCAGCTGCTGATGGTGAGGAAATACCCCAAAATGACCAGCTGCATGTTAAACACGGTCTGCTTTCCTGTAAGTACAGGAGAACCCACATGTGGGTGTGGAAGCTTTGGAGTTGTTTAAAGGTAACGTAATGAACGTAACTAATTCATATTGCTGTTGGGTAAACTGTTAAGTAACATAATTGTTTGTTTTCAATTACTGTAATGAGTAATTGATTAAATATTTTCAAGTAAACTTCCCAAAAATGGCTTTAGTTATTAACAGTGGTTTCTTACTAAATAACGAAATGTTCAGTTGCTTTGTCTTTCTGGCAGAGACAGGTGGTGCACAAATATTAAATTTTACAGCTAATAGTAAGTTTTAGGTTTTGGACTGCCTAGTTACACTATTAGATACTGTGCCATACAAGCTGTCTGCTGTGTATGTGTTTGTGAGTGAATTCTGTCTTTTAGAGTTTTTGTTTGCTACTCGCACACACACATCTTGACACATCCCTCATTTTCCAACATTTGTCTGAGAAACGATTCCACATGACTTTCAGCTGAATGTACAACCCTCTGTTCTGAAGCCACAGGAAAATCAGGGCAAATAAATTCTCCCACTATGTAGCAACTGTGCCATCTTGCTCAGTGGCGTGATGATAGACGTAGATATTGTGATGTGTGTGTGTGTGTGTGTGTTGAGTGTGCACGAGTGTGTGTGTGTGTCTTTGTGTTCAAGTGCACACAGCTTGTTTTAGCGCTCGTGCATGTACGCATGAAGGTTACTATAGGAAGAAACCATTGAGAGTTTCCGTCTGTTTTCCGCCATCACACTGTGACTGTCTCAACCGCAATTCCACAGGTCATCTCATACAGATGGCTCCCCAGCCTTCAAGCCCTCTGTCTGGGTGAAGGCCCACAGTGTCCCCCCTGGTGTCCCGGTGCTCAGGCTTGGAGATGCTCAGTGCCCAGATGGCAGACAGAGTGTTCTATCGCCAATCATATACATCCATCCATACACACATACACACGCACTTTTACACACACTCACAAATACACAGTGACAGAAACGAGATCTCCTGCCCTACTGTCGACAATGTTAGGACCTCATTTTGTTCTCCCTTCAACCTATCCACCTTCTGTTGTCTCTCGTCTAGCACAGGTCTGCACGGTGGGACCTCTCTCCATCCAAGGTGTGAGTTGGATGGGCTAATCTGTTGCCAGGTCTGCCATCAGATGTCCCTCATGCTTCATTCATATGCCAAAGTGATGACTGACCTGAGGACTTAAATCGCCATGAAACAGCTAAGAACACAGAAACTGTTTCTTTTTTTTTCTTCTTTTTTTTCATTAATCATCAAATTCACCACAACCTTTCTCTCTCCTCTTGGGCTGGATCCAGTGCTTGAAGTGGAAAAAAGTAAGTGCCAATAACTCCCCTCACTGACATGCTAATGTGTGTATCGGTACCAGCAAATCATTAAGAATTACATTCTGAATTTCTACAGTGAATAAAAGATTCAAGATTTGATTTTTTTCCTCCCCAAGTCCGTATTTTCTGAATTCATTGTTTTACGATTTAAGCACATTTCGTCATCAGAAAGAGTGTCTAATCATTTTTTTCCCTAAACTATGTGTTGTAGTTTCATGAACAAGAGACCATTGATGTATGAAGTGATTTTAGACATTATACCGAATAAGAGTGATGTCATTGAATATTGAATATTTAATATTTTTATAGTATCTCCATTTAGTGTTGGACTATTTAGATTGTCCCCTATTTGTGCTTCTTTGAGGATGGGTCATTGTCCTCTTTGAGAGAGGTGTAGCTTCACTTTGCTTAGCAGTTACTGATCCGAGAAGTTTGAATCTGTAAATATATGTATATATATATAAACTTTACCAAACTTGTAATCCTGTAAAAATCCCTGGATAGTTTGTCTTCAGCCTACTTTTACTTTTAATGTGTCATATAGACAAAGCACCTCTGCATCACCATGTTTGAAGTTCTGTTGCGCCATCATGACTCCGAGCAGCTTGCAAGAGGAGCCGGTGTGTAAGAAAAATTCATTGCATGCCAAAGAGTAAAACCCAGTATTACAATATTGGTCCAGACACACCACTTCCCATCATATTCACTCTTTCAACCTCTTCGTGCTGGTGCACAAATGCTAAATATTCTTGAGAGACAAAAGCGACTGCTTTTCAGTGTGATACTTCTCATTTCTTTGAGCGAAAGAATAGAGGGGAATATTGACTCCTAAAGAAAGGCTATGCATTTAGCTGACTTCATCCAAGGCCTTCTCTTCTATTATTCAACGAAGGGTTAGCTGTGCTGTCTGAAAGACTCTAAGCACAGAGTATCTCTTCAAGGAGATGTTCATCTCTCTTAGTTTTAAAATCTATAATATTCTAACACCACACCACAAACAGTTCAAGCTTGGTTGGGTTTATAACCTTACGGAAAGCACCAAGACTCTAAGGGTCTTTGAAGGGTTGAGGCTCTGCTCATATCATTAGAGGGAATCTGCAAGGTTGGATAGCTCAGCTTCAAAGAAGAATGCCTCACTTGCCTACCAAGTAATTAATAATTCACCAGGCAAACAAACAAACATTGATCTTGGAGAGTATACCTTTAAAGAAAAAAAACACAAAAAAAAAAAACATTACACAAAACACACTGCCATCAGCACAGTGTGTTCATGTGCATCGAAACAAATACACACACACAGTGTTAAAATAGCACCTGCTTCTTAATCAGGAGAAAGTGTCATGGTAATAACGAATAACTTTCTTTTTTCTCATTCTTTTGCTAGTGCATTGCTTTCAACACATTTTACACACATGCCCACACACACACAGAGCACTTCCTCTTGCCCTTTTAGACAGACACCACAAAGGTGCCTTCCAATACAAATCAATTAAATGGCTCTCGTGAGAGAGCTGCGACATTTGCAGTTAGTGACTCTCTCCACCAGGTAGAGCGGGGCATGGACAATGCACCGTGTCAGCTCTCCCAAGTTTCTCTCCAAGTTATATGAAGACAGTGGTGCAGACAATGACTGGATATGAAATTGTACAAGATCCATCCATCCATCCATTTTCTGTACCATATGGCTTATCCTGTCTCACAGGGTCGTGGGGTGCTGGAGCCTATCCCAGCTGTCACTGGGCGAAAGGTGGGGCACGCCCCTGGACTGGTCGCCAGTGAAAGTCGCAGGGAGAAGGGATGAGGGGATGATATGCAGCAAAGAGCCCTGGGTTGGGATCGAACCTGCTGCATGGGGGTTTCGTCTCTACATCCATAGGTGTCGCTATACATCTAGTTGAACTATCCGGCCGCCCTATTGTACAAGATATCAAATATAGTTATTTCAAACTAATACAGCTAAATAAGACACAGGTTGAATCAGTGGCATGAAATCAATGACAGATTACCTTTCTTAGCCATCTTCCAGTGACGTGTATCTGGGCACAGCAGGCTTTTCTTTCCTAAGTGTCAAATGGAAGGTAGCCATGTTCTAGGACACTAATACTGTGCCAGCTGTTACAGGGTGATGCTGGTGGGTTTCAGCCAACAGCAGATCATGAGGATAAAAATGACAATTTAAAATGTCTAAGACCGGTATTACAGTAAGGTGCTTGTAACACTTGTATATTTACATTCTCTAGTGCAGTTTAATTAGTTTAATTTTTCAAAAAAACATCACCATGGGTGGCAGTCTTTCTAGTAAGAAAAGACCTCGTATTGTTTATCAAAGGGGTTATAAATGGCCTGGTCAGCCTTTAATGTTGATGATAGTAAGTGCTAACATTGTTTACTGTTATTACTGTCTCTCTACTTGTGTGTTTCCAATAAAGCACTCTTAAGTATGATGGAGCTGGAAGTGAGTGGCTATTGGAAAAATCTAATCGTGCAGAAACATGAACAAGTTCACTGTCTGAAGCACACACACCCTTGCAGCAAATCCTCCAGTGATTGCCCACTTTCCCTCTCAATCTCCCTCTGTCTCTGATACTCCCCTTCACCCCCTATGCCTGATGAAACCGCAATCACAATCAGTGCTAATGCTAACAGCCATTTGGTGCATCTGGGGAGGAACACAGTGCAACCAACCTAACAATGTCATTTCTTAGTTACCTCAGACTTTTGTTATGCTGGCTTTGACTCACTGGGAAGCTAATGAATGCCGTCAGCTTTCCAGTTCTCCGCCGCTCACCAATAACCGCCCCACCCCATCCATATGCACATGCACATACCCACATTAGCCCTCCAAACCCATAGCAGGAAATAAATGAAAATCCTTCTCTTTCTCACATCCATCGCACTCCATTGCTCACAAAGCCAACACTCCCTCTTTCCACTCGTGCCCACTTTGACACATGTATACAAGCCAATCACTTTTGGCGATCACAAATAATTAGCAGATGAGGAGTTCCATTCACACAAACAGGGCTCCGCGGGCATAGTTGCTTATCTTTGAAAATGAGTGCGTTGAAATTTTGCATACACAAAATGAACCTGCTCAACCCAATGGGGCCTGTCCTTATTAAAACTCAATGATCCCTTGTTCCTCATCAACTTTTTTTAGAAAGAGTGGATGACAGCATAGCTATTTTCAAGGAAATGTGCCAGCTTCTGCCGCTCAGATCGGTTGTTGCTGAGTATGCAGTGGCTAACATCTGGAGCTCGCTGGACTACAGCGACTGCTTAGCCTCAATGGTGGTCAAACTATTTTCACACTCCCCTCACATGGCACTTCATGAGCACCCATGGGTGTAATGACTCACCCGCCCTTTAGCCCTCGATGCACAACTCTCCAAAATTGGCCAACGCCTCTGTACTGCTCAGCATGGATGAGAAGGTCTTGTCTACTGTCTCTGATGGGGAGGCGGCATGTGCCACGTACGTCAGCCTCCACCTGTCGCCTCCACTCCAAGCTAATCAACTTCTTGGTGGAGCCCTCACATTGATGGTGGCAGCGAAGCTAGCATTCATCATTTTGGGTTGGAAACGATGTAAAACAGCACAAGGGCAGCATAGTGACATAGACCCTTTCCTAAGTTTCCTACTGAAAGAAAAGATTTACATGCTAAACTTTGGCACCTTCGACACTATGTTGTCTGCCCAATTTGTCACTCTCTCTGTAAGCTTACTGGAATTTCAAGTGGCCAGTGACATGGAAAAGATAATGGATAAGATGTCCCATCAATTTTTAGATTCTTAGGGTGTTTTACCTTTTGATAGTTGTCAGAAGAGAGAAATGAAGATTATGAGTGGAGTTTTTTTTTGTGAAATATAATCTTGATGCATCTTTCATGGCACATATAATCTATTTTTTAATGTTTTTGAAATATCTGATAGTGTAATCAGTCAGATGGTGTAGTTTGTTAGTGTATGTCACAGTGTACATCATTAAATGTTGATTGTTTTTAGTTATCTATCACACTGGTTGGGTTGGATGACAACCTTCATCACAAAATAAGTGAGTCCATTGGTATATATGGCTGTGTAAACTATTTTTCTAACTGATTTAACTGACTGGGATTGAAATCCTGTCCATTTAAACAAATTTGTGTTGAGTTCTTTTCATCAATGCCTTGCACCAACCTATGAAGTACTTATAATTATGTTCCTTCTGTTCTAGAGAGAGAACCACCACATCATGGTTGAACTGAATAACAGTAACACTATTTAACAAAATAGCCTACATTTTAGAGATTTATAAAGGATGACGATTAACATTTTTCACACATATTTACACAGTTTTCAGCTTAAAACCTTCAGCTCATTCAACTTTAACAATGTGACAGACTCTTGCTGAAACCATGGCAGACCATTATAAAAAGGTACCTATGTGTTTGTTTGCTCATGTCTGTGTTTATGGGGCCGAGATGGGACATTATGGGAACTGACAATGACCCACCATAGGATTTGCGGCGGAGGAGAGGCCATCTGAAAATAAGAGGGGAAAAAAAAGTGACGGATTGACAGACATCCGGAGACAGATGTGGAGTGATTGGCATGGGGAGAACCAGTGATTGATAGGCATAAAAAATGTAACTGATAGCTATGACAGCTCGGTGGTGGTGGTGGTGGTGGTGGAATGTGTGTGGGGTGTAGGTAGTCTCTTGACAATACGTCAGAAGTACAGCACGACTCCCCTGCTGACCCATTACACAACCTCACACACACACAGAACATTCTCCGACATACAATAACTACTACAAAATACATCCCCTTCTCTCTCCACCAGTCCCCAGTCTGCACTCTCCACCCTCCTTGGCCTGACCAATTACAGCAGACTGGCTTCTCCTTTGTTTCTGGACGTAAACAGCAGCCTCTCATCTACAATCAATGGCAGCACTTACACCAATTAGCCAAGCGTAAGGAAGAGGCTGGAGCTGCAGGAGAGTGTGCTCAAAGACCACTCAGGGTTCAAATGGGCATTAAAGATTGGCATCAGTGAGAGAATTAATAAACAGAGAAATAATTTCTTCCAAAAGTGCTTGTGAGTGACTTTCAGAAGCATTTCGATCTACGTTCGCTGTTTATTTGCTCTAATCTGACACTTGTGCTCAAAATAGTCCAAAAGAAAGACTCGCAGTGATGTAAATAGGATTAGCCAGATACAAATCTGTATTTCCTGAATCACAATTATACGAATATTCCTATGGGAATGCGTAACAGAGGTAGGGACTTATTTTGGGCACACATTTTTGGCAGAAAAAGGTGCTTGAATGCAGAACAACAGAGAGCAAAATTCTCATCTGTGTGAATGTCTGATGTGAGTGTGTGTGTATGTCTATGTGTGCAGAATGTGTATTTCTGAGTGTGTGTATATTTCTGTCAGAATTCTTCTCCATCTCAGTAAACCTCTGTAATTACATCCCAACAGAGGGAGGAATTAAACCCAGTTTCATCTATTGGGATGATGAATATGACAGCGTACTGTTATATAGACTTCATATCTGCAGACAAACACACATAAATCTCCGCCTGTGATGGTGCTGCTCTGAAGGCTGTGTAATTAAACATTGTTATATGAGAAAGTGAATTAATCTATAGTCTGTGAATGTGCCATCAGGATACGGTTGATGGCAGGCTGTGTTAGAGAGAGGATGATTTAGCTGACGAGGCTGGTCGTATAAAACCTGGGGGACTCAGTCGACGGTGAGCAGAAATGGTGTATAATTTGCAAGGTTCCTAAATGATGCCACTTTATTCATTTTTCAGCCATGAGTGTCATATTGATGGAACAAAGAAAGTCACAAAGAACATGATGGAACAAAGAGTCACCAAGAACAGAGAGAGCGCAGACACATGGCCATGACTGCAGGCAGATCAGAGTCTCCGCATTTACATTCTGACATATGAATCTATGGGTTCATGTCACTTAAGCTACTTGCTGCTTTTGAAAGTAGTTTCCTGTCACTGATGAAGCAGTGTAATCTTGGCAGAAGTGATTAGCAATGTCATCTCCTGGGTCTGAGTCCTGGTTCCGGTCTTTACAGCATGGTGCTGCTTGATTCACGATGTGGTTGGAGAACCACATAAGGTTGCATTTGATGGATATGTTGATCTGTACATGTCCACTGTCTTCACCCACAAATGATAATACCTAGTTTATACATTTTATAACTATCATACAATTTAAACATGCACTTAAAACAATAAGTCTGAATTACATGTAATTTCGTCACAAAATCCATTGTCATTTAATATTAGAAAACCGTAACCTTTGTGTGTCAGCCTGTTTAAAGCCAGATCGTGATTGCTGCTCCTCCTGGTGGCTAGATAAAGAATTATAAAGGGGCATTATAAAGCAGGGCTGTGATTGTTTTAGCCTAGGGCTCAGCATGGATCTGCCACTGATCTGTACGGGTCCTATGATGGACCAGCTGGTAATGCTAGATGTCTGCATCTGTATTAGAGCAGGATACGCAAACAAAACAGGTGACCCACTCACAAAAACATTACTTCATATCACCACTAGTGGTCAAAAACTCCACAGGGCACCTTTAAAAAACTGCTGCTCACTTTTGTTTGCCTCCTCTGCATAATAGCTTCCACAAACTTTTAGGTCTAGCTGGGCCACACACAGCCACACTTTTAATTTCACAAATATTATTTGGTTGCTTGCTAGGATACCTGGCAGGAAGCCAATTATACAGAGCAGTCTGTCACTAAGATAGACAACCAAGAGGCAAAGCAATTGTAGATCATGTTGTATTCTACTTACAGTAATGATCAAGTTTTTAAATAAAATGTTCTGCCTGATGGAAATTTCCAGCTAATGCGATTCTATTATTAATATTCAACATACTTTGGAACTCATTCTTGACAAAAACACCATAACGTTAGAAACTTTCATTATTTAAAAGAAATAAAATATTTTGTCAGATTTGAGCATCTTCTCATAAACTCATTATTGTAAATGTGTGTGCATCTGTGTGTGTGCATCTGTGTGTAAGCCCGTGTGTTTATGTGCATGTGTGTGCACATTCTTTTTTCAGTGGACTCAAGACCAATGGGAGCCAATTAGAGCGTAATGTTGGATATGACAAAAGAGACTGAGTTTGGTCCAGCCCACCCGTCTCTGCCTTGTACCCCCCTGGCTTGATAGCCACACAGAGGTTTAATAAGAGAGGTGTCTGGCACTCTCATCTCCTCTCAGACACACAGGAAGCCCAGCGGTCACAGAGTTTGGGTTTAGATGAGGTCACTGCCCCTGTGGGCTCAGCTGGAAGAAAGGAGACAGTGAAATAAATGGACAAGAGACTGGAGAGCAGAGGAACCAGTTACTGAGATGAAGCTTGGTGTGTCTCTCGGAGATATTATATAACAGAATATGGGATGAGATTGCAGATCAAATGTGTCCTATATAACTGGAAGTCAGACCCATCTCTCCTGTGGGGAAATATGATAGAACAGGTTCACCTTTCCACGTTCACTCTGTGAACTTATTTCAGTGGGTTTTTTGATGACTCAGGAGGAAGACCACCAATGAGTAAAATACAGAGGCAATTTTAATATTGTGTGGCTGTGCTGACATAGTTTGCTAAAGCAGAGATGTGGTTTAAAGTTGACAAGTAAACCAGTGGCTAAACAGTACAATTATAAGAATACAAGAATCTTAGTCCTGATTAACATTAAGAATTCCTGTATTGTTTAATAATGATATTACAATAATCAAATAGTCTTTAAAACATTTTATAGTGTCTTTATAGCTCCCATCAAGGGAACAACAAGCTCAATGCAGCAGCAATTGGGGCTGATGATAATGACTTCCCCCTGCAGACACAGAGCCTACAGGTGGGGCAGAGCAGCAGCAGCTACTGTAAGGCAGACCAAAGGAGTGAGCACCGATGACACTACCGCTGTAAGTAGAGTATGTCATGTGAGAGCAGCAGCAATCTCTGTGTGCCTGGACCAGCTTTCTCTTGTGCTGTTTTTTTCTTATTATTCAAGGTAAGAAGCCAGTTATTCATATACACATTTTTTTAAGAAAAGCTTTTCAGTAGGGTGTCATTCCTTAAGACTAAATGGTTGAAGAGCAGAAATAGATACTGAGCCTCAATAGACCATAAATCCACTACAGCCTCAAGACATTTTGTGTTTTGAATTGGGGATGGTGCTGAGAACTAAAAATGGCCGCCACATCTTGATCCGTATCTCTAATTTTCACATGTTGACACTAAATGAATTGCAGAAAGTAATGTTTTATTGGTAGATTAAGGTACACTGGAGGTTACGTATTAAGTGGCACGCTAAACAGCACCAGTTAGTGATTACCTTTATTTTTCCATTTGTGACTGTTTCATGTACTGTTCATAAATCTGTGAATACTTTGAATTATTTAGCGTGAAGTTGTAATGGATTGTCAAAATTTGTGCTTTCTACTGCTTTCTCCTGAGCAGTTCCGTCAAGTCCATCAGTACATGTTTTATATGTTACAGATCTGTGGCAATGTAGCAGCACCACACTGATTTACATTTTTCTGATTTCCAAATCGGCCCTTTCAGTCTCTTGCCACATTGACTCACAACCAAACCAGCATTCCCCTAAGGCATTGCTTCACATCTCTTGCATTGTCAACTACAGTGGGCACCAAAAGCCTCTGTTCTTCAGCTGGCAGAGGGAAGGTCTCCGGCAGCCAGGGCAGTTGGGAAGCATCTAAAGTCTTTCCACCACTCAGTGTGTTGCTGCAGGTTCCAGCTGTGTCACTCTGGGCTCCCCCTTCTTGGATTTTCCTTTGTTTCTCTCAGGTTGTCTTACACACAAAGCGCATCAGGTGCACTGAGGGACTTTTTGTATGTCTCACAGCAAATGTTGTAGCTTTGCAATCGTCTCACAGTTCCTTGATCTTTGCAGCCAGGAGTTAGGACCGTATGAGGATTCAAAGTTTTGTCGCTCTGCCATATCTGAGTGGTGGGTAGTGATCTGTAAATCTGAAGAACTAAGAAGTATGTCATAATTTGCGCGGATGACTTGCTCTGCAGAAATGACATTTTTACCTTTACACCCTGTTGAATCTTAGGTGTCTCTTTCTTTCAGAAAAGCAGGATGTAGTTTGGATGTATTGGACATATCGGGAGGGATATGGATGTCTAACACTAAAGACACAACATTCCTCTTCTGGCCCATCACAAATCTTGGGACAGTAACCAAAGCAGCATCCATAGTTTGTGAAGTGTGAACTCATCGAAGTCTGCGTAGTTCTCCTGTGAAGAACCAGACTCAAATGTGCCAGCATTGACAAGAGTGGACTTTAGCCAGGTCCTTCAGACAGAGCAACTCATACAGGATCATATATGAAAAAAACAACATCATGGAAACACACTAGAAGAGTCTTTTTCATTTAACCAACATGTTTTATATGCTGCTGTCTTAAACGGATAAAAAGCCTTTAACAGAAGGCTGAATCCCTGGCTGTTATCGTATGAGAACTATACCTATACAGTATTATGGCAGACTCAAAAGGATGTTGCTAAGCTTGTATGTTTTATTTTATCCTTTGTTACATGACCATCAACTTGGCTGGTGACCTAGCAACAGGAAATGGTAGTTTTCAGCCATGTTAGCAGCTCCAAGAGTGGCAATTTATGTCAGTCGCTAGGTCCTACACCTTGTTCCAGACTGAAGTATTTTTATAACTATTAGATAGATAAAAAATGATCTAATTGACAGGAAGCCAGTTATACAATTAACTGACTCTGTTTTACTACGTGCTTTATACTAATTAACAAATGTTACATGCTGAAACGTGAAACTAAGGTGGTCAACTGTGATGATGTATGTAATGTGTTGCTGTAATCTTGTGGTGCTCTACCTGCCCTCACACAAAACACCTCACCATGTACTAAATGACTATGTTTTCATGCAATCATCATTTTTCTCATTTAGTCATGTAGTTTTCCACATTGGAAATCAATAAGATAACAATTATTAATGCTGTTAAAATGATAAAATAATCACTCTCACATACAAAGACATTCATATCTGCTACACATTACCACATGTCCTAGAGTTTTAGTTTTTTGAAAGTGCGTTTTCAGTGAGGCTCCGTTGGTTTCTCTTTCTTTCTACACAGCATGAACATCACGTCTTCTTGTATGCTTTTAGAAAACCACTGGCTCTCCAAAGGGGGGAACAACAATATAAAGCATAGAGAAAACAATAGTAGTAAAAGCAAAAAAAAAAAATCATCTAAAACATACAATGACACTGACAGAGTTCCTTTCCTTTGTGTTTGTAGATTTGGGTTGTCTGTCTTTACTTTCTTAAAAGCAATACATGCATTGACAATCACAAGATTAGACTGGGGTTTACCAGTTTTTCCTTGGTACATCAGTAAATCACCATTACTTTACTGTGGACATTTAAGCACACAGCATGGAGTGGGCTAAACAGTGAATTACCCTAATTCCATCCATCTTACCTGCCATGTCTTCGGCAAAACATACTGATCATGGTGGTGAGGAGATTTTAGTGCTTAGCCTTTTGTCCTACACTTCCCAAACTATTTCCATTATCTTAAGGTCAGAGGCTGGCTCTGCCTGCCGGCTGCAATATTTATCAATCAAACAGGTCTGAGACAACAGAGAAAAGTGGAGTGGCACAGCAAAGAGCACTTAGCCTGGATAAACAGGCGGCTAGTACCATGGATCACTGCACTGCTAAGCCTGTCACTAGGAGAGGGGCTAGAGGGAGACAGAGAAGGGAGAAACTCCGGACACAGTGTACGTGTGTGTATACTGTGTATGCGTATATGTGTGTGTGTGTTGTGTGTGTGTGTGAGTTAGAGTGAGGCTTTGGGGAGAAACACAGGCCTGGTCAAAATGTCATCAGCGTGCCAGCTTATAGCAGCTTGAAAGGCTTAGAGTTGTGATATTTATCCTGTGGGCTTTGGCAGGGAGGTGGACTGGGAGAGAAAATATCTGTAATTTCATGGTGTCTTCAGGGGAAATTTGATTTCAGATGGCTGGCAGTCTGATAAATAGGAACTGCTGCGTGCAATCCTTTCCTAAAGGGATAGAAGAAAGGGTACAAGTCTCCCTTACGTCTGAGTCAGTATGAGTGTGAATGTGTGCTTGTGTGTGTGTGCTCATAGAAAAATGTCGCGCATGTACATCTGTAAGATCAAGAAAACTGATCTTTTATGCATGTTACGGCGCTTGTCTTTGCACAGAGTAGCGCTTTAGACTGAACTTCTATTTGGATTGACTGGATTGGTTTTGATTACCCCCTGCACTGCACTGGTTTTTATTTCAATTGTACCCTGAGAGCACTTGTTCAGGAGTTAAATAAGGTCTTTTTTTTTTTTTTTTTTTTTTTTAATCTTTTTTATGTGACTGTATTTTATCCTGTCCCTCTGTGCCTTCGCTAACTCCACCAGGCTGTCGGTTCTCGCAGAATTAAAACCAACATCCTCACAATCTCATCATGAATTTTTAACGATGAAATCATATCCTATTAATTCAATAGAGACCTCTAAAATTCAATATGGAGTATAAACAATTAGATATCTCTGCCCATCATTTCTCTCTATTTATATTTAATGTGACTCTTCACACAGCTGAGGGGAGGGATATGGAGATAATAGGAGGCAGATGAGAGCAGAAAGCTGTTAAGAGGATGTGAAAAGAAGAGAAAGAGAAAATCCTCATTTGGTTTGCCTACACACTTCATTATGGTGGCTCATGCCCATAAATACAGTAAATGCTAAGTACTGATGAATAGCACTTGCTTTGATTAGTCCTCGTTCCTTTTGTTTTACAACTGTGTCACAGTCGTGCGCAGGCATCTTCATACTAAACAGATGCTACATCGAGATTCAGCCCTCGACACACTGTTTAATATCCCACGACGTCAGTGATTGCAACAGGGGTGAGATGTTTCTGAAGCTCTCACATATCTCCAATTAGATCAGGTATTGTGCTAACAGTGAATGCCAACTCTGGAAGAGACTTAAAAGGAGCATGACCTTATTTCTGGTAAAAGAGGTAGTGGGAGGGTGAAAGGACGGATTTAGCATCTCTCAAGTAGAATAAAGCTGACTCTGACTGCGGTGCCCAATAACGGGTCTTTTCTCCTCATCTGCTAACAGCTCCAAATACCTCTGAACATGCTGCTGATGTTCATGGACAGCCGAGCCCATGGCTCTTTGACAGTGAGTCTCTCTCCCTATCTCTCTCTTAGTCTCACACACACACTCTCTCCCTCTCGGCATATATACGTGTGTCTGCACCAGTGGAGCAGGGACGGGTCTCAAGTGATCCCCTATAGCATTTCACACAGCGCCGCCGTCATGTCTGGGTAGCAGGAAGAGAGAGAGAGGCTGTGGTCAGAGGAGAGGTTATTGTTATTTGTGGTAGTGGTGGGTGAGTGACTGGAGGGTTATAACAGATACAAATTGAGGGTTAGGGTTAGTTTAGGGCTATGTAGTATGCATGGGAGAGGGCATGCAGACACTTGCTGCACCCAAAACCGATTGAAGAAGCAGTATGGATTTTCCATCTCTAAGTTAGAATGGTAACCCACGCCATGCTGTGCAGTTTCTTCCTAGCATGACTACACTGTTAAAGATAGAGGACAAAAACTACAGTCCTCATTCTGGGTAAATAAAGTTCAACCAAAGCTAATATGAGATGACAAAATGCAGGCCGGCGTTGGCCTCCTCCTTCAGACACTTAAGCTGGTTTCTTTTCTAGCCAAGTCCCAACTGTAACAGATTAAAAGGTGCTTTTATTTTTGTGACAATTTCGGAAGGCAAAGACAAACAAGGTTGTACCGCGATCAAGAAGTGCTTATGTGTGTCATTCAGGAGGGCAATTAAAAAAATTATATTTTGTTATTTAATGTTGGGGACTGGTTGGAGACTTTGACAGTCTGCATTAGCCAAACCAGGTATTATTTTATTTATGTCGTGCATTGTGTATAATCAGATTTCAAATTACCACCATGCATCTGCAAAATGTCGGATGAAGAAGGCCCCCGATGATGCAGGTGTTAATTTTACAGAACAAAGTCAAACACTTCTTTGGATCGGCAGTCACTCACATAACACATATTTTCACCTCTATTATCATTAGCTTCATACAATTCTAGCATATAATTTTCTTTGCAGTAATCTCTAGGTCAATCACGTACAAAGGCTGTGTGTGAATTTGCAAAGACACACACACACACACAAACGCACACACACAAATTATGAGGCTTTGATGTAAGCCATCCCCGTAATGATCAGGGCTTTGCTCATCTCATTTCCTTGATTGAAGCTGTACGGCAGCATAAATAATTCATTCTCATGTATACTGCAGTGCTTCGAATCGTGTTTTTAGATTTCAGTTTGATCAGTCAATTCGGAACACATGTACACCTTTGCCGAGCTGTCTGTCCAAAATGTAATTCTATTTCAGATTGATCCCTCTGTAAGACAGGTGATACTGTTGGAGCATCTGCTTCAAAAGATCAGATGACAAACTGCTGTGTGACAGGACTAACGGCTAAAATGAAAATAGCGCAGATTTCCTTTTTCCACAGCCGGCGGCCCTTATGTTTGCTCTGTGAGTTACTCTAATATTGACCCATAGCGCCAGACAGTGTTTTATCTAATCATTGCTAAATTAACATATAAATGAGTCCATATGAATTTGGTGTTGCCTCTTTTTTCTTCCTTTGTCTCTTATTAGGTACCTGTCATGATGTGTTTTTGATGTCTTCCAGTGTTTAACACATGCACATCGTAGTCTGCGGCCTTTTCAGTGAAGTTTACACAAAAAACATTTAAGAGCCACTCAATATCTGAATGGAAAAACTACTAATACTGCCATTGTCACTCTGCAAAAGCCCATTCAACCTGAAGCTCGGCACCTTTAAAGGCCCACTAAAATTGTTTTTACAGCAGCACGATTACACAAGGTGACATTCTAAGTTATTATTCATTCACACAAACAAGACAGCAATTAACCAATTACAGCTTGTTAGTACCAGAGTGTCAAGGATAATTGCTGAGAAGAAGTGTAGGAAGTTCATCGTCTTTGCATCACTGAGGTGATTCACATGTTTATCAAAACATTAAGTAGATTCAGACCCATTTCTTTTTTTTTTTGTTTGTTGTGTTAAAAGCGGACATGTAGGCATCGCTTCTTCATGTACATAGAGTTCAACAATAATAAAAAACGTAAAACTTTTATTTCCAAGGTAAAGTGGAGAGAAAATTAGTCATGTCCCTGAGAGATTTATGATTTTAACTTTGTCTTCAGTAGATGACGGTGGCCACGTCCACTTTTAAAAACCTATAAAATCACATTCATCCAAACAACCTTCCCACAACATCTTTCATCCCTCCTAAAATACCACATTATACAGATTTTATTGGACTTTTGTTTCTTCCACTTCATCAACAACTGCGCACAAACAACATTTGCATGAGTCCATCTGTTGCAGGTGACACTGATGAAAAGTGGAAACACGAGCGTATCAAAGCTTGTTGTCAGCGCTACCCTTCACAGAAAGTTCAGTTTGCATGTTTCCACATCAATTAATCAGAAGGGCATAGGTGTTGCAAGCTAAATGTGTCGCCGCGTTTGCTGCGACGCGGCTTGTTTGTTTGGTTGGCTGGAATGCTGTCAATTAGACAAACAAGATTCATGCTGCTTTTCTGCAGGGAAGCAGCAGGTCTCTACAGAGCTTCTGGTATGGTGTTCCTGTATGTGTGTGGTTCTACATGGCTCTGCTCGAGTTGTGGGGGGCAGAGTGGTCATTCTGTCACCACAGATGGACAGGAAAAGCCCGGGGGGCATCTGAAAAGCCCCGGGCAATGTAGTCTGCATACTGTGTGCGTGCATGCGTTTGTGTGTGTGGCATTTGTGTGCGGTATTTCAGCATTTGTGTGCAAGCGTGTGTGTGCACCGCAACAGTGTAGCTGACAGAAGCGGTACAACCCCCCTCTCATGCAACAAATGCCATCCCTGTCTGCTTGGGTTGCCCTCCAAATCGTCAGATCAGTCACACACTAACACACACATACACATAAACACATACGAGCCCACCCACATGCATCCACAGACACAATATGGCCACACAGAAACAAATATTTCTGGGAGCAGATTATATTCAGAAAGGCCAGTTTAGCATCACTTGAACTTATGGCTTACTTATTTCCCTGGGTGGTACACTGCACCGTGCTTTAGAACTACACACGGCGAAAACATAAACCTGAATACAAGAGTAGTGTTGTGATAGAAATGCTGTAGAAAGCAGAGTGAGATATTGATGACATGCTATGTGGAAAATGAGGGGTGTGATGTGGGGGCTCCGTGCTGCTAATCCCCAAACAGGCGAGTAGATACAAAACAATTTATCCTCTGTCATATTTACTAATCTGCAAACTTAAAAAAAACTGTCTCTTAAACTCTCTTAAAACATTTAAAGTACAGAAAGTCTAACTAAAACCAGCCGAATATTTTCAGATTTCTATGTTGTACACTGTCGTCTCTTTATTACAATTTACAGTATTTTGACAACTTGGTTTGTGTGTCCTTTCCAAAGGTTCTCCATATAAATGAAAGAGGTTTGTTTGGCTGTCACAGCTGCTAATGAATTAATCAAAATTACACTCTGACTGGAATATTCATGGCAGACCTTTCATCAGGAACGACACACCCAACATAGCATCAAGTACAGTGCTAATTGGAGTGGTATCAACCGACTGCACCTGTTTTCTGCCCGCTAGAGGCCAATGTGTCCATCTTTATAAACTGTACGTAATTTGCAAATAACTAATTATTTGATAATGACCTTGCATATAGAGAATGATGTTACAGGAATAAACTGTTTTCAGAGCTTGAGTAAGCTTACAACAAAGTTCTCCTTAATATGTGGGAGGCAAACATGCCACCAAAAAACGTGTCACAGAATCTTAAATACCAGGGCACTTATTGCAAAAGTACAATGTGGCAAAAACTGGATGACATTATGTCCTATGTTATTGATGAAATCTAATTTTAACTTATTACAGTGCAGTCTGAGTATTGATAAATCTTTCTTTTTCTTTTTTTTTCAAAAAGAGCATATTTTGCTCTACTGCTTTTAATTGTTTCTGATTCAAGTGCCCAAAAAAGATCTAATGACCAGTCGTAGCTGGTGAATGAGATGGATCACATGTTGTCAGAGAAAGAGAAAGTCCACCAATGTACAAGATGCCCACTACTTTTTGTTCAAAATCTGAACTAATGACCTCCTAATGACCATCTGAAGTGCTTTTTGGTTTAAATAGTCTCAACTCATGCTGTTGTATAGCATCCAAAGGATGGAAAATTTATATAAGTGACTTTTAAAAAATCTGCAGTATACAGATTGTTGCAAATCAGTGTCAACCTTGAAGCACTCCAGACCTCTTTACTTTATATGATGGCTCACCTTGCTAAGAGGCATGCTATTGACATGGAAATTACAGAAGCTCTGAAAAAACTTTTACCTTCACTGAAAAGGTTTATGAATTTTATTTATTTATTTTTTTAGCTTTACTTCAAAGCTCCACTAACTGCAGTTAGAATACTAACCTTGGATAATAAATAGGTCTTTATTCACCCAATGAAACACAGTAATTTCCTTGCATAAAACATAAAACTAATAAATAAGAAAAGAAAATCTATTCATTAAACATGCACAAAAAGGTGCAAAACACTGAAACAATTTCATGAAAATCTTTTAGGTGCATTTTTGTTCACTTGTATTATTAAAATACATGTACAGTGATTATTAACTTAAGATATAAAATGTCATTCTTGAACTGTACTCTATACTCTTTTGAACTGTGTGTAATGTATACTGTTGAACATTGAACATAGACTACAAAAAAATAAATATCAACCTACATTTTAGGAAATTAAACAGAAACTAGAATAATTATATCTAGAGCCATAATAAACATACATAGTTGTGCAATGTTATAGATTCGTATACTTTTGCATTTAGTACTGTGTTTCTGCCGGTGGGCTGACAAACACGGGGTGATTCTGGTCAAATAAGGCTCGGGGACTGCAGTTGCCTCAGGCGGCTGGAAGTTACCTGGCTTACCGCTATGATTTTATGTTGAACATGCAGTATCATCACTGAGACCAATGCAGAGCAGTCACTGCTGTATGATTCTGTGTAATGTCATTTATAAATGCAGCAAGTAAAATCCCTTAATCCTGACCATGGGCATCTGTAATAATGGAATATTTTTTTAGGACTTAAGTACAATGATTACGCTGCATTGCTGTGGTTCTAGCCCTAACCTAAGCAGTGCAGTAATGTTTGCAAAAACTTTTAAATCTCTTGCAGAAAAGTGCGTCTAAATGTGGTGATGACTTAGAGAAGCACTGCAAACCTTGGGGGTTATAAAATAGCACATTAGCAGAATGAAGATATCAGTTTAGATTGTCCACACCTGTTTAGGGCTGGGGTACTAGATCTTGTTGAGGAAGTCACAAGGCCATTTCCTGGAGGAAATAATGACCTGAGCTGGCATTGTGAGAGTTCTCTAAGCACAAAACTTTTTCTCATCTCATGATAGCACACAGTGGGTCAGCTTACTCTGACCTTTACTGGTGTTGAATGGAAGGCATGCTGCAGTATGATGAGAGGTTATCATGCCAGGTCTTGGCATGATTTTCATCATGGGTTGCAGAACTGTTGTTAATTAAGTGGCTTATGCTTTGTTGTTTGCACACAGTGGAAGAAAATTGTTGAAAATTGCTCTCCCTGGTTTTTCAAAATATATGGATGTAATTCTCAATGTTTGTCTCTCCAGTACATTTCTTGACTGCTATTTAACAGGATGATGCAAGTTTCTAATTCTCGTGATGTGATCTGATGTGATGCAACATGTTTGTTGGTTCATATTTAATGAAAATCAACAACCGAAAAACCCATGAAAAGGTCCTTAGAAAGCCAAGTAATCTAATGGTCATCATTAAAAAGTTCTGCTGAGTTGAGCAGCAGGAAATTAATCCACCTTTCTTTGTGTGTTGTGTGTGTGTGTGCAAAACTATATCTAGTTTCAGACCTATATATGGTTATATATTGAAAGAAAACAACAACAACACAATGACAAGGAATGTGAGGCTGGTGTATTTAAGCTTAAAGATACAATATCAGATCAAAGGTATGGAGATTATTTTTACATGCTGTTAATATAGGGTGAGACAAAACTCTCCAGGGACAATAAATATTTCTTGTATCTGTATTACCCGAGTTACAATAATTTGCAATATGACAGGTAATATGATTGTCTGCAGGTTACCGTTTGCGTGACTGTTGTTTCAGTGATCATGCATATCGATAAATGATTGGAAAGATGGATTCCTTTAAAAATTAACTAAATACCACAACATTTAGGCATTCAGACAGTAATATAGATTTTTAGACACACACACACACACACACACACACACACACACACACACAAACATTGTAGATTTTCACATACTTTGTTGGTGATGGGCTTTTTGAGAAATCAGGGTTCCTGCTGATTAACACACTCTTTTTTTGCTCAGTAATAACCTATAATTTCCCCACATTTGTTAATCCTAAATGATAGCAATCTGTGTAAATTCCATCTCAGTCAAATTCTCTTAATGTCAGCCACTATCATTACCACATTATTTTAATAAAAACTGCCCTCCATAGACCAAGCACTTTTGTCACACAATACAAATATTCAGCCATATTCAACATACCAAAGCGTAACCGATCATAGTGTCTCAAAGATATCTAATGGTGCTTCTAAAAAATAAGCCCTGGTGTAGATAAGGAGGTATTATGATTTTTCTAAAGAAGCAAGATGTTGATGTTGTTTAGAAAATGATGAATAAATGTTACAAACCAATAAGCACTTGAAAATTGAGCAAGATGCACCAGTGTACAGTGGATGAGTTAAATTTATCTTCCTCAGTTATTCAAGTCTCTATCTAAGGATTAGCATTAGAGGGGGTGGTGGTGGTGTTGGCAAGTATTAAACATATTTTTAGTATACTGAAAATAGAAAGGTTCAAACACATCTACTAGAAACAATACACAGCAAAGTATACTAACAAAACTCAAGTCTACACTCATGCTTGCAGCTCTGTCTTTAGTTAAGAAATGCCTTGAGCTAAATGATAACATGAAAACATGTTCCTAATGACATTGTTGACATGCTGATTTCTAGTTGCGGTGATGTTTACTGCTCTCACCTTCAATTTCAATCTCACCTAACATTTGTAACACTAAACACAAAGTACAGCTGAGTCTGACAAGAATGTCATTATTTTTGCAGGTATTTGGTGCCTCCAAGGACACCCTCCTTTTTCCTACTAACGACTAACCAAGTGGTCGACCAACCAACAGATCAACATTGTCATCCATATAACCGAACTGCAAGCATGGCTTAAAATGTTCTTCAAAGTAAGGACTGTGCGGCTGACATAGCACCACATTGAAACAATATAACCACATTTCTCATTACATAATATTAAAATGTGGTACAGTATATTGATGGTGATTGAGAAAATGTATTTTCAGCTTCCCCAAAACACATATGAAATGCTTAAATTATCACTGGTGACGGTGCTGTGAGTGGAGAAAGTGGTATCTTGCTGTATAAATATTTTAAGTTAGAGTATTTTTCAGCAGGTGTTGACTCAGCAACCTTCTGTAAAGTTTGGACTTGCCCCAGAACAATCAAATCCTATATAAACATCTAATATATACTGCATCTTGAACCTGCAAAAGATGACTTGAGTGCCAGCTACGGTGACATAAGGAGAGCCATGGTAAAGCACTTTCCTGTGATAAAGCCTTCCCTTTATCTCCTTGAGACCGACAGTGGAGCGCTCCTGCCATCTTTCTGCCTTTTTTCTGCAGGACCCTGAACAACACAAAAGTCACTGGATCCCCAGAGAGCATTTCTCACAACTTTGCAAACACTCTCTGTTTTGATGTGTCTGTTTTTTGATGACGCAGTACGTTTCAGTGATCAAGGGCAGTTCAGAAGAGAACAGTAAAGGTGAACGGATAGCAGCACACACCCACACACACACACACACACATACACCCACTTTGAGTTGTTTGCCAGAACACCTGTGCGTTTGAAAAAGAGCGCAACACAAAGCCTCTCTCTTTTTTTTATTCTGCAGCCATGAGGTGACACGCCATTGTTTTCCCCCGTATTCCTCCCCTGTGCATTTTGATACCTGCCAGAGAAAGGATGGGTCTATTGAAGTGCTATATGAGAGAGGCCATTAGACTCTGAGCTGGTCATCACTCTA
Organism: Scortum barcoo; assembly: GCA_023238725.1. Lineage (NCBI taxonomy): Eukaryota > Metazoa > Chordata > Actinopteri > Centrarchiformes > Terapontidae > Scortum > Scortum barcoo. The sequence continues at coordinate 11,887,456 of CM041534.1, read as the reverse complement.
CTGTGAAAGGCATTCTACTGATGTGCTGTCCTTCATACAAGTAAACTTTTGCAAAATATGTGGCCTTCCACAGGATTCAGATCCAGCTCCAAAACGTTTTTTCCAGTGTTTCCATGGTAGTCCAGACATGTACATGTATATCTTTAAAAATATACTCTTCTTTTTTTCTTTTGATTTCTGTTAAGATGATAGAATTAGTGGGACCAAAATAGACTATCATATGTAAAAACTTTTTTTGAAATTATATCTCTGCGACAAACCCTGTGAAGCATATGACTTCATCTACACAATTACTGTGTACAGCTGTAATTAAAAAATACTCTGATTGTTCTCAGAATTTAAAAATCGAATTAAACTAAATAAAACATAGAGAAAGATGATTCTCAAAAAAGTAATCAGTATCAGAAGTATCACTTTTTCAATAGCGATCAGCACATGCCAACGTACTTGTCGCTCTTCCTCAAAATTTTGTAAAATGTTTTAACAACAGAAATCGAACATGTTGCAAAGTTACAATTTCATCCTCATTCATCTTAATGACATTCAGCTAAGTGACATGTCATCTGTGGAAAGCAGAAAGGTTATCAAAAGCACATTAAGTTGTAAACATATAGCAGGATTATCTAAGCAGCTCTTTACAGTATTGTCAGTTGTACATACAGCTCGTAACATCAAGATAAAGATTTAAAGAAGGTGGTAGCAAAAGTACACACAGCCTGGATTCCCCAGGCAGAAAAACTATCCCGATAACTTCTGAAATCAATCCCTCAGCCAGTGGAGTCATGCACCAATTTCCCTTCTGAAGTATTGTGCAGATTGTGTTTCACCATGAAGTCAAGATAGTAATCAACCAGCTCGGTAACGTTGCCCAGAAAGTTAAGTCAAAGAGTTTGGTCAGGCAACTCATGTGGAAGAGATTTATTATACGAGTGCAGGCTTGAAATTACAGATTTGATTTAGAAACTTCTGGCCTACTCACTTTCCTCAGCATGCACAGTGGAGTAAAGGGGTAACAATCAGGATTATCTTCCAGGAACATCAGCAGTGTATGATCCTCCTTCAACAAATTCATCAGCTAAGTCTGCTGTTACATCATGAGAGGAAAAAGAGAAGCTGACGACCATTTTGAATCAGGATGTGTTTTTTATTATTATTATTATTCACAATATTGATTCAAAGGAAACCCATTTCTTTCTTTCTTTTGTGTGTGTGTGTGTGTTTACATGTGCACATGTATGAGAGCAAATCCATCAGTGTAAACATATTGACCTGTCAGTGGGGTGTCTGCTTCATTGTGTTACCCTGCCGATGGTGCTCAGTCCCAGATTAATCACACATGATGAGATGATTAATCTGGTTTATGTCCCTCTATCTGTCCAGCGTACCCGTCCATCTGTCCCACTCTATATTACTCTGCTCGGCGACGGAGGCCTTCTGCTGGGAGTATACCGCCCCACTGTCGTGTCACTGTGGCACTCCTGCTATAGAAACCCACATAAAGGCTTAGAAAGAGTTCAACATTGTTCCCTTAAGCTGCTACATCTCTTGCAGTGCAGCACATATAGCATTACATTAAGCTCTGTCTCAGATACGCTGGAGGAGATAGTAAAGATCTCACCAAAAGTGCAAAACGTGTCTACTTCTGCATCGAATTTAGCAACACCAGTCATGCTAATTAGGCCAGTACAGTGTGGTGCGATCTGGCACGTGTATTGTCTCTCCACGGTGCTGAAACATTCATATCCAGTCTCTCTCTGTCTGTGCCTCCCTGACATTATTAACAGTATTAGTATTTAGTGCGTCTCTCTGTCTGTCTCTCTCCCTCCAAGGTGCCAAAACAATCAAACCCAGCCTGTTTTGTGTCTCACTCCAAGGTGCTGAAGCAGTCTTGCCAAGCTGCTCCTCCTCTGCAGTTTCGGCGCCACACACACGCGTCGATCCACACAAAAATTGGAGGCTTACTTACTGGCAAACAGCCGGCAGCACCCCATAAACCGCAACAGAACACCATTTCTACCACCTAGTAACAAGTCAGTCACATCCAAAGTGTCATTAAAACTATACGCCATCGTACGCTCGGTGAATCAAAATAAATCCTTGTTTATCGTCATTCAGCCCACTCCTTACATAATGGATTTATTGTTAGTGTGGGTCTCACATTGTTCTCATATGACACTGGCTTCAGTGTGAGAGGATGATTACTAGTTCCTCTGACAATAAATTACATTATTCTACATTTATTATAGAATTACTCAAAGATAATTTTACATTGGGTATTGTTGCATTCATTTAAATAAAGTGAGGAAAAAAGAAAAAGTCACCACTGTGCCCAAACCATCTGCCATGTTAAATCTCCAACGGATGCACAGGTTGGTTTGAGGGCCATGGGCACTGCTCCTTTTCACACCTATGGCAACGCCAGTGCCTTTAGGCCAGCTGCCCGATCGTCAGCTGGGAGCCACCCCTCCTTGAAGTTCACCCTTCAATCCCACGGCTGTGGTCAGGGACTTCTCTCTGCCTCGGCTGCAGCTGCGCAATCCCTCATCCTCCAGTTGGGGTTCTTTCATCTTTGTTTTTGGATTTGACATTTCACGTCAACGCTTTTCTTTTGGAAACAAACCACAAACCACTAAACCCTATATTTTGCATGACTTCAGACAAACAAACACACACTGACACTGGGCTGAAAACTGAATATTCTAGTTTCTGAGAAAAACTTTGGATGTGAACTGGACTCAATTCATCGCACCTTCTATAACATTAAGAAAACCTTGAGGAACAGAAAGTTACATTCAAAGTAAAGAGTCATCACTTTAGAGCTAACCTCTTGAAATGTTTTCTTTTAGTCGTGTACACTGCAATCAAGGACTACCATGAGTCTTAAAATCATGTCAAATTATCAAGTCTAAAAACCTTCCACATATAACAAAGAAATCTGTCTCAATTCAGTTGTGGAAATGTTCTCAGTAGATGATCTGATGGCCAACATAATTGACAGGTTAAATAATTGTTCTCTTGTTCATGACTTTACTCTTTTGTTCACACATGTCACTAAAAATGCTTGAAGAAAATTATACTGACTATGAAACACATGGATTTGTCGCATTGTGTGAATAATATTCCACAAATTTAATGGTTAAGTTATAACTGATGATAATATTAAACAAATTAACAAAACTCTGACAATCATGACAAGAAACTTAATTCTTCTTTAACACCAAATATTTAGTACTTACCCTTCCACTTCTCCAATATTTAGAACAATTTGCACCTCTTGACATGATTTGCGCACAATCTAAAACACTCAGTTCAGTGTTTGTGTGTGTGTGTTGCCATATAGAGACCAGTGGCCGAAAAAAACCACTCACATTCTGCCAAATTAACAGTATTATATGAACCTAGAATCCTCCATATTCCCATACACTATATATATATATATATATATATATATATATATATATATATATATATATATATAGTTATATATATATATATATATATATATATATATATATATATAGTTATATCCTTCTTACTGTAGTTTTTTTTAATACATGTCCAGAGCTGTGTGCAGCAGAATATTGGACCATTCCTCAAGCACAGTCAGTTATTTAAGGGATAAAGTATGAGTCAGGATGATATATTAGACTAGGTTACATTTTTTTTCCCATATTTTAAGAGTTCAAGTTTTGGAAACCTCACACAAAGCCTTGCGTCTTGGTGATTTTCCACTGGACATAGATGGCCTCTGAATGGCAGATTTGTTCCAGTGTAAAAGCTAGTGCTGCAAAACATGCACTGTAAAGTGTTTTTGCAAATGGCCACACAAGACATTTTGTCATAATTTTTGGGACTAATGGGTTGCAGTGGTGACAGAAAATGGGGATGGTTTTTCCTGTTACCATAAATCATACGTACTTACCATCATTTCTCCCAATTATTTTTTATAAACAAAGTTATTGGGCTGGATTTATTTTAGTACAATATGAAGATCTTGCTTGTATGATGGTGAAACATTCTTCCTCTCCCGGTGGTGTGTTCAAGGGTTTGGCTAGCTGGTGGCTCTCATAAGGCCAAAGGGGCAGTGTTTTACAAAAACATACAGCTGCCAATCATCTCACAATTATCCCAACACATCCTGTCTGTCACAGGACAAACTTTCTAAATTATATCCAGTCCTGACAGATGAAAAAATCCATGTCTGCACAACGTATAGCATCCTACACACACCTTATTCAAGCATATCAGTACATGACACCAATAGACAGAAACCATGATCACATTTGAAATTTGATATATTTATGTCTGTAGGTGATGGCCTGAAGCCTAAACTCCAAACTGTACATGCATACATGTAATATTCTTGTCAAATCATCATATTAAATCTATCAAAACCACATTTTATGCTTTAACAAAGCTAACAAGCTATTCATGATTAATATACAACTGTATTTTACAACATTGTCAAAATGACTGACTGTGGGACCCGAGACAAAGCAATTAAATGTGTCTGGTATCAGGGGACTGGAACACACTCCTCTAACCTTTTATTATATCGCTTCTGTCAAAGTACATACATTAACATGAATGCCTCTGATGTAATTAACTTTTCTATTAGCACACTGGCCTCAGAGGCAGCCAATGCCACATTTTAAAAAGGAGTTGTTCATTCAGAGTGTGCAGTTTCAGATGACTCATTAATGATCCGGTCCTAATTGAAATGCAGAACAGCTTTATTGGCATGCTGATCTTTCCAAAACTCTAATGCCTTTACCCTTGTGCAGCAGCCGTCCCATTTTTTGAGTAAAAAAGATGTAGCAGTTAGTTAATAACAAGCAATATGTCAACATCAGATCACATTAGCATCACCACAGGACTGAATTGAGTCTTTGTCGGCAACACTGTAATACTTTCAGGATATTGTGCTTGAAATTTAGTGCACATTCTCTGAGTTTGTTCAAAATGCAGCACACGTTTCACCTAATTAATATCATAAATTAATGTCAGTTATTAAAGAAAAGATGAACCCATGTGGACACTGTGAGGCAGAACATTCTGAAATAATTATCAAAGTTTTAGATGTGTAACTTTAATATTAATCAAGCATTGGTTTGCTGTGTGTATAACTTGCCACACCAGAAAAAGGTCCCCTCCTCAACACCCTATAATAAATAAATGAATAAATAAAAATAAATAAATGTGTTACTTTCCTCCTTTTTTTTAAATGCTGTGATTTGCACAACTTATGGAGCATCTATCTTTCTAAATTCTGGTTCATGGTGTTTAAATGAATGAACTTCTCTTGTGGAAGTGAAATTTTAAAAATGGGGATAATACATGGCACCAAAATACAATTAAGCCCTTTCTGACACTGAGAAGGCATTGCATCAGAAAGAAACATCGCTCATAATGGAGTTTTGAAATCTGAATCTTCTCAAATTAATACAATCAGGACCACGATCAGGACCCACTGAAAAGCAGGTAGCCACAGAGACAGATAAATAAGGGCCATGGAGAGGTACTTCTTTATCTAGTTCAAGAATAGAAAGCTGGATGCTTTGTATTTTCAGATTCTGCACCTCTCCTACAGATGAAACAGAACAGTCACCATTAAGAACATACTGTATGATACATGACCTTTATCAACAAATGCATCTGCAGACTGCCCCAGACTTGCTGGCCGAAAACATCAGCAAAACTTAAGTGCGGAGGAGGTTGCGTCAAGTAATTGAGGGAAGCAAAAAAAGCAAGACGATACTTCACTGTAGAGCCCAAATGAACACCAAACGACTGCGGGAAAACTGTGAGAATGAGGAGAGGAGTGGCCAATGCACGGTAACAAAACCTCGAGGGACATACTAGCAAGGTGCTTTACATTTTGAGCCAAACTAGGAGGGGAAACGGAGGACAGATGTCTCTCACAAGCTCTAAGTCAACAGCGTGTATCAGAGGAGGTAAGTAAATACTGTAATAGGTGGGTAGGTTTAATCCATAAATACGCACACATACAAAAAGTGCAAGCACACACTCTGCTCACCCTGACATTCACACATCTGAGCAATAGAATTGCAGACTGGTTTGAGCCAGTGCAAACCTTTTAAAAGAGGTTGATCTATCCACATATCATCTTTAACTGTCTGGCCGGATGCCTATTTGTGGAGCTGGTCATCAGACATTACGTCAGCATTTTTTAGCTCCCGCACACCAAATAAAACCCCCACATAACCATTAGACATCACAGGCTGCATTCTTACATTTTAGTCCAGGGTCGGACTTTAATTGCATCACAGAATGTCAAATGAAAAATCCATATTTTATTATTTCTACCACAAATCCTAAAGGGCATGGATTATTAAATGGATCTTGGAAACATAACCTAATTCAGAACTGCTACGTAAAGTACTGTGTTCTCAGCATGGATGAAAAAGTTGGTGCAGAAATTTAGAATCAGACTAAATTCAAATGTTGTCAATTTTTAACACCGTACACTGTGTACACTGGTTTAGTACTGTTTTTTTTTACTTAAGCCTTTAGGGGGTTATGTTTTTATCCCTGTCTGCCTGGTTGATATAGAAAAAGTTGGATTTCAGAAAAGTTAAAAAGCTTGAATCATTTGATGTGATTAGACTTGATGATTCAGATCTTGGCTCTCCAAGTTTGTCTTTTGTTTTTTTCACCATGACTGCTATGATGCATTCATGTGCTTGTGGGAAGCTCTGACATGCTGGCTTTGCATTTAATTTGCAAAAACAGTTTTGTATTAAAGTGCTCTTTTTGATCACTAACAGCAGAAAGAACTTCAGGAAGGCCACTGTTTTGCAGGTGAGCCTTTGTATCTTTTTCTTTTCTATCCCTTTTCACTCAACAGTGGAGTCTTTTAAAGTTTGACAGAAACCACAATTATTGGATAGGCCTCCGGTATAGCTGAGTAAAGCCAAGATATAATTCAAAAGATGGTCGTACTTTTAGAAACTCTGAGTAAACAAAATTCCACTGACATCTCATCTCATCTGGTCCTCCTTGTGCCGTGCAACACCAACTAATTGAATGAGTCTGTGTGTCTCTGTGTGAGGATCTGTATGTGTGTTATTGTCTTCATATTGGCATTTTCTTTGTTACGCACATGAACTCAATCGCCTTCGTCTTTCTGATGCCCATTCAAAGGCACTGCGACATGAGGCGACATAAATTTGTATTTTCTTCCTCCATCTAAATAAAATCCATATCTCCCCCTATTGATACCATTGTGTCTTCCTCAGTCCAGGCTTGTCGCCATCTGTCTTCCTTTGTCAATTTCATCCTCATCACTTGTCTTCCTCCACTTCTTCCTCTCCTCTTTATGGTGTTGGTAATCCTGCCATTGTTGTTACGATCATGTTTGTATTCCCAACATAATTGGCTGAAGTGTTGCTGTCTAGACGGGATTGGCACATCAATTGTTAGCCATCAGTCTCCTTTACAGATGACTTTACTGTGCCAGATGACTTTCCGTCTATGAAAAGAAAGAGAAGAAAAGAGATAAGGCTTTGGAGAAAGGGCTGAACTATCCAAATTTTAAAGCCACTTAGCAGATTTGAAAACGAATGACAAATATGCAAGTTGGTGCATGTGTTGGTGTGTGTGTGTGTGTATCTGTGTCCATGCGTATATGAGTGCACTTTCTCATGTAGTTGATGTTGTTACATCTGAGTATGCTCAGCAAGTGCTCATTGCCTTTTAAACAGTTTTTTTTTTTTTTAATGAATGCTAACTGGTGAAAACTGAAGGGATGAAGAAATATTCCAATAGTCCTCTGTATTCTTTAAAGGGAAAGAACGCGCCTTGAATGTCAAATTTTTCAAAAAGTCGGGGTGCAGTGAGGGAGGCAATTTATTAACAGCATGCAGATGAACCCAGCTAACGGAAACAACACCACAGGACCTAAAATCACAGTGATTCATTCAGAGAAATGTCAGGGTCTAAAAGACTGCAGTGGGTCGAAAACCGAGCTGAATGTAAATTAGAAACTTACTGGATTGTTATAATAATCTAGAGATTTTTTCTTTAAAGTGATTCTTTCCCAGTATGATTGTTGTTTACTAGACAGAAAACAAAGTGATCACAGAGCAGAAATGGATAACGAGACTTCATGCTGTAAGCCCGAGGCCAGTCTGAGCCACTGGGTGGTGCAGTGCTGATAACAACCCATTAGTTGCTAAATGAGTGACCTGACACAAAAAAATGATCCAGCAGCTCCGCCACTGAAGAAATGATGAATGCGGCATTTGTGCACATGAGCAGAAGCATCACTGGTCACTCTCCCATGCGGTTTTCACCCTTTGTCTTTCATCCTCTGTCTTTTATTTTGTTAATGCCACAAACAGGAACATTAACGAGATTAAGTGACTGTATTCGTATTCGTTGATTACCTGCAAAAATGGAGCACTACTGAGAAAATTGAGTTACATCTCAGTTGATCAGAAAAGAGAAAAGGAAAGGGTGTATATGACACTATAAGCAATGTGCTTTACGATATTACACATTATATTTGTAATATTAAATAATCAGAAATAAGTTTTTGTTAATTAGATCTTAAGGAGTACTGTCTTGTTAAAGGCACAGGGCAGCAACAGGTCCCAAGAGGTTTTTGCTGTGATATACATAATGTCATGCTACTTGTTGCCTTTGCTTCTAAGAGTTAACAACACTAATGCCCATGGCCACAGGAGGTCTTTGTCTGGTCAACGTAAGCACAATGAACTCGTTAACAGGTTTGAAACCAGGGCCAGGGCTCTAATCACCCGTCAAGCCTACTTAGAGCTGTTAACCTGTCCTCCTCTGTTTGTCTCACTTTTCTCAACACGCCCTCTCCCCTCCTTTCCTTTGTCAATTTAATTTCCTGCTTCTCCCGCCCTCTGCCCATCCCCGTTCACATCCATTCATACTGTCATTCTGCCTCTCACCCTTTCCACCCCCATCACCTCACACATCTCTCCTCTCGCCAGGTACCGTCAACCAGTCACAATACCCTCCACCACATATAACCTAACCTGATGGCTTCCTCCTCTTACAGTAAATTCATCCCCAACAGCCAATATTTCCCTCATCACATACTGTTATTTTCTTGTGATTTTAGGTGTTTTAATAAAGAAAATAGTGCTATATTTCCTGGACATGCTCCTGAGAGAATACCCCTTAGCATATGACCTTTTATTAATATTAGAGTGTTATTGATCTTATATAGTATGCCAACACAATAAATATATAGTATGCCAATATAATAAAATGACCATAAAAAACTACGAGTGCCTTTTCCAATGGTTGTATTGCTTTAAGTATCTATATGTAAAGTAGATTTAGAAATTTAATTTCATTCAGATACTAGAGTTTGTCTTATTGAACTAAAGCCAAACCCCCATTTTTATGGAAAGGTTACATCCTCACAGAACTCGAGTTCACTCAGTCTTCTTCTCATAGCACACTGAAAAATAAAGCTGATTTTGGTGTAATGGCTTCTTTCAAAGCAGCTTCTCTTCCCATTCAGGAAGCTGCATCAACGAAGAGTCTTCTATGAAAATTACATTCCTTTCATATAGCTGACACTTAAAGCAACTTACAATAAGTGGATACAAACAAAAAGTATCAAGAATCGTGCAAGCCCATCAAACTCCAAACATGTCAAGTGCAGCATCCTCATAGTTCTTCAAGAGCTACATTGGGAAAGAGTGAGGTAGAAAGGTTATGTTTTTTGTTCTTCATGGGCCAAGGTGTAGTCTGAACAGATGAGTTTTCAGTTGGCAAGAGAAGGTGTGAAGAGTTTCTACTGGCCCGATGCCAGTGGGGAGCGTGTCCCACCATCATGAAGCCAGGACAGCAGATTTTGTTGGGTAATACCTCAGCCCTCCTCACAGTGAGGGAGTAGCAAGCTCTTTGGCTGGAGCAAAGTACAGTCGATGGGCTGGGTGTACCTGGGTGAACGGTTTAATAGGCCACAGCATGGTAAGGAAACAATCGTATTTAAGCAGCCACCAATATCCAGTGCACAGAGCCTAGTAGCAATGTAGTAGTATGATGTAGTAGCACTGAAGGTGTGGTCAAGAGATTCCTCCCTTGAAGGAAAAGCAGCTTGAAATGAAAGAAAGAAAGAAGTTACTTCTGGCTCTGATTGATTGTTTTCATTCTTCACAGTGGATTCTTGCAAATGACATTAAGATCATAACCTTTCTACCTCACTCTTTCCCAATGTAGTACTTGAAGAACTATCAGCATGCTGTACTTGACATGTTTGGAGTTTGATGTACTTGCACAATTCTTGCTACTTTTTGTTTGTAGGTTGAGTCTGAGAAACCTTTTTTTTTTTACACACATTATCTGTCTATTATTATTATTTATTTATTATATGACTTCATTGTGTTATATATATAATATTCCAAACTATTTGAATATCATTGTACTATTTGTTGTTGCACTGGCCCTGCTTTACTGCGGATCATTCAATTTTCATCTGAGCTATTTGAACCTGAAATAAGAAGTCAGTTAAGGAAGAGGTTAGACTTGAGGATTTATTGAATGGCATTTGAAATGTCACCTCACGGCACAAGAAGGGTACTTCATCTTTAGTAATTAGATGAATATTTAACAAGCACATTATCTGTTCCTGCAGCCAAAAGCGGCCTAAAAAGACCGACTCCTTGTGTTTATCATGGACACAATGAGCCATTCCAGGTATTGTTTCTCGCTGACTCGAAAGGTGACACTCCCTCTCTCACTGTCATTCACTCACTACTGATGACACAATGTGGTCATTTTGCTTCCCATGATAATGGGATACAAACAACAACAACAACAGCTATACATTTTAAATGTCATCTCCCTCTGTCGTGCTGTCTTTCTCAACTACGTCCTATGTCTGTCTGTCTTTCTCTGTCATACGTGAGAACAATGATTTTCCTTTCATTCATCCTTGATTCCTCACAGAAAGTGTTTTGGTCTCTTTCTCTCTACTGAATGAAAGACTGGAGGGTTAAATGTCTCCCAATATTTTTGGCTACCTGGTGTGCATGCTAATTCTTTTGGGGGGTTTTTCAATTGTCATAAGACATATGTATTCTGATTACATCTGTGCGTGAGAAAAAAATGGGTAGAGCATCTTTTACACTGCACACTGGCATGCCAGTTCATGAGGTACACTTAGCTAAAACTATTGTTGTTTGAGAGGGCTGCAGCAGGCATTTAATAAGCCTGACCTTTATGAAGCTGATTGTTTATTAGTGTCAGAGAGGTGTTGACACAACTCTGCAAGTTTGCAGGCTGAAGTTGATTGTGGTGCTGTAGAAATTTAAGTAGCCAATCCAGTAAATGAGTTGAACATGTTAAAAAGTCATTTACACGTATAAGCTAAAATATCAACGTATAGCTGATCATAGTGGGACTAAAAACACACCACACAGTGTGCTGACTTGGGCGAATGAAAACACATTCATGCACATAAATCAGAGGTATAACCACAACTAATTTCTAAGGTACAAATAAGGATTTGTTGATGTGCAAAATCATAAACTCATATATTTAATACAAACCGAGAGATCATTAGGTCTATCACTATTTCCAATACAACATTAATTATTACTTGTATATGTAAAATAATTAGTTATTGATTCACAATTGCATTTCATACGGGGGTTAAGAAGAATGGGTAAATGATTTTTAGACCCCTCTTACCATATGTTCCTTGTTTACACATTAAGCCAGCTAAAGGCATTTTCTACAAATACTGCAAAAACACACAAAAAAAACCCATCAACTTTTTTTTTTTTTTTTAAGAGAGGCATGAAATATTGGGCAAACAGCAAGTAATGCTTAATGCTCATTGTCCTTCATTACATAACCAACAAAAACTGACAGGACTGCTCATGCGTTCTGTTTTATGCTGTTGATAAAGATCGATGAAAAGATATTGGTGTGACCAAATTAGCAAAGTTTGACCTCTGGGTGGCAGGGTGTTTCTTCCCTTTGGGAGCATTAATTAATCCACACTAAATGCTGTGCTACATTTGCAAATACATTATACAATGTCTTATTGGCAAATTAAACTTTTGGCACAAGACTGCATAATAATCAAAATGGATAGAGGCCACTGGGAAGCATAAAAACCTCCAATTACATCTTGACTTAAAATATGTACAGTACTATGTACAGGGTAATGGTTGCAGTATAGGAAAGGTCAAGGGGTCATTACAATCAAATGACCTCATTTTTACCCTTCTTTATCAATATTAATTATGATTACTTCTGTCATCTAACTGTCATCAATGTTACTATAAAAAATATCCAAATCATCAGTAGTGACATGAACTTGGAAAAAGACAACAAAGCGCAACTCATTATGCAGAGCTGACAAAACATGGGTCTTGCTCATATACCTGGTACTGTGCATTGTTAACAACCCATACAGTTAAGACCGCATTTGGGAATAAAAAATACATAATGAAAATAATCAGTTGATGAGATCAGATGCCGAACAATAGGATCAGTGTTCATCTTTCCCTGCTGTGCGTGTCTCTATCTCTGGAGCTGCATAATTCCAAAAGAAAGAATGAATGCTTGTGAGCGTGGGTCACTCGCTCACAGTGTTTTGCATACCCCATGATGAGACACTGGCACCAGCGTATGAGCACTCAGCCCAGGGTGGCAGCTGCCTGTGATGGCTATCAGCTTCGCTTATTCACACGTGTGCACATATGCAAAAGCACACACACGCTCACACACAGCAGGATCAGAAACAGCCATGTATGGTTTTGATCCTGATCCCACTTATTTGAATACGGCTCCATGTGACACTGTCAGAAGGGTTGTTTTAGTCATTCACAGGAAGCACTATCATGTTCAGAGATGGATGTGTTTTTTTTGTTTTTGTTGTTGTTTTTTTTTTTTGGGGGGGGGGGGGTACCTGTGGAGGTGTATGTGTGCCATGGTTTCATTTAACAAGTACACCTGTGGGTGTATTTTTACATAACCTTTCTCATGAACATACAGGTGTTCTTTGACCTAGTAATTAGTGGATAACTGGATAACCAGAGGAGTGGAAACAATATTCAAAGAGCACAAAAGGGAAACACCAGCATCTGTTTAATTACTTTCATTCTGTTTGGGTTTACCTCCCCCTGCTTTGCTTTCCCCTGTTTTACAGTTCAGTGCAGCACGCCGTGGCTCACATGTCTCATGTCTCAAAGTGTTTAATAAAGACAGTAAAAAATAAAAGCTTCCTGCTGTTAATTTCTAAGCCTGCGCATAACCTGAGTCCCTGTCTGAGTCCCAAACCGTTGCCCCTGGAATTGGCATTAATTGCTTGAGAGAGGAAAGTAATTATCTCAGGTAATTATTACTCTGGGTAGAGTGAGAAACTAGACAAGCCTTCTCCGCTGGTTCCCTGCGGAGAGAAGTAAAAAGAATTCTGCCTTTAACGTGTTATAATTGGAGGGGCTGGGCCCTCAAAGCTATAAGCTCTCACAGCTCAAGGGTTTATAGCACACACACATGCACCCATGAGGACTCACACACACGCACACACAAACAGCGACACAGACTCCATTGCCTTCACATTCATACATTTTGTACTCAGACTTTTGGCTCTACTTTGATTGAATGACTTTGATGCCCACATTTACATTAATCTTCTGTATTAAAAATACAAATACGCATGAACAATTAGTATTTTTTTCTTACACACCAACTACCTTCACAATTACAAATTAATCGTGCAGGTCATCCTGAGACACTTGAGCTAAAAATGCACTGATTAATGTAACTATCTTTGGCTTCTTTTTTTATATTCTAAAAATTAATGTAAAGCAGCTAAAGGTGGCAAGTGAACTTAGAAAGCATGAAAAAGGAACAAGGTTGTGTAATGATGCCTCTGGAGACGTGCCAAAGCTACCTGCTGCGCAGCAAACATGCCAGTCAAGCACCAGGTGGTCAGTACCCTACTAAGCCCTCACATCTGTAAACACACACACACACATACACACACGTATACACTGTAACTGCACACAACCACATTCACAACCACACATACTAAAAAAGACAAGTGAAGAGCTGGAGACAGAGAAGACAGGCCCGACATGCCTGATGTCCTTGTCCTCCAGACACCTGAACAGCTATGTTAAATTGTTTTTATTGTCACAGAAAGACGCTCTCATATCTTCAGATACGGCAAATGAACTATCAAACAAACAGAGGGACCAAAGGCAACTACTAAAACAGATTTATGCACTTTGTTCACACAAATGTAATCACCTGTTTTTATTAGCCACAGCCAGTGAACGTGACAGTACAGACTGGCTGACAACTGACGACAAACCCAGACTTGTATGTGTGTGTGTGTGTGTGTGTGTGTGGCTGCCATGTGCAGCTCGGACTGATTTTAAAACTTATCAGGAACTCCAGCTCTTTTTAAAACCTATTTTCTCCAGGCTTTTTTCCCCTTCTACTCGTGTGCACTCACATCTTTCAATTGACCTTGCCCGCAATCACATCGCCTCTAAAATTCACTTTGTGTTCAGTCTGAACACCTCTTAAAAGAAGTTAGGGAGACTATTCTCTGATTTGCTAATCATCCGAAGACTCAGCTGCAGCTCTTTGGTTAAAAATATGTTGATCAGTGAAGCACTTCCACGAATGGAATGGAAAACTGCAGACTCTTTGGCCTCTGTGGCAATTCATGTGCTAGATGATGTGCAGGCTGAATGAAAACATCACTGTACTCGTGGAGAAAAATCATCCTAATAGTGCACCAGGGCCCAATGAACCAAATGAATGTTCCCAATCAGGTAAGGATTTACATGGATTTTGAAGAGAGGCTGAAGACAGCTTGCATGTTAATAGCTTCTGACCATGCAAGATGAAAACAGCTGGGATTTAAATGGTCAATTCCCAACCAGGTTTCTGGCTGTTGCTAATAGCTTCTCTGAAAATTATTTCAGAAATACCTCCAACACTATGTCTTTTTGAGAAAATTAGAATCCACTTTTCAGGTAATCAGTAGACGGCCACTGTCAGAAACACTCAAGCAATACAACTTTTAAAAGGATTTTAAATGTATTGTTTACCAGCTGGGATCGCCAGTAGTGTTGCTGACAATTGATTTTAGCTTTAGAGGGATTGTCCGTGTGCTGTTTGGACTTCTTTCTGAGCATTTAGGATTTCTACTGCTTTTGTGATAGATGGCAATATGGACACACTTTAACATCACAGCATCGGTTGATTACCCTTTAAAGGCACCACTGGAGATGTCAAAAACACTGTAGTATCAAGGTTTCATTAAATCGTGTCATTCCTAAAACTGTACTATTATGGTCTTCTGTAACAATAACAAAATCCTCTTTCTAAAGACTACGTAAGAATAAAAGATAAAAAAAATAATGGAGGACTGCAGTCCTGACTCAAAAAGGAAATTACATTCTGGCTGGAGGGAACAGAGAGGAAAGTTTGGACCAGATTTAGAAATGGATGGGTTGCTATAGAGAATGGATTGCAAAACCTCCAGCAGCTGCAGAACATAGTGTGCAATAGGAAGAGTCGTGCTGGATCATACTCTTGCGATGGAAGGAAATTGCTACCTTTGTGTCCTATGGAGTTGAGTCTGGCACTGACCATCCTGAAAAATCAATGGTATTTGCGCACGGGAATTGCCACAATTGTACAATATCTTGCACGTGGGAATACATAAGGGGGCAAAATGTGCTAGAAACATGATGATGACAATATGACCAAAATGACTGTCGGAGGGAGTGACTATAGATAAAATGACAAACTGTTATTTAATTAAATATTTGACTGTTCTTTTCACTGGAGGGAGATAATTAAAGGATTATATATATTTATATGGGCTCCCCACAGAAAATTCACATAGGCCTATGTGCATTCTAGATAGAAGAAAGATATTTTATTTTATCAAAAAACTGCCATGCTTTTTGAGAATTTCTGTCAAGTCATCCCCTTGTACCATATGTCACTGGGGGTACTCTGTGCTGAAAAATATGAGACCTGATCAATTGTCCTGTCTTTGCTTTGTTTACGCTGAAACCTTTTCAACAAGAGCGAGCTTAGCGTGGAAAATATTGCTAATAAAACTGTTCCAATTTCTCCCCGTAATTGATCACGGAACATAGTCTATATTTACTTATTTTTGCTCACCAGAATATGCACTACAGGACGTCTACCTCTTCTTTTCCTATCTCATTCTATCACTCCCCTGGCCGTGCTCATTGTACATACATGTGAGATAAAAGAGCAACAGGGCAAAAGATTATATGTCTTGCACAACCGATACAGCTGGCAATCAAAGGCTGTGTGATGTGCTTGTTTATTCAAGCCACTCAGATTTCAGAAGGTAAAGCTTTGCTCTTTCAGCAAGGCGGTGAGGCGGAAACAGAAGAATGGGAAAAATATTCAGTGCATTTACATTTTCTTTTTTTTTTTATATTGAATTCATCAATCAAAGCAATGGCTATAACCTACATTTTAAATAGGGCGATTCATTCCATCATTTAGAAAAACAGAAAGAGCCATTTGTCCAATTCATGCCTGTAAATGACTCAGATAAAAATAAACCAATCTGTGTCCTGGGCTGATTAACTATTTCAATTAGCTGTCTTCAAAATATGCAGCCCACTACTGTGATTTATCTATCATATCAATATGACTTAAAGTCCTCAGGCAAAACATACCTGGTACCTGGTCACTCATTGCTAATTAATTTGGATACAAGACAAACAGCACAAACCAGGGACTGTGCAATATTTAGGCATGCAACTGCACAACTTATTACCTCTCAACATTCTCTTCATATGGGCTTTGATCCTCCCCTATCTGCCAAATTACACAGCCAATTTATTTTTACATGTACTGTCTACAGTATTTTCAAATTACTCTTCATGGTGGAATTAAAGGCTGTATTCTAATATGTGCTCCCCTCACTGGATTCCCCATAACTCCACCTCTGCTGCTGTGCATCAAATTCCAATCAGGTAAGCATCTGCTTAGAATTCACTAAACAACCCTTCATATTTACGCTGGGAAAAAAAATTAAAGCTTTCTAGGATATTGCTCATTTTCTCCTTCTGCTGTTTGGGATAAGAGCTATGATTTATTCATTTCTAACCATTTTGGGCTCTAGATGGTATTCAGGGCCAGTTTTCCCTTTTAATCAATGTTGAGATAAGCAGGAGTTGCATTTTGTAATTTATAGCACCATCCCTTCGTGACTCTATCTAATGTCCTGAGTTGTGTGTGTCTTGTGTGAGCGTTTTTGAGACAGAGAGTGAGAGAGAGAGAGAGAGAGAGAAACAAAGACTTACATAATGCAGCTGCAGACTTGCTTTTTTACTCATGTCTTTCTACGAATCTTTTGTAAATGAGTTCGTTTACATGTGCCTCGGCCGTATCGGGGTGCCTGTCATTGTTTGCATTAAAGTAGATGTTGTCGCAGATATTGGTTGAGGCACTGAAATGAATTTGAACAATATGGAGATGAGATGTTGTAATGCATGCCTGAGGTTGTGAAGTGCTGGGTGATTAAACTAATTTAAAAATAGCATACCCCCCCTGTGAATAGGGACCCAACACAGAACAGACACTCAAACAAACGCACGAGCAGACTGATGAGTAAAAATAAAGATGGTCTTTCACCTAGCAGTCACGATGGTACTTGACTGCTGTGTTTGCCATTTTCCTTTCATCAGTCAACTGTTCTGGGTGCTTATTAAATATACTACTTCCTGCTTCTGTTTGGAGTTTTATTTTGACATGCCCATTAAATCCTTAAAGTCTGAGTGTGTGATATGCTTTTACCATGACTTGTAGGCTTTGTTTTTTTTTAATGGGGATATCTCTCTCTTTCTCTCTCTCTCTCATTTTCCCCCGGCCTGCCTCCACTTGGCCCTGAATGCATTATTACACTTGAGATAAAACTAATAAAGAGGAAGAATTCAAATTTATCTGGATCTACCCCACCTTTAATCTTTTCATTCGTTCCTACATTTGTGAAGCATGACTTGCGTTGAGATTTGCACTATAAAGTATAAAAAAAGGGGGCGGAAATTGGATCGCCTGGGATTTTTTCAGTGATTATGCATAGAGGGTAACCTGAGCACACATCATTGCAAGGCTGTACTGTGTGTGTGTAGGCTGAGTGCTGTACACGCTGAGTACGCTGTGTGTGTGTGTGTGTGTGTAGAGGGGTATCATTGTATTGCTAACTGAACATTTCTTGGTATGAGCTTGTGGTGAAATTTATCACAAAACGCGTTATCAGTGTCACTTTCACAGGCATTATTTTGTATTATTAGGCAGTCGGATGTGTTAATGTTCTGCACCTCAGGAGTAGTGTATGTTCAGCAGTCCTCTATTTTATTCTCACTTAATACCAAAAGGAGAATGCTGTTCTCCAAACCCAAATCCAAAGGAGGCATAATCCACTAAAAAATGTGTTATATTAACCACATAAACAAGGGGGCTGCAACTTTCTTCCCTTTATATTTAAATTGAAAAAAAAGAATAACACAACAAAAAAGGACCTTGCCATCCCAGGCAACATGACATGGAGGATAATTAAACTGATATTCTTTGATCAAACAAAGCTAGACTGATGCAATACACACACACACACACTAAGGCATGCATTTCAATTACAATGCAGGGCAGAAATTAATAACATGGGCAAATGGAATATGAAAAAACCACAAGGTTATTGTTTGCTGATGACTGCCTGCAGTTTGCATATGAAGACGTATGTTGCACTATGTTGCACTATGTAAAATTTGAATGAAAATGTTAACGTTTTACAATCAGCATAATGTTGTTACTTTTTGTTCTTTTGAAGGTTCTAAGGTAATTTGATTAAGTTAGTTGCATGTGAGTGTTGCACACTTCTCAACACACGTGGGCATTGCTCCTCTTCAGCACGCTATTCAATCATGCTGAGGATCAGAAATTTTGATTTTTATCACCAACGGGCAGGGCAAACCCACGTGGGTACGACCAGAGCTATTCAGGACTGTTTAGTGACTAAGAATCTGTAATTGGATAGGGACAATCCAGCCTGGGCTGAATTCAATTTGAACACAATGCCCTCTGCTTTGGCATCATTACAAACGTTTCACACTGAATAATGAAGCAGAGTGCAATGCTAATTCAGGATGAGTGTCAGACTAACAATACTCATCCTAAGAGAAAATTTCCATGTTATCATTAATTATGAAACAAGAGCTCTCAGGTACGATGAGGGGGTAAAAAGTCTGGGATGTGAGAGATGACGCCAGATTGCACTCAAACATCCAGCAGGCCTCACTTTTCTTACTGTGAATCCATCTGAAAGTTAGATGCTTAGTTACCCATTGATTATATTTCATTTCTGTTCAAGAACAGTACCTCCTAAACACTGTAACTTTGCATGCAAATCCACACGCGGGCTACAGGCTCTATTCAATGCAGCACAACACAGCTGAGAATAGCGCAGACTGCAAATGTATATATCCTTCAAGAATAATGGAGCTCAATACAAGTCATTCAATGTGTCATCTAAAGCATGCACGGTTGTTCAGTTCATGGTCATGTTCAGTGTTTATCACATGTCACTATTGTGTAATTATTGTAATCACAGACATGGCGTCCACACTTCCTGTCATTAAACCTGATCACTGCTATTAGACTGAGATGGTATCTGGTTCTCTCTTAGGTTGATCAGAGGAGTCCAGACTGGATGATGAGGCGTAGGTGCTCTGGTCAGCTAAAACACATCCTGAGGCTCTCTCTCAGCTGCTGGTACATCGCTGTTGACCTCTGAGGAGTGCGTGTGCATGGATTTGAGTGCATGTATGACGGCATGTTTATGTGTAAGAGACAGGGTGAGCACATTTGTATAGAGGCTGAAGTCTGATGTCATTGATCAATACAAATTGCATTCAGCTTGTAGATTTTTGTATCGGTGATTTAGTGTTTCCCATTGTTCCTCATTCAACTGGTGTGTAATCAAAATAATTGTACTGTGAAATTTTGAGATATAGTGAATTGAAATAATTTGAATTCATTTAAATAAAACTGATTTATTTAGATTCAAATGAAAAAATGTGATTTTCTGAACACTGCTCCAATAATTAGCCACATTTGAAGGTCCTCTAAATTGACATTTAGGAGGATTCAAGTGTGATACTTCATGTTGACAAAGCGCACGTGCAGAATAAATGTTCAGCATTAACACACTCTTAAATTATGAACCACCACTCACTTCAGACACATCAACTATTAAAGAGAGAGAAAGCTCCCTAACCATGCGCAATCATGCTCCCAATTCTGCTACATCTCCGGTCTCCTTTTGCTCCCTTAACATTAAAGGATTTTGCATGTCAACAAGCATCCATTGGCATAACCAAAAAAGAAATTTGAGGGAAGAGTTTTCAGCCAAGAGGACGTAGGGTAGCAAAGTTCTGAAAGCCGATTAAAAACCTCAAAACCTGAGCCAAATAGGGCTGATATCCCGTGCTCAGGAGCATTGGGTTGTGTATTTACCAATCTCTGCGCTGCTTGTTTTGTTGAATGTGCTGTCAGAATCCACAAGCCACGATTGAGCAGAGCCTAATGATCTCCAGCAGTCCCAGTTCATTTTGGTTTGAAGTGATACATGGAAATTATTGCAGTGTTTACTTGTACAAATTTAGTAAACCTCTCTTCCGCTCTCCTATCAATTTACACCAAGCCAGCTTAGCTCAGGCTACCTCAAGCATGGCCGGGAAAGTACCACACAATGGAGTCAGTCCTGCACAAAAAGACAGCTGGGAACTGCCACATGCACACACACACACACACACACACACACACACACACACACAGTCTCTA
Organism: Scortum barcoo; assembly: GCA_023238725.1. Classification (NCBI taxonomy): domain Eukaryota; kingdom Metazoa; phylum Chordata; class Actinopteri; order Centrarchiformes; family Terapontidae; genus Scortum; species Scortum barcoo. The sequence goes on along the minus strand of CM041534.1, from coordinate 11,866,585 downwards.
CACACTCAAAATAGTGAGGCTGGGCTGGTGTGGTAAATTACAAAACGCTGTTCATTCTACACAAAAACAGAGATGCACACATACAATGTGCACACTATATAAACACTTTTAAACCTGTCAAGACACTGTACTGGCATAGATTCATTTTATGGACACTTATTGTGTCTCAACATTCATCCTGAACCTTAATCCCCGCCTTATCATTAAGGTAAATCTAAATAGAATTCTTACCAGTACCCTTAAGAGGTCAATCTGCACAAAAGTGATTACATTTCTTGTTTTACAGTTTTTTTTCTATTTCACCCAATTACATGCATTTAGGCAAGCTAAGTTTGTATGTGCAAATTTCAATGTGTATAAATTACACAGACATGCTCTGGAGTGAGTGTGGATTGTTATGGAAGTAGAAAATAATGTAAACCGTCACTGTAACAAATTAGTTGTCATTTATTTACAGGCCTCTCTGTAAATAAATGACAACCAATTTTCACCTTCTGTGAAAGAAGAGTATTGTATATAATGAGTACAATTATTCCACCACTGTGGTGCTGGGAAGATGAGAGCTGGAGGCGATGGGGGTTGGGAGCAGAAGTGGAGTAACTGATTGTGTCTAGCCTGATTATCACTGCCACATTGCTAAATGAAAGCCTTTGATATTTATGACCTTTACTCAAAAATCAGTTTAAATGTTGCTGATGTTGCGTAAAAGAGCTCTGTTCCTACAATTTCAGCTGGCCATCAGCTCAACTATCTTACCCAAGTAACTTGTGCATTCCATTTATACAGATATATGACTTTTCATCAGGCAGAGTAAAGCTGCAGAAACGTTCATTTTTCATTAATATTCATATGGGTGGGTGAAAAACATCTGCTTCATAGAATGCAGTGCTAGTTGACAAAACATAAAAAAATCATGTCGTTATATTTGTTTGACTCAATATTAACACATTCCTGGTTTAATTACTGCCCCATTTGCTCTTATTAATAGCAATCTCTGATGAAGCGGCCTACTGTTACGGCAGAGCAGAAACAACCTGTACTGTTTAAAATCTACAGCGGGGCTGCGCTGAAGTGACAACAAGACAGTCATTCTAATAGATTGTGTCTGTGGATCCATTTTCATTTACGAAATCAGCGGAGGGTCCAAATGTGTGCAGAGCAAAGAAGGCTAGTTGCGAGGATGGCAGCAGAAAGAGGGTTCTGCTCAGCTTCTGTCGCAGGCTGTGCAGCAGTGGGGGTGGGGGTCTGTCTCAGCGAGAATCTCCAGAAAACAGGGTGTAGAAGTCACTGGGGGACTGATTGTGTTACCTTGCTGTGTGTTCCTAGTAATTTGATTGTGGCGGGTCTTTGGTAGTGCCTCTAACAGGCTGGGACGGCAGCCAGGTGTGTGAAGTGATGAGCTGCCAGGCAAGGCTCTGGTGACTCCTCCTTCCATTTGTGTGCCATGCTCCGCTTTGTTTACTCGTGCACCGTCCGCAGAGCTGCAATGGGCCCAGAGATTTCTATTGTATGTT